>BDOT02000003.1:160442025-160459387 GCA_003118565.2 Paroedura picta | reverse complement strand
CTGGAGCTGGAAGCCCTGCCTTCCCTAGAGGGGTGGAAATGGGCAAGTGAAACTTTAACGGGGCAGGGGTAAATGATACCCCGCAGCAATAACATCCCGTTAAGGCTCTCAAAGGGCAGAGTGTATTTTTTCTCTCTCCCCAGGTTGTTGGCAGGCCTAGCCTGGTGGCATCTGAAAGACACAAGATCGTCTTCCGAGGGAGGGCTCCGCCAGAGGCAGCGGACCAAACAGGCTCTGCTTCTTCCAGGATGCAGCCTGGCTTGTCTTTAATGGGCCCCCGGGATCCCGGTGGTCTGTTTTGGGGGGGAGGGGGGATCAAAGAGTCCAGAGGTCCGCAACGTGGTGCACCTGCCAACACCTATTTCAGCATCCACCGTTTTTTTTGAAGGAGTGGGCGGGGCCTGGGAGGGCTTATGCCCCACAAGGTTTCCGATTGGCCATTGGAGCTTTGATTGGCTGTGCCGTGCTGCTTTGGCCTCAGCTGCCAAGGACCTGTGCAGTGTGACCAAAGTCAACCTGCAGCGATCCTTTCGCAGCTGACTCCACCTCCTGGTGTTGCGGGATGTCTCCTGAGAGCTTATCTCCGCCGGCCAGTTGTAATGCAGCCCTGGAATGGAATGGGCCCTAGAAAAAGGACAAGAGGTCCTTTGGGCACCGGGTCTCCGTAGGTCCCCACTGCCAGGATCACCTTTCCGGTTTTGACCACCCCGGTTTGAGCCCGCCCACCACCTCCATCTGGCCTGCTTATGACCTTTTGATTGACACCTGTCTCTTTTGGCCTTCTGCAGAGATGCCATCATCCTGGCACTTATAAATAGCGGGACCAGTTTCTTCTCCGGCTTTGTGGTGTTCTCCATCCTGGGCTTCATGGCTGCTGAACAAGGCGTGGACATTGCCAAGGTGGCCGAATCCGGTGAGTGTTTGGGGAGACTTTGCAAGAACTGCTGGGGGGTGGGGGCCGTGGGAGCGGGACTGCTGGGCCTTTGTCCCCCCAAGGTTGGGACTGCACAGACCCGTGTTCAAGATTCCACCTTTCCCTTGCTGCATGTGGGCCCACCACTCACTGCGCCGTGGCCACGTCTCCACAAAGCTGCTGGAAGCACTGGAACCATGTGGGCAGGTAGCTGGATCAGTTCTTCCTGCTCAGCGCTGCCTGCGCAATGGCCAGCCGGGATGGGTCCCACGCATGTGGCTCCTGCCTTCACATGCTTACTGCAAGAGCATAGATAAGGGTTTCCCAATCAGGTCCCAGGAGAGCTCCTCAGGGATCACGCAGCCGTTCCCAGAAGTTCAGATGGACGCTGACATCACTAGACATCATTGGGACGCACTTCCCCAGTTGCAGTATGGGCCTCGTCTCTCTCTCTACAATGGAAAAACAGTAAACGATCGATCAGATGGATCTTATTTCCGTGCTCACTTTTCAAAAGGGGCTTGTCACCACTACTGGCGTTCCTTGAAGCCTGAAAAATAGTTCAGGGATTCCTCCATGGTCAAAAAGTTGGAAAAGGCTAGAATAGATTTTGACCAATGGGGGTGCAGGGTTGTACCTCCTCGAGCACGGTTCTCCATGGGTGCCTCCGTGCCTGCCACTACTCCCCTGCTGAGGTTTTGGGAACTGGGTGGAGCCTCCTGCGGCAGCCATTTTGGTCTTGGCTCCACCTCCTGCGGCAGCCATTTTGGGCTTGGCTCCACCTCCTATGGCAGCCATCTTGAGATGGCACCGACCACCTCTGAACATTCCAAGAGTGCCCACAGGCTCAAAGAAGCTCTCAGCTGATGCTTTGTGTGCCAGCAGGTGGTGAAGGGAGACTGTTTTGCTTCCTCTAGCACAGGGGTAGTCAAACTGCGGCCCTCCAGATGTCCGTGGACTACAATTCCCAGGAGCCCCTGCCAGCGAATGCTGGCAGGGGCTCCTGGGAATTGTAGTCCACGGACATCTGGAGGGCCGCAGTATGACTACCCCTGCTCTAGCATATCCTCAGTGACCTCTCTTCCTGCCCTGTTCTAATTGTCACTTTATGTTTGTGCATTTTATTGCCCCATCTGTGTGGTTCAGGTTGTTTTTCAGTCTTTTAACGACGTGTCCTCCTTTGGCTGTCACTGCTTTGCAAGATGTGACTTTTATAGATCTGTTTTTCACCTGTCAAGTCACCTTGCCGGCCCAGTTTTCATTGGGCTCTGTGTATTCCAGGGGTTCGTCTCACCCGCCTCGTGTCTTCTGACCCCGGCGTAGTTTAACATCCAAGGAATCACATCTGAAAAATGCCAGGAGACCTATCAAGTTTCTCGCCCTCATTGTCCAGCAGAAAGATTTTTGTGCCGATTTCTGCAACAAACAAACTACTATTCAAAAATAGTCTTCGGAATAAAAGACGTGTGAATAAGCAGCAGGACTTATTCTGATTCCCAAATTTATATTTCCTGCTTCCAGGATCAGAAAGGCGCAAATATGACTCACATTCCTCCTTGGCCCACGCACACGGAGGCGGGCATCTCTTAGCTCTATTGTTAATTCTCTTCTGCTCCTCTTGACTCGGCCACCTGCCTTTGAGATCTCACCCTGTCTAGGGGCTTGGCAGATGCTCCCTTGTTTGTCTGGCCAGACAGCAATAATCTTTGAGCTATGAGGTGATTCAAAAGAGCCTGGAGGGGGGAAAAAAGAAGGAAAGCTGCAAGGCACGGCCGCAAGTCACCAGAGAGGCATGGCTGGGGAACTGTGTTCAAGCTGCAGCAGGGAAACCGATGCGCTTAACTTTAACTTACCATCTGCACAACTTAAAGTTCAAATTCTGCCGCAGATGGTCAGCATTTTTCCACTTCCCTAATCAAGCTGAATCCATTTTGCCTCCTAACGCCCTCCCTCATTCAGACTGGGAGGTAAAAAGACATGGATCTCCATTCCTGCTTGGATCTGAGGAAGGGAGATTGTCTATAAATTGGGTTTCCCCCCCCCCCCGGGGTTTCTCAGTTCAGTCCTGCCTCTTGTCCCACCCTGCCGATCTCACTCTTTTCCGCTGCTCCAGACCGACGAATGCTCTATCTCGATCTACCCCGCAAGGCTGTTGTGTAGATGGCGTCCCCCTCCCCCCCAGCCAAGCTGCTTGCCCTGCTGCAACTCCTGTGAAAGGGTCATTTGAACCCCAAAGGGGTCCTGACCCCCAGGTTGAGAACAACTGATGTGGGTGATTTCCTCATTTGTCGTTTTGTAGCTATAGGTGCAGGGAGACCAAGTCCTTTGGCTTCTAAATGCCCCATGCTGGCTTTTACCAGTGGTAAAACACCACCGATTATCCCGACCTTGCGGAATAAAGACACTTTCGGTCAGCTCATCTTCTGCGCCACGGAAGACGGCGATCCGAAACCTGCACGGAGCATGCAAACGAAAAGTTGCCCATTTTGCCGAATTCATTTGATTTCTCTGGCTCTGGGGACGGGGTACGCAAGGAGTCCTTCGGTAGCCTTGAGCCGCTCCCTGGAAATGCCGTTCAGTCCCCCCTCTCCGCCATTTACGATTGCAGCCTATGCCACCCGGAGCCCACAGGGGCTAGAAACTTGGGAGAGCGGCTCTACATTAAAACCCTGAAATGACCCTGTTGGCAGACTTCAAGGCCGGTAGCAGCGTCAGTGCTTGGGATCAGCGATAACGGAACTGGGGAAATCGCTAGGGCACGGTGACTCCTGTGGCATAAATAATCCCGTCTCAGTGCTAATAGAGGCCTCAGGAAGGGGCACCAGCCCCCTCCTCTTCTAGGCTCCTCCGCTGTTAGTTTTTCTAGGCTTCAGCGTCCTCTTGGAGAGACACGACCGGAATACCGATGGGTTGGTGGTCCCCGGCCTGAGGGAAGCCCGCCTGTCTTGGGCCAGGGCCTTTCCGATCCTGGCCCCGACCTGATAGAATGAACTCCCAGAAGAGGGAAGGGCCCTGACGGAACAGTCTCAGTTCCGCAGGGCCTGCAAGACGGAGTTCTTCCGCCGGGCGGAAGCCTGGATGATCATTTAACAGCCCCTGCTGTACATAACAGCAAAAAATCAGATACTGTGACATAATTCCCTGGCAGAAGCAACCGATGCCATATTGTTCACTGCAGATCTACGTTTTACTGGAATTGTTCTTATCGATCGTACTGGTGTCTATGGCTGTGAGCTGCCGCTGGCCGGCTGTGCCAGAAGCGGTGGGAGAAAAGTCTAAAAAATAAATAGAAATTAACTGGCCACAGGACTCCAAAGGAGGCCTCACCATAGATCCCCACAGGGGCAATGGAGCCTTGGCTGTTTGGTTCTCAGTCCCGTCCCTAAATAGTCCTGACCGCCTCTCTCTCCCTCCTCTCTTTGCCCCCGCAGGGCCCGGCCTGGCCTTCATCGCGTACCCCCGCGCTGTCACCCTCATGCCAGTGGCACCTCTGTGGGCTGCCCTCTTTTTCTTCATGTTGCTGCTTTTGGGTTTGGACAGCCAGGTGAGTGAAGGGCAGGACCAGGGAGGACTGGGGAGGAGGCCCAGAAGGGCAGAGACGGCGGGACATCGTCCTGCAACGGGAGAAGCTGCAGGGGATGGGGATGGGGAGGGCCTCACTGGTCACCCGTCTCACAATCTCCTTTTCTCCCGTCGCCTCGGCCGGCCCCGCAGTTTGTGGGCGTGGAAGGTTTTATCACCGGCATCTTGGATTTCTTCCCGGCCGCCTATGCCTTCCGGTTCCAGAGAGAGGTCACGGTGGCCGTCTGCTGCGTCGTCTGCTTCCTCGTCGAACTGTCCATGGTGACGGAGGTAAGGCCGTGGCGGGGACCCCGCTGTCGGTGGGGTGGGGTGGGGGGGACGTGGCCCAGAACGCAGAGTGGACTTCAGATGTCAGAAAGGGAGTTTAGAGGGGACGGTCGGAAAACTTATTGGGGGTTCCCGAGGCAGATAGAACAAATGGGTCTCCTTTTCTCACCCTGCTCCCAATGTGAGGGTTAATTAATCCTCTGCAGCTTCATTGATTTGAGCAAGAAATCATGCCGCTGGGAGGGGGGGGGGATGAAACGGAATGCATGTGCATTTTAAAAAATTTGTACCTCGCTTTTCTCCCCGGTGGGGTCCCAAAACATCTCACAGCATCGTTCTGTCTCCTATCACAGTGGTGAAGGATGTCGGGCTATTATCCGAAAGATCCAGGTTCAAATCCCCCACTCATGCCATGAAATCTCGCTGGGTGACCCTGGGCCAATCTCACTCTCTCTGTCTACCCTCCCTCGCAGGATGATTGTGATCATAAAACGGAGGAGAGGAGAAGGACATAAGCTGACCTTAGGACCCCATCAGGGAGAGCCAGTTTGGCGTAGTGGTTGGGAGTGCGGACTTCTAATCTGGCATGCTGGGTTCAAATCTGCGCTCCCCCACATGCAGCCAGCTGGGTGACCTTGGGCTCGCCACGGCACTGATAAAACTGTTCTGACCGGGCTGTGATATCAGGGCTCTCTCAGCCTCACCCACCCCACAGGGTGTCTGTTGTGGGGAGAGGAATGGGAAGGCGATTGTAAGAACCAACTCTAAGACTATAAGAACCAACTCTTCTTCTTCTTCAAAGACGTGGCATAAAATTACAAAATACAACAACAGCCCTGTGTGGCTGAAAGAGAGCATCTAGTCCAAGATTGACCACCACGCTTCCAGGGTTGAGTGGCGATTCGAACTCGGGTCTCGAACCATGGCACCATTCTTGGGCCATGTTGCCTGCTCCCCAGCACTGACTTTCTGTTGCCACTGTTTGATCCATGAGGGAAGTCAAGGTCAAAAGACCGTGCCATTGCAACCAGGAAAATCCCATTCCTAAATTACTTCTTTCCTTAAAATGCGTATATATTTCCTTAGACCGGCCTTTTTCAACCTTTTGACCCTGAAATCGTTTCTCAGACTTTAAGGAGCCCCAGAAGTGATGTCAGCTTGCCCCATCCCAGCCCCGGAAGTGACATCATGGTTTACAATCTGGAAGTGACATCACTCCCCACACCCTTAGCTCTCCTTTTGCTCCCTCCCCTTGCCTTTACTACTACGCTCATGTAGGCTGGAAAGAAAAGCAGGAGCTGAGAAGACAGACCAGACCCCACCACCACCACACCGCTTCAGAGCTCCCGCGGACCCCCAGGGGTCTACGTACCCCTGGTTGGGAATCCCTAAAAATAGAAAGAACTGTACCCACCAGTGGTCCTCAGCCCTTTGTGAGCCCAGGGGCACCTTTGGAATTGTGACAGAAGGCAGGTGGGCACAATCGCAAAAGGAGCAAGGTTTTGTATAACTAATAATACTCCTCCGACATTTCACGCAGACGTTCCAGTTCACAGGGGGCCTTTTAATCTGCACAGCCAGTCAGCAGCCTGCTGGGCAGAAGGCTCGCCTAATCCTGGCCCCTTTCTTAGCAGGCCCCAGGAACAGTATCCAAGGGGGCCGCAGCGCCCACGGGCACCGACTTGGGGACCGAGACGCGCGCTCACCTCAGGTGGCTTGTACTAGCTGTGCTTTCAGGCGGAACAGATGAAAGATCGTTGTCGGGCGCCCGCTCCTCTCCGAGCAGGTCCCGCTATATTCATTGCCCAAGGTCTCTCCGGTTTCATGTTCCACCCAGTTATCCTCTTGTAAAACTTTGAGCCAGCAGCCGGCTCAAGGTTGGCTCAGCCTTCCATCCTTCCGAGGTCGGTAAAATGAGGACCCAGCTTGCTGGGGGGTAAACGGTAATGACTGGGGAAGGCATTGGCAAACCACCCTGTATTGAGTCTGCCATGAAAACGCTGGAGGGCGTCACCCCAAGGGTCAGACATGACTCGGTGCTTGCACAGGGGATACCTTTACCTTTAAAACTTTAGATCCGAAGTCCGGAGCAACAGAAGTTTTATGTAGTTTATATTTTGCAAAAGCGGGATCTCTGGACTGAGTTTGCGGACCAGCCGAGACACCTTCTGAGAGACTTTATTTACAAAAAGAGAGGCGTTGGGCTCCACCAACCTGCCGGTCCTGAAGACATATTCCCTTGGCCCTGGCCGTGCACAAAGACCTCTGGGGGCTGCTGATGGTCAGGTCACAGGTGGCAGAAGGAGGAGCTGGTTTGGCTTTTCGCTACCGGAACGCGTCTCCATCGGCCTACGATCGCCTACCCTTCTTCTCCCCACAACAAACACCCTATGAGGGAGGTGGGGCTGAGGGAGCTCTGAGAGAACTGTGACGGGCCCAAGGTCACCCAGCTGCCTGCATGTGGAGGAGGAGTGGGGAATCAAAGCCAGTTCTCCAGATTAGAGACAGCCGCTCTTAACCATGACACCACGCGGGCTCTCAAAGTTGAGGCCTCCAGGTAGCACAGGATCCCTGTAATTTGCTCATTTAGTGCAGGAGGGGCAAACTATGTCTCTCCAGATGTCAATGGACTACAATTCCCAAGGGGCTCATGGGAATTGTAGTCCATGGACATCCAGAGAACTACAGTTTGACCACCCCTGACTTAGTGTATGTTCTCTGAGGGGAGCAATGTGATATACCCCCCCCCCTGCAAGAATAATTTCCTCAAAAAAGTAGCAAAACAGACCAGAGGCAGTATCTCCTCAGAGAATTTAGGGCCTGGGTTGTATCAACACAGCTGGCGAGGAACTGGACGTAGAAATTCACCCCAGATTGATTGATTGAATTCATTTCTACAATACTTCTCTCCCGAATATTGACCCACAGCAGCTCAAATCCTTCTCTTTTCTATTTTGGCCTCACAGCAAACCTGCATGGCAGACTAGCCTGAGAGAGTACAACCGGCCCATGGTCGCCCAGCGAGTTTCCATGGCCCGAGAGGGGATTCGTACCTGGGTCTTCCAGGCACAAGGCTTACACTCTTAGCTGCGACACCACATTGGTTCTCGATACCCTCCGCGTGTAGAAAGCTAGCGTGTAAGGGTTCTGCTTAGGGTTTTCACTGATTGGATTGCCGGCTGGCGTGGAGAAAAATGTCCTGCCCCTTTCATAGAGGCTTAATGAAGAAGAAGAAGAAGAAGAGTTGGTTCTTATATGCCGCTTTTCCCTACCCGAAGGAGGCTCAAAGCGGCTTACAGTCGCCTTCCCATTCCTCTCCCCACAACAGACACCCTGTGGGGTGGGTGAGGCTGAGAGAGCCCTGATATCACTGCCCGGTCTGAACAGTTTTATCAGTGCTGTGGCGAGCCCAAGGTCACCCAGCTGGCTGTACGTGGGGGAGTGCAGAATCGAACCCGGCATGCCAGATTAGAAGTCCGCACTCCTAACCACTACACCAAACTGGCTCTCTAATGTGCAGGTCGAGGGGTCAAGCACATCACTTGGAAAAAACACCTCTGTCCCTGCAAGTAGAAAAGTAGCATGTTAGTCTCTGCCTGAACCTCACACGTTAGCTTTCTAGAGGCAAGGAATTTTCGTTTGGCAGTGGGCAAAATTTGGGGTGACAATTCCGGGTTGGGAAGTACCTGGATATTTGGGGGACGGGATCCTGAGGAAAGGTGGACTTTGAAGAAGGATGGGACATCAGCAGGGTACAACGCCTGAACGTCCACACTCTAAGCAGCCGGGGCCTCCAGAGGAATGGATTTTGGTTCTCTAGTGAACAGTTTTAATAGTGGAAGATTAAGAACATTGGAGAAGCCATGCTGGATCAGGCCAGTGGCCCACCCAGTCCAACCCTCTGTGTCACACAGTGGCCAAAACCCAGGGGCCATCAGGAGGTCCACCAGCAGGGCCAGACCCCAGAAGCCCTCCCACTGTGTGTGTGTCCCCCCCCGAGCACCAGGAATACCAAGAATCCTTGCCCCAGACAGAGCATTCTCGGTACCTCGTGGCACAGAGCCACAGATGGGCCTCTGCTTCAGCAGTTTCCCCGCTGCCCCCCTCGAAGCTGTGTGTGCTTGTAGCTGCCAATTTCCAGGGACCTCCTGGAGCCTGGCAACCTTAGGTGGTCCTTAAAAGCAAACGGTTTGTGTGACCAGGCCTCGGTGCCCTTGCTGCTGCCCCCTGTGCCGCAGATCAGGAAAGGCCTGGCAGAGAGGCAAAGAGGACGCCGTGGTCCTTGGGCCGTCTTTCAGGGCGCCTGCCGGGTGACTCACGTTGGCCCGCAGGTGTCCCTCGGGGCTTGGTTCAATTATACACCTGAGCCGCTTTACGGGCGGCTTGGCGCTGCTCCGGTCAGGCCCCGCCGGCTCAGGCGGCCCTTTCGCGAAGGGGAGATTAGCGCAGCCCGTGGGAAGGTGAGAGTGACCGGGGCAAAAGCTCACCGCTTGCAAAACTGGAGAGCTACAGGCAGACCAGGGAGCGGACCGTGTCTGATAAGGATCTGACGCGCTCGATTGCTCAGGTTAAAACAGAAAGCAATGCAGGAATGCCAGCCCAGTGTCCTGCCGTTACTGGGGAGCTAATAGTCCCTCTGGCCTGACCCGGACGGCCCAGGGTAGCCTGACCTCTGCAGATCTTGGAAGCCAGGGAAGGTCACTAAGACACCAAGGAGTCCCAGGGTGGCTGTGCAGAGGCAGGCAACAGCTAACCCCCTCTGTGTTTGGTCATTTGAGCGGCTTCCCAGTCGTCAAGTTGGTGCCACCTTGGCCACTGCCTGCCTCTGCACAGCAGCCCGGGACTTCTTGGTGTCGTGGTTAGGAGCGCAGACTTCTAATCTGGCTGGCCGGGTTTGATTCCCCACTCCTCCTCCACATGCAGCCAGCTGGGTGACCTTGAGCTAGTCACTGATAGAGCTGTTCTGACTGAGTAGTTCTCTCAGGGCTCTCTCAGCCTCACTTCCCTCCCAGGGTGTCTGTTGTGGGGAGAGGAAAGGGAAGGTGAATGGAAGCCGCTTTGAGACTCTTTCGGGTAGAGAAAAGTGGCATATGAGAACCAACTCTTCTTCTTCTTCTTCTTCTTCTTCTTCTTCTTCTTCTTCTTCTTCTTCTTCTTCTTCTTCTTCTTCTTCTTCTTCTTCTTCTTCTTCTTCAGTAATAGCAGGGCTCTCTCAGCCCCACTTCCCTCACAGGGTGTCTGTGGTGGGGAGAGACGGGTGTTAGTTCCAGCCCCCCTGGGCCACCTTGGAAGAACCGCAGAACGCCAAAACTAAAATGGAGCTGCCCCAGTCACCAAGAGATCAAAATAAAGCCCCGCTTTACAATTTCACGAGAACTCGCTAATGCATTTGCAAACAGATACATTACAGGTTCCCCTGACGCAGCCTGTGGGCGATACGGGTAGGGAATTTTAATTGAGCAATAAAATATATTTTGGCTTAACACACACCACGGGCCTTGCCTTCTCTCTCAAAGCCTGCCGGGCCAGAAGACCTTAGAGGCAGAATGGAACCTGGGAAGGAGGCATCAGAGAACTGGGCAGAAGAGAGCCAAGAGCCAGCGTGGCATCACGGTTAGAGTGTTGGGCTAGCATCTGCGCCAGGGGTAGTCAAACTGCGGCCCTCCAGATGTCCATGGACTACAATTCCCAGGAGCCCCTGCCAGCGAATGCTGGCAGGGGCTCCTGGGAATTGTAGTCCATGGACATCTGGAGGGACGCAGTTTGACTACCCCTGATCTGGGCAGTCCGGGTTCAAATCCTATCGCTGCCAGGGAAACTCACTGGATGGCTGGGGGCCAGTTCCTCACTCTTGGCCTAACCTCCCTCGCAGGGTTGTTGGGAGGGCTTTAAAAAAGAGGACAGGAGAATGACCCGAGATGCTCAGAGTCCCCCAGGAGGAGGAAGGCAGGGTACCGACGAAGTCGATGAACACAAGAGTGTCCCCTGGAGTCTTCACACCCCCCCTGACCCCCATCCGCTCCCCCCAGGGGGGCATGTATGTCTTCCAGCTGTTTGACTACTACTCCGCAAGCGGGACAACGCTTCTGTGGCAGGCGTTCTGGGAATGTGTGGTCATCGCCTGGGTGTACGGTAAGAGCCAGCCCTCTGTGTCTTCAGGCCAAGGGGAGGGAGGAGGTAGCAGAAAGTGAACCAGGGATCGAGATCCTGTAAATAAACAAACACCCCCACCATTTTGTCTGGAGCTTGTCACTGCTTGTAGTCCACAGCCTATCCCCCTGGGTGACGGCACCCAATTCCTGGCCCTTCATGAGTCTAGAAGCTTCCGGTGGGGTCGGGATTTGATTCCAGACCCACGAGAATTCCAGGCCGGGCAAAGGGAGTTTGTGCCGTGCAAATCTGGTTGGCCTCGGAAGGGTTTTGGATTCGAATGCTGCCCAAGTCTTGCAGATGCATATCCACGGAGCATGGGTCTGCTCTGTTTGTGTGCGGAGTGGGTGTTGTGTTTGTTATAGGACCAGAGGGGGGTGCCGCTTGAGGGTGCTGGACGCTTCCTCACCCCACAGTTTCTCCCCACGGCCTCTCCCACTGTTTACCTTCCTCCAGGGGACGGCTATCTGTAGGCATCGGATCCTGGCGGAGGGGGGGATGTCGAAAGGGAACAGGTTTCTGACCCCTTCCCCAAGTTTTCTGTGCCCCTTAAAATCAGGCCGGTCTATCCTGCTTTTGCTAATGGGTGGAGAGAAGATCTGTGTTTCCTAATGTGGGTATGCATCCCTGACAAGTCAATTAGGGCTTGATTTTTGTCAGCTCTGGGTTGGGAATTACTTGGAGGTTTGGAGGTGGAGTCTGCAGGGAGTGGGGATTTTAAAGTCCCCCTCCCAGTCAGCCGTTTTCTCCAGGGGAACTGCTGTGCGTCATCTGGCAATCAATTGTCCAAGAAGAGTTGGTTCTTATACCCCGCTTTTCACTACCAGAATAAGTCTCAAAGCGGCCGAGAGTCGCCTTCCCTTCCTCTCCTCGCAACAGAGATCCTGTGAGGTAGGTGGAGCTGAGAGAGCTCTAAGAGAACTGGTCTGCGAGAACAGCTCTGACAGGACTGGGACTGGCCCAAGGTCCCCCAGCTGGCTGCAGGTGGAGGAGCGGGGAATCAAACCCAGCTTCTCCAGAGTACAGACCGCTGCTCTTAACTATGACACCATGGTGGTGGGGGAGATCTCCAGGTGCCACCTGGAGGTTGGCAGCCCTGCCGCCACAGCTTTTTAAACAGGCGGACAGTCTTCTAAAGGGCGCTCAACTGCAGGTGGCATCGGCTCTTGAAGTCCACAAGACTGCGCAAAATCTGGACAACCGGGTTTGATTCCACGCTCCTCCACATGCAGGCAGTTGGGTGACTTTCAGCTAGTCCCAGCCCTGATAGAGCTGTTCTCGCTGAGCAGTTCTCTTAGAGCTCTCCCAGCCCCACCTACCTCACAGGCCGTCTGCTGAGGGGAGAGGAAGGAAAAGTCAATCGTCGGCCGCTTTGAGAAACCTTCCGGCAGTGAAAAGCGGAGGGACAAGCAGCTCTTTTTCTTCTCTTCTGATCACGTCCTCTCTGTGCCCAGAGTTAGATAAAATGTCTTTAAAAAAAGAAAGCCCCAAATAGATGAGCTTGAAGGAAAAAGGGAAGCAGACAGTGTGGACTAAACAAAAACTACAAGCAGCGTCTGAGAGAGAAGAAAACCAACACAAAAGAAAACCAACCGCAGCCCCTCTGCTCTCCAGGGGCCAATCAGAAGCCCCCACCTTGCCCCACTCATTTTCTAAACGGGGGTGGTCAACATCCAGATGCTCGTGGGCACCATGTTGGGGACCCCTGGATGAGCCCCAACTCCTCGCAGGAGGGGAGCACACAAAGCAGAAGTGATTACCCCCCTGCACGGGAAGGCTCTTTCCTGCCTCTTCGGTCCTGTCTCAGACCCTCTTGGCCGTGCAGCCCCCATGTTATTGGAGCCCAAATGCCGTCCCTTCCCTTTGGCATGTTCTCAAGCAGGGTGGTGAACGGCCTGCCCCAGGGTGGGCTTTTTCTGCCAACGCGAGAGGTCATCAAGGACGGTCACACCGAGCGGCCAGATCCCGGTTGGGATATTCCGGGAAATTGCATGGGGGGAGCCTGAAGTGGGTGGGGCCTGGGGAGGGGAGGGGCTTCAGCAGGGTGGGGGGGGCGAGGCCACAGAGACCCCCTTCCAGAGCGGCCCTTTTCTCCCGGGGAGTGGATCTCCGTCATTGCTCAACATACAACCCTTCGTTTTTCACAGGTCCCTTGAGAACTTGTGTCTGCCTTTAGCGTTAGGGGCGGGAACAGATCCCCCAACCCAGCAAAACACAAATTTCTGTGTCCCTTTGATTTAAACAGCCTTCTTGCAGGAAAAGTGGGTCTCTGTGTTGATCTGAAGTAGCGCAACAAAATTTGAGTCCAATATCACCTTTAAGACCAACCAAGATTACGCCTTGAGCAAATCTTTTGGGGTCTTAAAAATTCTATTGGACTCAAATTTTGCTTTGGGGGAAGACGGCCTTTGGCAGCTTGTTCTGCTGCTGAGTTGATCTGCCTTGAGGGGAAGAGGGCAATGCCCACCAACGGGTGAGCTGGCCAACACGGGACGAGGCTGTCTCCTGCCGTGCACGCTGCCCGTCTCCACTCAAGGGCATCTCTGTTTGCCCTTCCTCTCTGCCGGCCGAGGCGGAGTCTTGCCCTTGAAAAGCCTCAGCTTTATCTGCCGCTGGAGGGGCAGGCGAGCCCAGCCGGGCTGCTTCGGTAGGTCAAGGGCCATTGGCCTGGCAGGGGCAATGTGGGGGAGGCATCTGACCCTCCCTCAATTTGGGGAAGGGCTTGGCCTCTGCGTGGCCTGCAGAAGGTCCCAGGTTCAGTCTCCGGCCTCTAGTTAGAAGGACCAGGCAGGAGGGGATGGGAGAGACCTTGGCCTGAGACCCTGGCTCAGGGGCAGAGCCTCTGCTTGGCAGGCAGAAGGCCCCAGGTTCAATCCCCGGCATCTCCAGTTAGAAGGACCAGCAGAAGGGTGCGGAACTGGCCCCCAGCCATCCAGTGAGTTTCCCTGGCAGCTCAAAGAAAGACCCTGGAGAGTGGCTGACAGTTTGAGCAGGCAGTACTGGCCGTTTTTGGACCCCTTCCTTACAAGCGGCTTCACGCGTTCCTGTGTGCTCCCCTCCCCTGCCCCCTGCCCCGCCCTCCCAGGTGCCGACCGCTTCATGGACGACATTGCCTGCATGATCGGCTACCGGCCGTTCCCGTGGATGAAGTGGTGCTGGATGTTCTTGACCCCCCTCGTCTGCCTGGTAAGACCCGGGGGTGGGGATCCACTGGGGCGGGTTCCCTGGACCTCTTTGTAATCTTTGGAAACCTGGCTCTGGCCATGAAGCCGCTGTTGCAGGAGCAGGAACCAGGCACAACACACCAGGGAGTGAGGCTGGGCTGTTTCCCAGGAGGGTCCTATTCAAAGGACTTCTTCGCATTCATGCACCAAATAGTTGTGTGTTGACAGGTGGTCTGTTCATTATCCGCCTTGGCCAATCAGAACCCCCGTCGGCCCCTCCCGCTTGCTCAAAATGTTCCACAGTTTCGTCTCGTTGCAATCTTTAATTGGAGCTAAAAACAGAGGAGGGGGGGATTAACAGCAAAGATTAAAAAAAAACTAGAGTTCTATGTTTTCACATCCTTCCGATTCTTGCAACTCTTTTTTTATTTTTGGCACATTATTATTATTATTATTATTATTATTATTATTATTATTATTATTATTATTATATTTATATCCCGCCACTCCCTTGCGGCTCGTGGCAGGTAACAATATCACAAATCCCCATTAAAACCCCATAAAAACAATAATAACATTGCCAATATTGCCGGCATGGCAAGAACGGCAGCTCCACTCCCCCCCCCCTCTCCCCCACACATGCTGTGTGCTCCATCTCCTTTGCATTAACCACCTGGAGGGGGGCACATGCATCCATACAGATGCGCATTCTTTAGGGAGCCATTCCCACTCTGCACTCGGAGATCTCCCTGGAGGAGACAGGGTTGTTTGGCAGACAGGAAAGCTGTTGGGATCATGGCTAGCCCATCTCTGGCAGCTTTGTCTACAGGGGAAGGACCCTCCGGGGACCCTCCGAGGGGCTCCCCTGAGCTCCGGAGCAGCAGGAAGCACTACCATCTTGGCCCACCTGAGGCAATCTGATGATGCCCAAAGCACAGACTCCAGAGAGCGGCTCTAATGCTCCCCTGAGGGCTTGCACACTTCAGGACGTGGGGGAAATATGTCCCCGAGGGCCCCGTTCAGAGCTAAAAGGACCTTTTCAACAAGTGAACTGTCCCTAGACAGATATGATCTTGTCTGAATATCATATTAGAACTCTGAGGGACAGGGAGGGGTGCTGCCTTTAAAGCCGGCTTGACGTCGTGGCCAAGAGTGGCAGAATCTCATCTGGAGAGCTGGGTTCAATTCCCCATTCCTCCTCTACATGCAGCCAGCTGGGTGACCTCAGGCCAGTCTCAGTTCTCTCAAAGCTCAACTTCACCTGCCTCACAGGGCGTCTGCTGTGGAGAGAGGAAAGGAAGGCGATTGGAAGCTGCTTTGAGACATATGGGGCCAGCTGGGTGACCTTGGGCCAGCCTCAGTTCTCTCAGAGCTCTCTCGGTTTCATCTACCTCACAGAGTGTCTGTTGTGGGGAGAGGAAAGAAGGCAATTCTGACCTGGTTTGGGATTCCTTCGGGTAGTGGAGTGGGTTTTTCATCCGACTTTACCCAACAGAGTCTCAAAGCAGCTTACAGTCGCCTTCCCTCCCTCTCCCCACAACAGTCACCCTGTGAGGGAGGTGAGGTTGAGAGAGCTCTGAGAGAGCTGTGACTGGCCCAAGGTCACCCCGCTGGCTGCATGCGGAGGAGCAGGGAATCAAACCCGGCTCGCCAGGTTAAAAGCCGTCACTGTTAACCACAACACCAAGCGGGGTACCAAAAACCAGCTCTTGTCTCAGCCTAATCCGTCACATATTGTGGAGATAAGCTGGAGGAGATGAGAAGATAAGAGTATCACCGAACCAGCGAAATAACAAAGCACAGGAGGACTGTTCTCCGAACAAACAAAGCACTGTTCTCCGAACAACCCAGAGCAGGAGATCGTCAACCATTCTGAGTCTCCTTCGGGTAGTAAAAAGCGGGATATAAAACCCCCAGATCTTCTCCTTCCTTCTGCCCTCCCAGGGCAGAGGTGGGAACGAAACAAGTGCCCATCCCGTCGTTTCTCCCGCCTCCTTCCAGGGCATCTTCCTCTTCAACGTCGCCTACTACAAGCCATTGATCTACAACAACAGCTACGTCTACCCCTGGTGGGGCGAGGCCATCGGCTGGGGGTTCGCCCTCTCCTCGATGCTGTGCGTCCCTCTGACCGCCCTCTACAAACTCATCCGTGCCAAGGGGACGCTGGCGGAGGTGAGGTTTCTTCCCCGCCCGTCGGAATCGATTCAGTAGAGGGTGGTTCGGGAACGGGGAGCAGTTCGGTTTGCCCACCGCCAGGGTCCTGGCTCTACAGGCGTTTTACTGACCAAGGGACGCAATTGGATCCTCGCAGCAGGAATAAACGTACCCGTCCATAGCTAGAAAGTCCTTCGCCTGAGGGTTTTGATCAGCCTTGTTTCCCTGGTTTCCCTAGCTCTGACCGAACAGGAATATCAGGGCTCTCTCTGCCTCCCCTCCCTCACAGGGTGTCTGTTGTGGGGAGAGGAAGAGAAGGCATTTGGAAGCCACTTTGAGACTCCTTCAGGTAGAGAAAAGTGGCATATAAGAACCAACTCTTCTTCTTCAGTAATATCAAGGCTCTCTCAGCCTCACCTCCCTCACAGGGTGCCTGTTGTGGGGAGAGGAAAGGGAAGGCGATTGGAAACCGCTTTGAGACTCCTTCAGATAGAGAAAAGCTGCATATAAGAACCAACGTTTCTTCTTTACATAGGAACATAACTGGTGGATAGAGGCACATTTTTTTTTAAAAAAAGAGCAATGTTTTGTTTGACCCTGGTCTTTATTTCATATTTATTTTTTATTATCTACCCGAACAGTCTTCCCACAGGGAGCTCCTTCCCTCCGGAGAACAGTTCTCTGTCTTGTCCCCAAGCGCCCCACCAACAATCTCCGTTGGCCTTAAAGGTGCCACTGGACTCTCATGCCATTTTCTCTGTCTTCCCCTCTTCCCCTCCCACAGCGTTGGCGCCACCTCACCCAGCCCATCTGGGGACTGCACCACCTGGAGTACAAGGTGCCCGAAGGGGAGGACGGCGCCCTGACCACTCTGACCCCCATGTCGGACGTCAGCACCAAAGTCGTCATCTTGGAGAGCGTCATGTGACCCAGCCCGGCGCCCTCCACCCCTCGCCGAGAAAAGGCACCGTCGGGTTTGGGTGGTTGGGGGGGGGGTTGTTTTTTTGTTTTTCTTTTGCCTGTGCCACTCAATTCCTGGCTGCCAACGGGGTGGGGCGGGGGGAACATGTCGCCTGCCAAGTGTTGAGCTGGGGGACGGGCCTCCCGGCACACGGCTCAAAGGTACGGCGGG
>BDOT02000003.1:160427403-160440140 GCA_003118565.2 Paroedura picta | reverse complement strand
CCCCCTCCCCGGTGTTCTAAGTTGAGCGCTGTAGCACTAAATCAGGATAGCGCTTCAGCGTCACAACAGCACCTGTCGCTTTAGTGCTATAGCGCTCAGCTTAGAACTGGGGGGGGAAAAGTGAGGAGGTTTGTGTGGGCCCTGAAATTTATACCCAGACTTAAAGCCTGACAGCTTTCCGATGTCCTCTTCGTTGGAACCGCCAGATTTACCCAAAGGCTTTGTATAGAACAATCTGGAAATCGGGTGTGTCGTTTCCACATGATAGCCAGCTTGTCCCCGCCGTTTCTCTGGCAAGGTGAGGGAAGCGCACGCAGCGTTCCCCCTCTCTTTCTCTTCCCCCGTCCTTTCCTCACGCCAAGCCTGCAAGTTAGATTAGGCAGATACAGAAGAAACAGCCCCAAGTGACATCGCCCATTTCAGTGCTGAGGGAGGATTCGAACTCGGGTCTTCCGGGAGTGGGAGGGGGCTAGCCCAGTCTATCACAGCACCGAGCCTGCCAGAGAGGCCTTCAAGGCTGGGGAAATTCCACATGCATTTTGTACTTCGGTTGCTACTGACAGGGATAATTTCCTGATTCTGGAAATTTGTGTGGGGGATTTTGGCCTAAGGGGACTCAGAAGAAGTCCAGTGTCCGGTGGTCTGAGCCGAATTTTGCCAGCGCTCTGCCTCGTCGTCTCTCCTGGCGTCGTTGCCCGCCCACAGCTCTGCTGGGTTTTTAATTTGCTCATTTTCTACGAGAGAGAAAGGGAGAGTGCTATATATATATGTATGTATGTATATGTATGTGTGTATGCACACAAAGCTATGGATCCCCCACCAACAGGATTTTCATTGCTCAGAACGCTTCCCGTGTGTATATTTTTAAAGGAAGCCGTTATACAGGAAAAGGGAAATGTGTAATTTTCTTAATAGGTCCAGGGGTTGTAAAAAAGAGAGAGAGAAATCAAAACTTTTATTTTGTGGCCGAAGTTATAAATATCGCGTCTCCGTTTGTTTCTTGTGTGTGTGTATATATATATATATATATGTATGTTTGAGATTAACTTACATAACAAGACAACCTCATGACACAAGGGATCGGGGTGTTGGGTGGGGGGAGAAAGGCGGTATTGCCAGGAAAAGGAGGCAAGGGCCATGCTGGACTGCGTCCACTCTACCCAAAGGTAGGGACGGTTTCATCCTACGCTCGCCCCGTTGAGATCTGTGCCTGCAGCGCTTTTAATGTGTTATGCTGGTCTTTTACACGGCAAAGATGCCCCATCGTAAGAGCGACCGGAAAAAGGCTGGGATCAACGGAACCTCCATGCGGAGAGGCAGTCTAGCCTGAGCCCCCAAGGCAACGCAAGCTGGCTGGGTGCTTGCTGCACATGCTTAGGGGACGAATGCTCAGCCAGATCGGCCCTCGGCCTGACCCGGCAGGGCATTTTTGGCCTCTGCTTTCACTTTCCGCACAGCTAATCCCACGCAGCCTGCCGGGAGGTTGTTCACCTACGTCATCCCCTCCCACCCACGAGTTCCAGGGGCCGGGTTCTCACCCAGGGGGGCGGCAGGCCACTGCCTCCTTCCTAGAAAGAGCCTTGTTGTGTCTGAATTCTTCACGGCCCAGCCTCCCCCCCGCCCCCCCGCCCAAGGTCGTTTCAGAAACCGCTTGATAAAATGTCAATCCGTTTCAGCAACAGAGATGTCTATTTGGGAAAGTTTATTGACGAAGAACAGGGAAACAGCTCAGCCCAAGTGCCATCAAAGCGGTTACCTCGGACAATTAAATCATGCTGTTGGAGCCTGCCGGCTTGTCCGCAGCCCGTAAAGAGAACACCCTTCCCAAATCCCAACAAGAGTCCCTCTGTTAATATGTTTTTTCTGACTTTGCCCACTCACCTATTTGCTGTCTGCAAGGCCATCTGTTCAGTATTTTCTGTACCCCGTTTTAAAAATTCTGCAGGCGGACGCTACGGCTCGGGCCACGTGTAAATACAGGGCAAAGATGAATGCCAGGGTCCAGTCCACGTAATCTTGCAGTGAACCTCCACCGTGGCTTAAAAACCTCACACTTCCTTGCCAAACGGATGCCCTGTTCCTCTCTTCCCCCTTCCAACTTCCCTATTCAGTGGTGCCTCCTCCGCTCCCGTCTTGGGCCATGGGAAAAGAACTGCGGTAAACGGCAGCTCTCTCTCGGATCGGGCACACGGGAGTCCTAAGACTTCTGGGCTACAGGCCAAGGTTTCTCTCTTTGTTGAAAGGCCATTAGCCGCTGGCATTGATTGCCAAAAAGGGAGGCCATAGATTTCCTGTCTGTCCCAGACCAAAATAAACCACCTTCCGGGAGAGACGGATGCATCCTGAGCGATTGCAAAGTGTTTTTACACCTCTCTGCATTTGTCTTGCCCTTCTGCAGATCCTAGGGGAACAGGCTTCCTCGGGAGGTGGCATGTTCTTCTCTGGAAGTTTCTAAACAGAGGCTGGATAGCCATCTGACCGAACTGCCGGATCTGTGAATTTAAACAGAAAAACAAGGAACCTTTCCAAGGCAATATTCTTGCAATAATATATATATTCAGTTCCAATACAATTTCTTTCATATGCATGAAGAATCAACCATTAACGGTTTCTAGATAATTTCGGTTTTCTTCTTCAGTAGTTGACTCCTCCAAGGGGAATGCTCTTTGACTAACGTTCCCCGGTACCTTTGAGCCAATGGCCTATTGATATTAAAACACCAAGATAAGGAAAGGCTGTAGGATTTTCCCACCATTGTTACAACAGTCTTATATTGGAGGACTCGACCACTGAAGAAGATCTCGAAAACGGAAATTATCTAGAAACTGTTATGGTTGATTCTTCATGTATATAAAAGAAAGTGTATTGGAATTGAATATACAAGAATATTGCCTTGGAAAGGTTCCTTGTTTTCCTGTTGATATTCTGTTGTGAACCTTCCTTTTTTGTGTGTTAGATTCTGTGAATTTAGGCAGATTGTGAGTGGGTGGGGCACAAGGGACTGGGCATGCCCAGAGAGCTGATGGCCACTTTGGGGTCGGAAGGTGAATTTCCTCCAGGACAGACTGGCCAGAGATTCTGGGGTTTATTTTTTGGGGGGTGCAATCATGTGCGCATGGAATTGAGGTCACTGTGGATGGGGGTCCCTTCCAGCTCTATGATTCTAGGATGCTGAACACCAACTGGAAAGACTAAATGAGGAGATGAGATGATTTTAGAAGGTGCTGATTAACCTGTAATGCAGACTGAAGGAAGAACCACCAATCCGTGGTCCAGTGGAAGAAGAAATTTGAATTTTTGCACCGGGATCCCTTCCCATTTCACGTGCATCCTCATCGGGGGATCAAGGCAACTGGGAATGCTCTTAAGAGCCTTACCAATGCCCTAGCAAGGCTGTGTACGAAAGGCATGGCCATCCTTGAAGGAAGCAAAATTTCTTTTCCCACTGCTCAGTTGTTTTGCTCCCTGCTTTTCTGTAAATTATCTCATGTTCCTAAAGTTCTGGTAGCAAACATCACTTTCCAGCTTAAACTGAACTCCGGGCTCGACCAGCCTCAGAATCCCAACCAGTTCCCCCTCCCACGCACACAAAATTGGGCCTTGAAGCATTATTCAGCTGGGGGAGTTTTTCCAAACGCCTGCTGCTACCACCATTGAGATGCACCCCGGTCTGTGAATGTGCCAAGCCCCTGCCCTCCGTCCGCCAGCAAAAGCGAGGGGCTCGCGACCCTCAGAATTCTGCTCAGGGCTCAATGTCTCCCCCCAGTGGTGAACCGAGAGAGCGGCTCCATCTCCTCCTCACGCACGCTCCCGCACGCCTGCATCGCCAGAGGCCTGGGAGCACCCCAAATGCAGTCTTCCACGGTTGCAGCTTTAAATCCAGCAGTGTTGTCTCTACTCCTGTCTCCCTCACTGTGGAACCCCCCCTGCCCAGATTTACCCCGTAGTGGTCATGTACCGTCTGTGATCTTTTCTCTTTTTTTCCCCCCCCTTGTGCTAACTTTGTCATGGAACATAGCAATAAAAGGAACCATCTGGACCCTCTGCTCTGCACGTGTCTCTGTTCATGGGTGGGTGGGTGGATTGGGGCCAGAGAAGGATCTGGTACAATCAGAGTCGACGGGACCTCACGCCCACGCCGATCCCATCGGGATCCTGCCCTGCGGAAACCTGGAGGTTGCGAATTGTATGAAGGAGTGGCTGAAGAGTCCGGGACGTCTCCATTTAGTTTTCAGGAAGGGGAACACAAGATAGGGGAGGGGATCAAATGCAGCTGGTGGGCAGGAGGCTCAAAAGGGGGAAAGGAGATACTACTTTACACACAGGGATTGGAATGTGGGATTTGCTGCCCGAGGATGTCGTGGTGGCCACAGGAACAAAACAGCTTTACAAGATGTGAGATGGATTCATGGAGGACGATTCTGTCAGTGGCCACTAGCCATGGTAATTGAGGGGAAACGCCACGAAAAACTTCTAAATCCCAGAGCCAGGAGTCAACCTCAGGGGAAGGCCTTGTCCTCTCTGGCCTGTGGCTGGCTCCTGTGTAAGATCTGCTAGATGGACCTTCACTGGTCTGACCCAGCAGGGCTTTTCTGAGGTCCTTATCAGGGGAAAGCCTTGGCCTCTCTGCCCTGTTGCTGGACCTCAGAGGAACTGGCTGACCCCTGGGTGAGACAGGAGGCTGGACTGGAGGGACTCTCCCTGGTCCGACCCAGCAGGGCTCTCCTGAGGTTCTTATCAAGGGAAGGCCTCAGCCTCTCTGCCCGGTTGCTGGCCCCGGTGTAAGACAGGAGCCTGGGCTAGATGGACCTTCACTGGTCTGACCCAGCAGGGCTCTTCTGACCAAGGGTCACAGCACAGAGGCAGGCAATGATAAACCATCTCTATCTCTAGCTCTGAAAACCCAACCGGGTCAGCTGCACACTTTGATAGCACATTCCACCACCAACCCCAGCATCTCTCCCATCTTTTGGGATTGCAGCTTCCAAACAGACTCCTCAAAACAGGGCAGCGTATAGGGGGTGGGAACCCACCAATATCTCCAAGCAGACACTGGCAGAGGGGACGGAGTGGGTCAGATGATTCGCTTCATGCATCCAAGGAAAGCAGCAATGGGGGGCGAGGGCGGGGAGCCACGTGTGGAGGCCACGCTGAGAGCGCCAACTGGGCATCCAAAATGTCACTAGAAGGTTCAGGAGAAGGAGAGTTATTACCCACCCTGGTCAAAGTCCTTGCTGTCTCCGTAGCTGGGAAGTGAGTGGTCTTCGTGGGAGACTGGGAGGTTTGGGGTTGTTGCCGAAGGGATAGAGGTTTACAAAATCCCACATGGGACAGAGAAGGGAGAGAAAGACGTCCTTTCCTCAGAAGACAAGACCGCAAGGGCACTCAAGGAGATTTGTGAGCAGTGGGCTTACAGAACCGGCAAAAAGGAAGCACGTCTTCACCCAAAGAACCGTGGAATTCGCTGCCGCAGGAAGTGGTGGTGGACACAAGCGTGGACAGCTTCAAGATCAAAATATGGAGCAGAGGTCCATCGATGGTTCTTAGCCACCGGGTATAGAGGGAACATTTTGTCTTGGGCAGTGATGCTCAGCATTGTTGTTGCTTCAAGGGCCACAGCGGGAGGGCTTCTGGAGTTCTGGCCCCATTGGTGGGCCTCATAGAATCATAGAATCATAGAGTTGGAAGGGGCCATACAGGCCATCTAGTCCAACCCCCTGCTCAACGCAGGATCAGCCCCAAGCATCCTAAAGCATCCAAGAAAAGTGTGCATCCAACCTTTGCTTGAAGACTGCCAGTGAGGGGGAGCTCACCACCTCCTTAGGCAGCCTATTCCACTGCTGAAAATTTTTTTCTTGATATCTAGCCTATATCGTTGTACTTGAAGTTTAAACCCATTACTGCGTGTCCTCTCCTCTGCAGCCAACGGAAACAGCATCCTGCCCTCCTCCACGTGACAACCTTTCAAATACTTAAAGAGGGCTATCATGTCCCCTCTCAACCTCCTTTTCTCCAGGCTGAACATTCCCAAGTCCTTCAACCTATCTTCATAGGGCTTGGTCCCTTGGTCCCAGATCTTCTTCGTCGCTCTCCTCTGTACCCTTTCAATTTTATCTACGTCCTCCTGATGACTCCTGAGTTTTGGCCACTGTGTGACACTGAGGGTCGGACTGGATGGGTCATTGGCTTGACCCCACATGGCTTCTCTCATATTTTTATGGCTGGGGTAGTGATGCTCTGCTTGGGGGGCCACAATTGGAAGGCTTCTGGAGTTCTGGCCCTGCTGGTGGACCTCTTAATGGTCCCTGGGTTTTGCTCACTGTGTGACACAGAGGGTTGGACTGAACGGGCCACTGGCCTGATCCAATATGGCTTCTCTTATGTTCTTACGATCGGAAGGTAAAGGAGCAAAGTGCGACTTCCTGGCTTGGAACAGAGACCACCAAGGCCTCTGGTTTCCTCCTGCCAACTCAATAGTAGGTTTGCCGAATTCTGCAGGGGAAATTCCCGGAGAGTCAGGGATGGAGACTGAAGAAAGGCGGCCTCAACTAGAAGGACCTCAGTGGGGTAGAATGCCTTACACCTCAGAAGGGTACAGTGGCAGGCAGCATCCATTTTCTTCCATATCCTTCAAATAAATAAATAATAAATATGTAATTTATGGTGTCCAAAGATCAGTGGTAATTCTAGAGATTGCTGCTCCCCCCCTCCACACACACACACACAGCCTGGAGATTGGTACCCTAAGTAACAGACATCACAAAATGGCTGCCAGGGGAAGTAATCTTAAAATGGCCGCCATAGAGAGCCGGGGCCTGGTTGCAGAACAGACTGGAAAGTTCTAAGACAAGCGCTCTCCTCCAATGGAGATGGCTGTCATTTTGAAGCCAGAACTGGCTTTTTGCCTGGGGGAAGAGAAAATGGCTGCCAAGTCCGGGTGGGGAATTTCCTGGAGATCTGGGGACAGGCTGAAGACTCCGCCCTCAGAAGCGGCCATTTTTATCGTGGGAACTGATCTGGAGATTTGTTGCCATTCCAGGAGAATTCCAGGGCCCACCTGGATATCGGCAGCCTTTGGAAGAGAGGTTTTGAGGACTAAGAGGGTGGGTGGGAGAAAAACTGGGAACCGTATTTCTTTGGGATCAGGGACCTGAATCGGTTATTTTTATTTTGGGCTGCCACTTGTTCCTTGGTCACGACGATGGTGATTTCAAATTAAATAATTTGCAATTCTTTTGGACGCATTTTTTCACCTGGGTGTTTTTCTTGAGTACCTTTGGCAGCAAGTGAAAATATGAACATTTCCAGAAGCAACTTGATAAGGTTTTCCCGAAAGGCACAAGCAGGGTAGTGATTCACCTGGGATTAGAGATTGCCAGGTCCTCCCTGCGACTACCAGCAAGGGATGATGAAGGGAGGGTTGTCAGATCCAGGTGGGGAGACTTCTTGAGATTTGGGGCTGGAATCCATAAAGTACAGGGACCTTCGTGGGCTCCAAGGCCCCAGAGTCCCCCCTCTGAAGCAGCCCTTTTCTCCAGGAGAACTGCAGTCTGAAGTTGAGCTGCAATTCCAGGGGATCTTCTGGTCCCATCTGGAGGCTGGCATCCCTGAACCTCAGTGGAGTCTGATGCCACGAAGCAGTCCTTTTCTTCAGGAAGGGTTAGCTACCAGGAAGGGCTAGTTGGAGTCAAGAGGCATTACTAACTGAGTGATAAGTACACCTAAAAGTGGATGGAAGCAGTTGGCAAAACCTGTGAATAGTGGCAGATTAGCATGCAGATAAGAAAAGAGTTGACAGACAGAGGCGAGAACTCAGTGACTTAGCATGTGTCATGAGAAAAGAACCTGATATCTCTGTTAAGCTCTGGGGGTTCCGAGTGTCATAAGAACTTGTCATCTGGCCGTCTCCTGTTCTAATCTGCTTCTGAAATTCCTTTGCAATAAAAACAGGCATTTATAGTTAGGGGAGTAACTCTGCTTGCGTTAACCACCTCTGGGGGACGGGGTGGGGGAGAGATCCTAACATTACACATGATTTCGAGATGACAGAGATCAGTTTCCCTGGAAAAAAAGGGTTCTTTAGAAGGTGGGGTCTGTGGCCTTGTAACCCCACCCTAAACGCTACCAACCTAAGTGCCAGACCCCCAATTCTTCAGCGATTCTCCAGCCCAGAGCTGATAAACCGAAACTCTGTCTAAAGTCTGTTTAGCCCCAGTGTATGGGGATGACCACAAGCCCAGGTGAGGAGAAGCAGGCAAATTCAGGGAGGATAATTTCTGCCATAGCAGGCTAAAATGAGATCTGAATGCTGGCTTTTAACGGGACTTCGCTAACGGGTGCCACATTCCACTATATTGCATTTCCCTTTTCCCTCACTCTCAAAAGAATCCAGGTAGCGGCCAATTTTCTGCGGAATTGTTTTGTAAGGACCTCTTACTTCCCGGAATGCGCCTCCTCTCCAAGGGGCGATTAAAATCCAGAACGTACGAAATTTTTCCATTTAAAAAAAAAGAAAAGAAAAGAAAGACATAAACCATCCAGCAGAAACATCTTTAAATCCCAGGGTCACTGGGAATGTCTGGATTAGAGGCAGATACAACCCAGCTTGCTAGGAACCGAGAGGATGAGAGATCCCAGGACTCTCCAGGGAATCCTGGGAGGAAAAACGTAAGAACGTGAGAAAAACCACGGTAGGTCAGGCCAGTGGCCCACCCAGGCTGACACTCTGTGTCACACGGTGGCCAAAACCCAGGGGCCATCGGGAGGTCCTCCAGCAGGGCTGAATGCCAGGAGCCCTCCCTCTCTCACCCCCCGGCACCGAGAAGACAAGAGTCCAGGAGGTAGCTCCCTCTACATTTGTGGGAACCACCCAGTTTGAAGCTGCCACCTTCATCCTAAAGGGAAGCTTTACTTAGAAGCATCCAGCCGTATTTGGGATCTCAGTTTTTTTGTTATCAGCTGGGGGTTGCCAAGCTCCAGGTGGTGCCTGGAGGTCTCCTGGGATTCCGACCACTCTCCAGGTGACAGAGATCATTTCCCCTGGAGAAAATAGCCACTTTGGAAGCTGCACTTTCTGGTATTATACCCCACTGAGGTCCCCGCCCTGCCCGAATTTCACCCTTTCAGGCTTTACCCCCAAAACTCAAAGCTGGCAGCCCAAGAGCCTTTGGCCCCAGGCAGCCATGTTGTGGTGGCACCCACAACTGTTCCTCAACAAAACTGCCCACAGGGTGGACAAGGGTCCCCAACCTGGTGCCCACGAGCACTGTGGCACATACCAACCCCTGTTTTGGCACCTGCGGAGAGTTTTTAGGAACAAAAATACGAAACGGGGTGCACAGTGGATTGCACCTGTACAAAAGAAAAAAAAACATGGTGTAAGGACAACGCTAATCAATTAAAATTCATACCATGTAGGAAAAAGTGTACACGATCCTTAAAAGCGTACACCTAACACAGCAATTCTACAAAAGGGTTGTGTAGCTGGAGTAATGCTGCTGGAAATTCCAAATCCAAATGATTGTGCAGAGTAGCAACTCCTAAAGTGTGGAAAGGACAGTGCAGTGCTTTGTATGCTCCAGGAGTTGTTCCTCTGCAATAAAACCGTGAAGGTACTCGTTAGGACACGGATGTTACCTAGAGGCCTCTAGGCACCTGTGCAGTAAATCTTTCAGTTGGGGACCCATGAGGAAGCCGCCACAGGCAAAACACGGGCTTTACCAACGCCTCCTTTGGATTTGGGATTCCCGGTGGCAATTCTGCAGTGATGTAACTTTTGGGAAGAGTTTTTAGAAGAAGAAGAAGAGCTGGTTCTTAGATACCGCTTTTCTTAACACGAAGGAGTCTCAAAGGGGCTTACAGTCGCCTTCCCTTTTCTCTCCTCACAACAGACACCCTGTGAGGTGGGTGAGGCTGAGAGAGCCCTGAGATTACTGGAGAAGAAGAAGAGTTGGTTCTTAGATACCGCTTTTCTCTACACGAAGGAGTCTCAAAGCGGCTTACAGTCGCCTTGCCTTTCCTCTCCCCACAACAGACACGCTGTGAGGGAGGGGAGGCTGAGAGAGCCCTGAGATTAAAAAAAAGAGTTGTTTCTTATATGCCACTTTTCTCCCCCTAAAGGAGTCTCAAAGCAGCTTCCATTCGCCTTCCCTTTCCTCTCCTCTCCCCACAACAGACACCCTGTGAGGGAGGGGAGGCTGAGAGAGCCCTGAGATTACTGAAGAAGGAGAAGAGTTGGTTCTTATATGCCTCTTTTCTCTACCCGAAGGAGGCTCAAAGCGGCTTCCATTCGCCTTCCCTTCCTCTCCGCACAACAGACACCCTGTAAGGGAGCGGAGGCTGAGAGAGCCCTGATACTCCCGCTCGGTCACAACACAGTGAGGCACGTGGCGTGAAGTCCCGCCTGTGCACTTTCTACAGTGGAACGCCGTCAAGAGATGACACGCCAAAGGCGCCTTGGTCCCTCCGAGCGCTCAGCTGCCCGGGGCAAAACAAACGCTAAGTGCCGTCTGTGGGCAGGATTCCACCCTTCGAGTGCCACAGCTCTGATGCTGGGTACGAGCTGTTCTCTTGGTGCTGCCTTGGGCCTGGGAGACCAGATCGCTGAGAGCTAGCGGGTGTTGATTTCTGTCGTCCTCCCATTTCTGGGAAGAGGGACTGGGAGAAAAGGGCCTGTTGGAACAGTGCCCCTGGCTTGGCTTTCCTTCCTGGCTCGGGATTGTATCCGGGGCAGCAAAATACCCCCAGCATCGACAGCGGCCCCTGAAAAGAAGCCAAGGAGAGTGGTTGGGCATGCAATCTGCACAGCCAGCTCCATAGCGGGGTCCGCTTCAGCCATCTGTCCGAAATCTGGGGCACAAAGCAAGGCCCAGGGAGTCTAGGAGAGGTCGGAAACCGGAGCAGGTTGGGAAGGGGAGGAGACGGGATCGTGGCGGCAGCAGGGCCTGGAATTTTTATTTCCATTCCCCAGTCTCCACAAAACGCTTTCATTAAAATAAATAAAAAAGGAGCCCACAGAATAAAAGAGTTGTCGCACCGGGAGGAAAAACACATCCTGCCATTAAAAGCAAGGGAATGTCTGCTTTCTTCCAGGGCCCTGGGCCAGAGTCACCCTCAACAGAGAGAAAGAACAGGCCCGCGATTCAGAGCTCTCCTGGCCCGGCTGCCAAGGGGCCTGCCGGAGCAGCGTTTTCAATTTGCTGGACCTGGCTCCCACCCTGTTTTTTCGCCGTGATAAATCACCTGGCAGGCCCTGAGAAAACAGATCCGCCAGCCCGCAAATACCAGCCCGGGAGGGAAGGAGGGAGCAAAAACTTTCCACTTTCGGACGGGCGTTTCGGAACGGGGTCGGCCATCTCTCGGCGCTGTCCGCAAACCCTCTGGATCACTCCTCGTGCAAAAATAAAAAGGGTTTTCGAGAGTCGGCCGACCCCGGTGCCTCCACCGCGGAGAGGGGCTGGGCAGCCACTGGGCGATTGTGATTAGAACCGGGGAGGGGACAAGGAGCATGGCGTGTCTCCCTCGATAAGACTTTCGGGCCCTGCCTGAATCCCTCTTGTGCAATATCAGGACGACCCGTCCCATTTAAGACAATCTGTACACGGCATCTCCAACGTGGTGCCCACGGTATCTGCCAAGTGCTTTGAGAAAGCTGGGGGGCTGGGGGGGTCTGGCCAGCAAGGTTTCTATCTGGACGTTGGAGATTTGATTGGCTGGGAGGATTTTTAAACCGGGATGGGAGGCTGCCGGAGAAGTTTGGGGTTGCTATGCAGAAGCAGGTCATTGCTTTAGGATGCTTTGGGCTTTGGCCTGATCCTGTGTTGAGCAGGGGGTTGGACTAGATGGCCTGTATGGCCCCTTCCAACTCTAGGATTCTGTGATTCTATGGCCCCTTCCAACTCTATGATTCTATGATTCTGTGGCCTGTATGGCCCCTTCCAACTCTAGGATTCTGTGATTCTATGATTCTATGGCCTGTGTGGCCCCTTCCAACTCTAGGATTCTGTGATTCTATGGCCTGTGTGGCCCCTTCCAACTCTATGATTCTGTGATTCTATGGCCTGTGTGGCCCCTTCCAACTCTATGATTCTATGATTCTATGGCCTGTGTGGCCCCTTTCAACTCTAGGATTCTGTGATTCTATGATTCTATGGCCTCTATGGCCCCTTCCAACTCTATGGTTCTTTGATTCTATGTCCAACCGCCTCTGAAAGTCCCTGGTGGAGAAAAGTCCTATGGGGCCCCCATAGACCAGCTGCAACCTGACTGAACTTCCCGCCCCCTAAATTTCCTTCCCCAAGCCTCTCTGAAAACGGTATTCGCTGCTGTTTCTGCTGCAGAAGGTCTGGGGCACAGAAATGGGGAAGCCACTGTTCTTTAGAAGATCTCAGTGGCCAGTACAGGATAGATTCAAATGCAAAGCTAGTCCCTGTCTCCCCCCCAGTATGCAAAGCAAGAAAGGTCGTCTTAGAGTTATACCCAAGACAAACAAAAGTGTCTAACTTGGGGGTGGGCTCACACAATATGCCCTAACTTAGAGACCTAACCTATCAGGAAAGGCTGAGGGATTTGGGAATGTTCAGCCTGGAGATGAGGAGGTTGAGGGGACAGGATGGAGTCACTTGAGGCTGATCCTGCATTGAGCAGGGGGTGGGACTAGATGGCCTGCATGGTCCCTTCCCACTCTAGGATTCTAGGAGTCTAGTTCAGCAGTGGAAGGGGCTGCCTAAGGAGGTGGG
>BDOT02000003.1:160357127-160369910 GCA_003118565.2 Paroedura picta | reverse complement strand
GAGTCTCAAAGCGGCTTCCAGTCGCCTTCCCTTTCCTCTCCCCACAACAGACACCCTGTGAGGGAGGGGAGGCTGAGAGAGCCCTGATATTCCTGCTTGGACAGAACAGCTTTATATGTGCCGTGGCAAGCCCAAGGTCACCCAGCTGGCTGCACATGGGGGAGGAGGGGGGAATCAAACCTGGTTCCCTAGATTAGAAGTCTGCCCTCCTAACCACTGCACCAAGCTGGCTCTCTAAAGCAGAGACAAGGCAGAGAATGAGGGAGTCTATCTGGCAAACACCGTACAATTCTAGGTCGCCTTTTATTGGAAGCGATTCCCTACGTGGAACGACTAGTGATACGAGATCTTATCGGACAAAGAACCCGAAGCAGAGTCTAAGCCCGCAGTCTCTCTCCCTAGCTTTTTACGAGGTCCAAATAGAATAAAATGAGAGACTTCTCCGCAAGTTTCCTAGCCTGAACTTGATTTCACACTCAGAAGTTGTAAGCACACACAGGTTCTGGTTCTTGAACCCTCCTAAGCAGTCAATTCCTCCGGGGGAGCCGATCCCTGCAATCTGGAGTTCATCTGTCATTCCGGGAGATCTCAGGAGATTAGCTGACCTCGGCTGCACCCGGGCGGAACACCTGCCAACCAGAGAGGTACAGAAACTCAACTCAGATCTCGCTCTGGAGCTCTAACGTACCCTCCGCCTTTCTCTTTCGCTTGGGTGGGACTTTTGGGATGCCACAGGTCGTCCCTGATCTTTATTTTGGTCACGGTCGGCATAACAATGCCGATCAGAAGTCGACAGTCTGGTTCTTATTCCTGCGCTTGCAATCATTAACTCTGCAGGCCATCGTAATAATACAAATCAGAAGAAAATTGTCACGGTGGCAGTTTTTATCGGAGCCCTTGGAGCAGTGCCCTAGACATCTCGAGAAATACCTAGGCACCATGGCTGCTTGGGACAGCAAAACTCCTCTGCTTCAGGCCGACCGACTTCGAACACCTGCTGGTCCCCCCCCCCCAAACGCCTGCCCATGACTCTCCCAAAGTTACTATCAATTGTTATTTATATTACAATTGTGGTTTCGTAATCTTTTGATGTCTTATTGAAAGTTGTTTTGATGTTATAGTCTGTATAATCTTCCATGCAATATACTATTCAGTGCAAACCGCCCAGGGCTGCAAAGAAATTGGCGGTATCGAAATCTAAATAAATAAATAAATAAATGACACCTGCAATTCTCAATGACTCGGCTAGATCTTAAACTGCAGGAGGCGAACTGCGAGTCAAATATCTTGAAGGCGAATGTTCATTATTGTAATAATATTGTCTTAGCCCTGGATGGTTGATGCCAGCCCAATATCGTCAGACCTCAGAAGCTAAGCAGGGTCGGCCCTGGTTACTCCGTGGGTGGGAGACCACTAAAGAAGGGTAGGGTGGCTATATAGAGGCAGCCAACGGCAGAACACCGCAAGAGCCAGTTTGGTGTAGTGGTTAGGAGTGCAGACTTCTAATCTGGCATGCCGGGTTCGATTCTGCGCTCCCCCACATGCAGCCAGCTGGGTGACCTTGGGCTAGTCACAGCACTCATGAAGCTGTTCTGACCGAGCAGTGATATCAAGGCTCTCCCAGCCTTACCCACCTCACAGGGTGTCTGTTTGTTTGTTTTGAGACTCCTTTGGGTAGAGAAAAGCAGCATATAGGAATCGACTCTTCTTCTTCTCCAGTAATATCAGGGCTCTGTCAGCCTCACCTCCCTCACAGGGTGTCTGCTGTGGGGAAAGGAAGGGAAGGCGACTGGAAGCCGCTTTGAGCCTCCTTCGGGTAGAGAAAAGCGGCCTATAAGAACCAACTCTTCTTCTTCTTCAGTAGTATCAGGGCTCTCTCAGCCTCCCCTCCCTCACAGGGTGTCTGCTGTGGGGAAAGGAAGGGAAGGCGACTGGAAGCCGCTTTGAGCCTCCTTCGGGTAGAGAAAAGCGGCATATAAGAACCAACTCCTCTTCTTCTTCAGTAGTATCAGGGCTCTCTCAGCCTCACCTCCCTCACAGGGTGTCTGCTGTGGGGAAGGGAAGGGAAGGCGACTGGAAGCCGCTTTGAGCCTCCTTCGGGTAGAGAAAAGTGGCATATAAGAACCAACCCTTCTTCTTCTTCTAAATGTCTCTTGACTTGAAAGCTTTGTAAGGTCGCTGTCAATCCGCCGACAGTTGATGGCACTTTCCCCCACAGTCATATTAATACTACTACTACTAATAAACTCAGGATGGCTGGCCCTGTTGATCTGCAGCAGCAGAAGCACACCTGAGGCAAGGGCCACCTTTGAAGGCCAGCCAGGTTTGATTCCAGGGATGAGCTTCCAGGCGGCTGGCCAGGTTGGTCAGAAGCAGCAGGACAAAGTCTTGTTAACTTTTATTGATTTGGAGCCCAGGGCCCCCTTGCAGCCCGCCAGAGACCGATTCTGGGACTCAGGCCCACCTCTTGGGGGATATTCAGGGGCAGAACCAGGCCCATGTCCAGATACCATTGAAGACCAGCTGAGCTTAGCCTTCCAGGCCAGGCATGGTCCCTCAGGTAAACGCAGGGGGCTGGCCAGGTAGGTCCAAAACAGCAGAAAGTTTATTAATTCTGCGCCCAGAGTCTGATTCTGGGGTCAGCTGGGGAGCTTAGACGCACCTCGCAGGGGTAGTCTACCTGTGGTCCTCCAGATGTCCATGGACTACAATTCCCATGAGCCCCTGCCCGCGTTTGCGTGCAGGGGCTCATGGGAATTGTAGTCCATGGACATCTGGAGGACCACAGGTGGACCACCCCTGCGGGGGACATTTTGCAGAGCTTAGTGGTGGGCGCGCGCCTTCCTGGGCAAGCAGACCCCCCCCACACACCCTCCAAATTCAGGTAGATGCAGGTGGACCCCTGGACGGAGCCCCCTTCCCCCGTCCCCGTCCAGCGCGCGCCTCCGAAAGGCAGGGGGAAGCGCGTGCACGCCGGGTGTGTGTGTGTGTGTGTGTTTTTTTTTTTTTGCAAAGCTGCAGCAGCCGCGCGCGCCCTCCCCCGCGCACGCGCACGCGCCCCCCCTGCCCTGCCCTGCCCTGCCCTTTTCTGGCCTCCCTTCCCCTCGGCCCCGCGCGCTCCAGGGGCCTCCGGCCGCTCTGTCCCCGCCCGGCGGCCGCTCCCTGCCCGTCTCTATGGCGGCCCGAGGCGCTCTCGCTGGTCCGTGGGCTGTCCCTCCCCTCCCCTCCCCTCCCCCGCAGGGCCTGGGCTGGGCCTGGCTGCAAGAGGGAGGCGGGCCTGGCCGGGCGGAGGCGCCAGGGCACTGCTGCCTCGTTGCCAGCCGGAGCCAGAGCCACAGCAGGAGCCAGAGCAGGCAGCAGGCAGCAGCAGCAGCAGCCACAGCCACAGCAGGCGTGGGCAGGGGTCTCCCCCACCCGCCACCATGCCCACGGCCACGGCCCGCCTGGCCGCCCGGCTGGCCCAGGGGGTGACGGCCAAGCGGGCGGCGGTGGCCCTGCTGGTGGCGGCCTACGGGGCCAAGAAGCTGTACCCGGTGCTGCGGCGGCGCTGGGCGGCCTCTGGGCTGGGGGCCGGCGGGGGGCCCGGCGAGGCCCTGGGCAAGTGGGGGGCCGGGGACGACGCCACGGCCTCGCCCCCCGGGGTGAACCGGGTCTTCTTCGTCCGGCTGCTGCGGCTCCTGCGGATGCTCTTCCCCGGGCCCCTGTGCCGGGAGACGGGGCTGCTGGCCCTGCACTCGGCCGCCCTGGCCAGCCGCACCTTCCTGTCGGTCTACGTGGCCCAGCTGGACGGGCGCCTGGCCCGCGGCATCGTGCGCAAGAACCCCCGCGACTTCACCTGGCAGCTGGTCCAGTGGCTGCTCATCGCCCTGCCCGCCACCTTCGTCAACAGCGCCATCCGCTACCTGGAGGGGCAGCTCAGCCTGGCGTTCCGGGGGCGCCTGGTGGACCACGCCTACCGCTTCTACTTCGAGGGCCAGACCTACTACCGGGTCAGCAACATGGACGGGCGCCTCCGCAACCCGGACCAGTCCCTGACGGAGGACCTGGTGGCCTTCGCCAGCTCGGTGGCCCACCTGTACTCCAACCTCACCAAGCCGGTCCTGGACCTCGTCGTGACCTCCTACACCCTGGTCAGCTCGGCCCGCTCCAAGGGGGCCGACACCGCCTGGCCCTCCCTCATCGCCGGCCTGGTGGTCTGCGTCACCGCCAAGGTGCTGCGCTCGTGCTCGCCCAAGTTTGGCCAACTGGTGGCCGAGGAGGCCCGCCGGAAAGGGGAGCTGCGCTACATGCATTCCCGGGTCGTGGCCAACTCCGAAGAGATCGCCTTCTACGGGGGGCACAAGGTAAAGGGACCGAAACGGGGCCGAGCGGAGCTGGGATTCTCCCGTTCCGCTGGGGCCGGATAAGGGTGTTTTCGGCCTGCGTTTGGCTGCCTCCCCGGCGGGGCTAAGCCGTGAAATGGAGGCTGCCGGCTCTGTTAAGCCCCACGGCAGCCGAGACGACTCCAGACAGGGCGAGGGACGCCCGTCCTCCTTCCTTGTTTACTTCCCTTTTTTTCCACTGTGTGGCCTCCTTCCTTGAAGGCACCCCTGGAGCCAGGCTGGCCTGATTTTATCTCTCTGGCTGCCTCCAGGGACTGGCCTTGACGCCCTAAATCCCTGCAGGTAAGGCTCTCTGGTCGCTGACGCTTCACCCGGCTCAGTGGCCGTCCATGTTTGCCGGAGCCTCTGGGAATCCCCGTCAGCGCGTGGCGTGGCTGTGGGGTCTGGAGAGTTGGCGCCACGAATCCCCAACTCCAGAGAGCCGGTGGATGCCGGCAACAGCCAGGGAATCTAGAAGCTGGGCTGTTTTGGCGTTTCTCTGGCAGCCGGCAGGGAGGAGGCTGCAGGCAGAAAAGGGAATGCTGATATTTATCTTGACATTTTTTTGGGGGGGGAAGGGGGCAGAGCGCACACACACACACACACCCCACAAGCCCTCCTGTTGCAACCCAGCTGCGTCAGGAAAAGTCCAAGGCCGGAAGCTCTCTGCCACTGGCGTCCGGCCAAAATCGAGGGTAACTCTGGGTCACGCAGAACAAAAGTTTGAGTCCAGTGGCACTTTTCAGACCAGGCGAGATTTTGCCGGCTTTCAAGGTGCTGCCAGATTCAGACTCCGTTCTGCTGCTTTGGGCTGACATGGGTGGCCCGCCTGAATCTTCTTTGAAGACTTTTGTGCTCTGTCTTTTCTCGAAACCGAGATACAGAACACAATTTGCGGGCAGGAACACCCTTCGGGGACAGATTCCCTGCATCGTAAAGCAGAACCCACGTCTGAGCACTGTTGACGTCTGGTAGGAAGTTGAATTGCATCCCCGTCTTGTCCGCGGTGGAAGAGCTCGATTCGAATTCTGCGGCCCTCGGACTCTCTGGTCTGTTTGCAGCTGAGTTAGACAGCCCCACCCGCCCCCCGCCCTGAATTCATTGTGGGACGGCAGAACCGCAGTATCGGTCCCTCGGGAAACCCAGGGCCAGAGCGCCTGGTATTAATCTGGATCCCATGGGGTTTTTTCCTCCACTGTATTCGGTTCTTCCGGATTCAAATCCAGTCGCACCTGATTCGAGACCCGCCAGATGATCAGGGGATAATCTTCCCAGCCTCAAGGTTCCCTTTGTCAGACATGAATGGGAAAGGAGACCTCACAGGCCTTTTGATCCTAATCAGGTGGAGGGAGCTATAACTAAAGAAAAGGAATGGGGAAGTCATGCCCTTCCTTGCTGGGAAACTCCCTTCGACTCACAGTTCCTTGAAAAGCACCCTGGAGATAAGCTGCGGCCACCTTGGGACCTCCTGGGCACATCTAGACTGACCCGCTGAGAAGGTTGGCTTCCAGCGCAGTAGCAGAGTAATAACAAAATGCCGTTCTGACAAAGGGTGGCGCTGTAGCAGGTTCCTCAGAGCGTGTGCAGAGTTCCTTGTGGTCACATGAGGTCGAGGAGGCTGTTCTCTCCTGCCCAGTTTTTAAAAGGGCCCTTTAAAACTCTATTCCCACCTTCTGGCTAGGATAGAAGGGTGCTCAGATCTCCATTCCCTTTGCGTCTGACAAAAGGCACTTAGACCCTGAGAATCTTGTGCCTCTAAGGTGCTACAGCAGAGGTAGTCAACCTGTGGTCCTCCAGATGTCCATGGACTACAATTCCAATGAGCCCCTGCCAGCAAACGCTGGCAGGGGCTCATGGGAATTGTAGTCCATGGACATCTGGAGGACCACAGGTTGTCTACCCCTGTGCTACAGGATTTGAATCCAGCCCTGAGGAAGGGAGCTTTGACTCCCAAAAGCTTAAACCCTGAAAACCTTGTGAATCTCTAAGGTGTTATGGGATTTGAATCTAGCTGTCCCACTAGTTGTGAGGATTAAGGTACCCCAGCAGTTCCTTAAAGCTGTCAAGATGCATTGGTGGAACGCATCCGGAGTTCCCTCTATCCCCCCTTCTGTGGATCTTGGGCCCTAAGCGGGGTCAGAGAGGGGTGGCGTCAGGAAGACAGGATAAAAGGCACGAGGGACATCCGGTTCCTACGGGACAGCCACGCTGGAAGTAGCAGGGCCGTCCCCGAGGGAGCTGACCTACGTATCCGTGTCACTGTGAGGCAATCGCTGAGCTGATCGAGGAGGGGGAAATCTTAGGGGAACACGTTAGATCGGCTGCCAAAACAAGATGGGTGGTGGTGGTGAATGCAGGATGACCCTATAGCTCCTGTTTTCTGGGAGACGTTTCCCAAGTCTCGCTTTGGCATCAACAGAGAGGTCCCAGCCTGTGGAAAGTCAAACAGGGACTAGAGTTCAGAGCTATGCCGTTTCAGACATTGAACGGGAGGCCGGACAGGGACACAACAGCTCCCTCATTATATGCGCGAAGGGGAGGAATTGAGCAAAATTAATTTGAGTTTCTTGACATAACTCTCTTTCTTATGTCCTGGGTGGCTCTTGGTCAACCAGGTCTTGTCAGATTTCAGAAGCTAAGCAGGGGGATACTTGGGTGGGAGACCACTGAGGAAGGCCTCGGTTGCTACACAGAGGAAGGGGGTGGCCAACCGTCCCCTCTTCATCTCCTGCCTTGCCCTGGGTGGGCCAGGATGACTCAATCTTATAAAATCTCAGAAGAGAAGAGAGGTTAGCCTTGCTTAGTATGTGGATGGGAGACCACCAAGGAAGTATGTGGATGGGAGACCACCAAGGAAGTCCAGGGTTGCTGTGCAGAGGAAGGCAATGAAAAACCACCTCTGTTCCTCTCCCGCCTTTACCTGGATGGCCCCGGAGGACTCATTCCCAGCTTTTGTTTAAAAAACAGGCCGTTCGGTGTAGTGGTTAGGAATGCGGACTTCTAATCTGGCATGCCGGGTTCGATTCTGCACTTCCCCACAGGCAGCCAGCTGTGTGACCTTGGGCTAGTCACAGCACTGATAAAGTTGTTCTGACCGAGCAGTGATATCAGGGCTCTCTCAGCCTCACCCACCCCACAGGGTGTCTGTTGTGGGGAGAGGAAGGGAAGGCGACTGTAAGCCGCTTTGAGCCTCCTTCAGGTAGAGAAAAGTGGCACCTAAGAACCAACTCTTCTTCTTCTTCTTCAGTAATATCAGGGCTCTCTCAGCCTCACCCACCTCACAGGGTGTCTGTTGTGGGGAGAGGAAAGGGAAGGCGACTGTAAGCCGCTTTGAGCCTCCTTCAGGTAAAGAAAAGCGGCATATAAGAACCAACTCTTCTTCTAAAAAACAGGCAAAGTCTCTCTCCTCCTTTCAGTGCCAATTGTGCAGGCTGCATGTGTCCCTTTATAACTTCCCAACGAAAAGGGCAAGAGGCTTATTTACAAGGGCTGCGCGATTATCTCCCTCTGATCACGCTCCTGTATTCTGGAGGGGATGATTTGTTGTGCTCCCCCCGCCCCCACCCTTCGCTGTCTATGGGACAGCGATGTAATTATTTGCGTCTACAAAGGCCTAGCGCTGTTATCCGGCTGTCCCTTGATTCGCACACAGTTTTCAGGAGCAAAGGGGACTGCCCTTGTTCTCATCCTTTTAACAGCAGCCTGGGAAGCCTTTCCCAGCACAAACATTGCCAGAAAACGCTTTCAGATCTGCCTGGGGCCGGAGCCCTGAAACAGCTCGCTTGCTCAACACCCCCCAAGGCGCTAGTCCTCATAACCCAGCCTGGCTCTCTTTCAGCAGCAATGCGATGAAGTCTGCCGCGTTTTTGTTCTAATTGGCCTCGATCCTGGGCCCCGTGTTCAGAAAGCGAGCCAGTGGATCCAAGAGCAGAGAGAGGTTGCTTTAGGAGGCTTAGGGCTGATCCTGCGTTGAGCAGGGGGTTGGACTAGATGGCCTGTATGGTGTATGGCCCTTTCCAACTCTATAATTCTATGATTCTGTGTTTCGCCGGCTTGGTTGGTACCGAAAGGAACCGGATCCAAACGCCGGCTAGCCTGGGACTTCTGGAACCCATCTCGTCTCCGAGTTCTGCAACGGCCTTTGGGCCTGGTAGCCCTCCCTCGCGGGAGCCCCCGGGTCTGCCGGTGTGACGGCAGCAGGCTGTGAGCCGGCAGACGTCCCAACATTTCCCTTATTGCAGCCGGTCCCCTCTCAGGTATTTCCAAGGGGTTTTCAAGAGATCGGTAGCCAGCCCGCCGGCATATTGATTCATCCCTGCATCGATCGTGTCCTGACTTGTCGTCGAGCCGAAGCCAAGCCGGGGCAGTTTGCAAGGCGAGAGACGTCGTTCGGAAGAGGTCGGCCATTGCTCTCCTCTGTGCAAGACAGTGGCACTTCCTCAGCGGTCTCCCCTCCAAATAACCAAGGCCGACTTTGCCCATCTGCCAAGATCTGACACGATTGGGCAAGGCTGCGCCATCCAATTCCGTGCCAGTGTCAGGGCTCCCCATCAAGGTGCCCAGGGGCACCGCGGCACCTGCCCGTACGTTTCCCGGCGCCCGCCTCGTGCTTTCAGAAAGGGCCAGGTGAGCGACATGCCCACTGCTGCTTCTGGCCGACTATGCAGATTTCAAAAGAGTGCCTGCCCTGAATGTTGATGAGTTCCTTGGAGACTTATGCATAAGCTCAGTCCCTGGTGTTCCGTGGAAAGCTCCGCCTCCCCGGGAAGCCATTTTGTTGTCGTGCCCACCACTCCGTGTCTGAAATCAAAAGTTGCCCACCATCTCAAAAAGCTCAGGGAACCCTGGCCTATAGCAGTTGCCGATTCTTTTTTAAAACCCTCCCCTCCCCCCGATGGAGCTGTGGGGCAGGAAAATGGTCCCGCAGGGAGCAGGGAAGGGGCAAAAGCACCATAGAAGAAGTAGAAGAAGAAGAAGAGTTGGTTCTTATATGCCGCTTTTCCCTACCCGAAGGAGGCTCAAAGCGGCTTACAGTCGCCTTCCCATTCCTCTCCCCACAACAGACACCCTGTGAGGTGGGTGAGACTGAGAGAGCCCTGATATCACTGCCCAGTCAGAACAGCTTTATCAGTGCTGTGACTAGCCCAAGCTCACCCAGATGGCTGCATGTGGAGGAGAGCAGAATCGAACCCAGCATACCAGATTAGAAGCCCGCACTCCTAACCACTACACCAAACTGGCACCGGGCCCTTCCTGCCTGCAGGGCTTCCTTCACAGCTTCCCCAGGACGTCACACCGAAGCCGGTTTGCAGAAGACAGGAGAAAAGCGGGGAGAAGCCCCAGCGGTGCAGGGCAGCCCCACAGCGGGCCAAATAATAATTCTCGTGTCTCTCCCCAGGTGGAGCTGTCACTTCTGCAGAAGTGTTACCACCAGCTGGCCTCGCAGATCAACGTTCTGCTCCTGGAGAGGCTCTGGTACGTCATGCTGGAGCAGTTCCTCATGAAGTACGTGTGGAGCGCCGCTGGGCTCGTCATGGTGGCCGTCCCCATCATCACCGCCACTGGCTACTCTGAGTCGGGTGAGTCAAGGCCGCCTGGTCGCTTGGTGGGCGCTAGAGGGCAGTCTCCCGGGGGGTGGGCCGGAAACGTGGCCGCCGAAACGGGCATTGCGAGGCAGTGGTTCCGGAAAGAAAGCTTCACTGGGTGAGATGGGAGGCTGGACTGGAGGGACCCTCAGTGGTCTGATCCAGCAGGGCTCTTCTGATGTTCTCAGGAAGGCCTCGGCCTCTCTGCCCTGTGGCTGGCCCTCCAGAGGAACTGGCTGGCCACATTTGAGACAGGAGGCTGGACTGGAGGGACCCCTGGTCTGACCCAGCAGGGCTGATGTTCTTAGGAAGGCCTTGGCCTATCTGCCCTGTTGTTGGCCCTCTAGAGCAGGGGTAGTCAACCTGTGGTCCTCCAGATGTTAATGGACTACAATTCCCATGAGCCCCTGCCAGAAAACGCTGGCAGGGGCTCATGGGAATTGTAGTCCATGAACATCTGGAGGACCACAGGCTGACTACCCCTGCTCTAGAGGAACTGATTGACCACTGTGAGAGACAGGATCCTGTATTAGATGGACCCTCCCTGGTCTGATCCAGCAGGGCTCTTCTGATGTTCTTAGGAAGGCCTCGGCCTCTCTGCCCTGTTGTGGGCCCTCCAGAGGAACTGGTTGGCCCCTGTGTGAGACAGGAGGCTGGACTAGATGGGCCACTGGTCTGACCCAGCAAGGCCATTCTGATGCTCTTACGCCTTCTTTTGCAATCCGGGCTCCTGAGCTATCCTGCCCACTCCGGATGGTTATTTGGGAGCCTTGTCGGTTTTGCTTCCACGGGTTGCCCAGCTGAAGTAGGGAGAGGTTCAGTGCAGCGTCCAGGGCCAAATCTGTCCCCAGCCAGTTCCCCTTTTGCCAAGGAAACCGAGCTGACCATGTCCACTGCTTCCTTTGGTGTCCGTGAGGCTTCTTCACCACTTTGGGGCCAAGGACTCTTTCAAAGACGTCCTCTCCTCTCTTGGGTGGGCAGCTTCAGGGTTTGAATCTCGGGAAGAGAAAGGCACGAGGGAGGCCGTTGTTACTCTTCATACAGAGGCAGAGGGAAAAGCCTTTTGCCCAGGTCATGAACCGAGTGACCAAAGTCCCTTGATAAGGGAAGCGAGCGGCCTCTGGTGCCAGGGAGGGAGAGGGCAAAGGATTGCAATACCTGCAGAAATCAGATAGTGGTTGGAGCCAGTGGCTCTCAACCTTTATCCCTTGATCAGTTCAACACACCAGGCACTTAAAAAAAAAAAAGAATACGGTAACTTGCTGACTAAGGGGATAGAACCTCTCCAAGCAAAATCTGGGATTTTATTTTCAGCCGTTTGGTATCAGAGGCGACAGGGAGGCACTAAAGGAGGTGCCAGTCCATAGCTTCAGGCCCTCCCTGTCGAGCGTTGGAGAGAAGGGCTTCTGGATCGGGCAAGGGAAATGGGATTTGGGGCTCTATCAAATGGAGCATCGTGGCCAGATCGCTCTGCTCTGGTTCGGCCTCCCTTGGTTCGGCCTCCCTTGGTTCGGCCTCCCTTGGTTCGGCCTCCCGTGTTCAGTTTTGGGCACCCCAGTTGAAGAGGGATGGAGACCAACTGGAGCGTGTCCAGAGGAGGGCAACAAAGAGGGTGAGGGGTTTGGAGACCAAGACGTAGGAGGAAAGGTTGGGGGACCTTGGTCTGTTTAGCCTGGAGAGGAGGCGACTGAGAGGGGATCTGAGAACCATCTTCAAGTATTGAAAAGGCTGCCATGTAGAGGATGGAGCAGAGTTGTACTCTCTTGTCCCAGAGGGACAGATCAGAACCAATGGGATAAAATTAATGCAAATGAAATTCTGTCTCAACATCCGGAAGAAGTTCCTGACAGTCAGAGCGGTTCCTCAGTGGAACAGGCTTCCTCGGGAGGTGGTGGGTTCTCCATCTTTGGGGATTTTTAAACAGAGGCTGGATAGCCATCTGACGGAGAGGCTGATTCTGGGAAGATTCAAGGGGGTGGCAAGTGACAGTGGAGGAGCGATAGGATTGTGAAGTAAACCTCTGAATCCCAAGGGTAGGAGGCAACATCAGGAGAAGTAGGCCTTGGCCTCTCTGCCCTGTTGCTGGTGCACCAGAGGAACTGGTTGGCCGCTATTTGAAACAGATGCTGGGCTAGATGGACCCCTGGTCTGACCCAGCAGGGCTTCTCATGTTCTCATGAAGGCCTCGGCCTCTCTGCCCTGTTCTTGGTCCTCCAGAGGAACTGGATGGCCTCTGTGTGAGGCAGGATGCTGGACTAGATGGACCCATGGTCTGACCCAGCAGGGCTCCCCTGATGTTCTCATGAAGGCCTTGGCCTCTCTGCCCTGTTATTGGCCCTCCAGAGGAACTGGCTGGCCCCTGTGTGAGGCAGGATGCTGGACTGGATGGACCCTGGTCTGACCCAGCAGGGCTCTCCTGATGTTCTTAGGAAGGCCTTGGCCTCTCTGCCATGTTCTTGGTCCTCCAAAGGAACTGGTTAACCACTGCATGAGGCAGGATGCTGGACTAGATGGCCCCTCATTGATCAGATCCCAGTTTTCTCTTGATGTTCTCCATGCGGATGGTGCTCCCAACACCCATCTCAGTCCCCTTCCTTGTCCCCAGATACGGAGGAGGTGAAACAGGCGGCGCAGGAGATGGAAGAGAAGGAGCTGGTGAGCATGAGGACTGAGGCCTTCACCACCGCCCGGAGCCTGCTGAACGCAGCGGCTGATGCCACCGAGAGAGTCATCTCCTCCTACAAAGAGGTGCGGAAGCTGCGGGGACGGCTGCTTTGACTTGGGAGGGATTGGGGTCGGGGAAGGGGAAGGGGAGGATTGTGGGAAAAGTGGCCTAC
>BDOT02000003.1:160314774-160325950 GCA_003118565.2 Paroedura picta | reverse complement strand
CTTGGTTGGGGGAGGGGGAGTGAAATGTGGGGTTCAACAGCAGGGGGAGCAGGAGAGCAGCCAAGACTCCGGGGTTCAGGGTGCGAGGGGCTTTTCCTTCCATGGGCTTTAGGTTGGAGACCGATCTTGTGTGAACCTTTGCGGTTGGATCGGGAGCCCAGATTGTTTTCCCTGCCTTGTTTTCCTCAGCACCTGGGGTGGGCTTGGGGGGTGGGGAGGCCCCGGCGGCGTCTTCTGTTTCTCCGCCAGCCCCACGCCTGTCCCATCCCCTGTGGGGGTCTCCCTCCCTCTTCTGCCCACAGGGATTTGGTGGCGTCGGCACCGTTGAGGGGTGTGCGCGCTTCGCTCCTTTCCAGCTGTTTCCAGGAGAGAAGGGAGGGGGGATAAGTCCCTCTGCTTCCCGCCCCCCTCGCCTGGGAGGCCGACGGGTTGGGAGGCCGACGGTTTGGTTCTCAGCCAAGAGCTTGCATGTCACCCTCCCTCCCCCAAACCCCAGGGCGCTCTCTGCTCTGGCAGGCAGTGGCTTTGCAGAGGTGCGGAGTTGTGTGTTGTGAGTATCTGGTGCATTGGGAGTTCCACCAGATGGGGGTGAGGGGGGGAAACAACACCCTCCCAGGCAGGGATCTCAGGCAGCCTCCGGCTCTGGGGGAATCGGTACAGAGTCGGTGGGGAAGGGCAACCTCTCGAGGCCGCCTCCTCGTGCTTCCTGAACGCGCATTGTCCCCCGTGCGCCCTCGGGTTGCGCCTGATGCTCCAAGTGCCTTCTCGCCGGTGTGCAGGGTGGGTTTGGGGCATGGGTGTTTCGGGTCCAGTAGATGCCAAGGTTCTCCTGGCCACCGCCGGGGAAGGCCAAACCCATGGAGCTGGATAATCAGTCTCCTGGCCTTTTTGAAAAGGCATTATTGACTTGTTAAGAAAAATTAAAAGTGCAGAACATTCAACCCCCTCGACGGAGGGTTCTCAGCTCTGGGTCGGGAAATAGCTGGAGACTTTGGGGGGCAGCCAGGAGAATTTGGGGTGGGCAGGGACAGTGGAACATAAGGCCACAGATCCCCCCTCCCAAGGAACCCTTTTCTCCAGGGGAACTGATCTCTGCAGTCTGGAGAGGAGCTGGAATTCCAGGGGATCCCCAGGCCCCACCTGGAGGCTGGCATCCCTGACCCTCAGTGGGGTCCAAGGCCACAGAGTCCCCCCTCCCAAGCAGCCCTTTTCTCCAGGGGAACTGATCTCTGCAGTCTGGAGGTGAACTTTAATTTTGGTCCCACTTGGAGGCTGGCATCCCTATCTCAATAATTGCATCCCCCTCTTGCCTGAGGATCTGAGCTTTTTCTTTGAAAGGGGTTTCTTCCCTTGCCTCCTCTACGGATCCTTCAGGGCTTGCAGGCGAAACTGATAACAATGGAGCTGGGGGGTGGGGTGGGGTGGGCCCGGGGCGCTGCCCATAAGCGCTTCCGCCTGCCGGCTTCTCCCTGCGGTGGCCACTCTCTCCCGCATCTGGCGTCTGAGCAGCGGCCTCGCCAAGGAAGTGGAATTAATTCCAGAGGGGGACGGGGAGGGGGGCTTAATCGCCTTCTCGCCGGCGCTAAATCCTAGCCGGGGTCAGCAAAGGGGAGGCGGGAATCGTCTCTAAGGACGACCCCAGTCTGTCTTCCCTTTTTGTACTGGTTGTAGGTCTTTAAGACAGGGCAAAATGTGACATCCTGGAATCTGCTATGGATTAAGGGGATGGTGGTAGGATCCTTGTGGAGTATCCTTTTCCTGGGGGGTGGGATCCCTGGCTGAGTCTGGGGGCTGGGATTTGAGAAGGGGCAAAGGAACAGGCAGCAAGGAGACATTGCTTCTCTGGGAGGGGAAAGAGAGGCCATCAGAGGCCTCCTGGTTCTCCGTGTGCTGCTAAGAATAATCGTACGCAAATGATACCCACCAAGGAAAATCACGCTCCGCAGCGGGTTAGTCTAGCGCTACTATTGCTGTCTGTCTGATCGCTGGCTTGTAATCGCTGCTGGCCTTCAGAAATCTGGCTTTGCCCCTTAAACACGCATTGAGGATGTTTTTTACCGGGGTGGTCAAACGGTGGCTTTCTAGATGTCTGTGGACTACAAGTCCCACGAGCCCCTCCCGCAGTTTGGCTACCCCTGGCTTATACTGACATTATATGCGTGTAAAACGCCGTCAGGTCAAAGTGGCTTGGGAACAGCATTTCACGCAGTGGCCAGAACTCAGGTGTGGTCAGGAATTCAAAAGTTGAGCTGAACAATAAAAATAATGTAAAACCTGTTAATTATTGATTATGGTGCACAATTAAAAACAATAAAAACTTCTTAAAAATTATACTGCACTAACGGCACATAGGACCAAGGACCAAACGCGTTTCGACCCTTCCGGGTCTTCCTCAGTGGTCAAGATTATAATAATACACTCTCTATATATAAATATACCTATATAGAACTCTCTATAATGTGTAGCTGAATGGTTGAGTGGGATCTGTAAATTATGGCTCTAACAAATATGTGTAAATTTTATCCTTTTTGGAGACCAATTCCTATGTTATGTCTCTTCGCTATCATTAAGTTCTGTACCCAGTGTAATCTCATGTGCGTCAGAAAAAGCTACTCCAGAAGCATTGCCACTGTGGCCCCCCAAGGACCAAGAGGGCAGAGCATGACTGCCCCAGACAGAGTGTACCGTGTGGCTAAGGGCCACTCGTGGACGTCTGCTCTTAGGAATGTCAGTGAAGCCATGGTGTACCAGGCCAATGGCCCATCCAGCCCATCACTCTGTATCACACAGTGGCCAAAACCCAGGGGCCATCTAGAGGTCCACCAGCGGGGCCAGAACTCCAGGCCTTGCTGGATCCCTGAGAGCTCGTGCTTGAGTATTCTGTGTGATGCCGATGAACCTTCTTCTTTCTCCCTTTGTCTAGGATCCGGCCATGTCCCGAGGCCGCCTGCTGCTCTCCCTCACGGTGGCGCTGACCCTCCTCCTGCCCCTGTGCCCAGCTGCCCGGCCCCCTGCCTACCTGTCCTTCTCGTCCCCCAACACCACCTTCAACCACCTGGCCCGAGACCGGGAGACGGGGACGCTGTACGTGGGTGCCGTCAACGCCTTGTTCCAGCTGAGTCCGGAGCTGGGGCTGGTGGAGCAGGTGGCCACCGGGCCGGCTGACGACAGCCCCGAGTGCCTTCCTTTCCGGGACCCTCGCGATTGCCCCCAGGCGCGGCCCACGGACAACACCAACAAGCTCCTGTTGCCCAACGAACGTGCCGAGGAGCTGGTGGTCTGCGGGCAGCTCTTCCAGGGCGTGTGCGAGAAGAGAGCCCTGGCCAACATCTCCAAAGTGCTGTACCGTCCGGAGGATCCCGGCGACAACCAGTTCGTGGCGGCCAACGAGCCACGGGTCTCCACGGTGGGCTTGGTGGGCCAGCACGCGGGCCGGGACCTGCTTTTCGTCGGGCGGGGGCTGACCGCCAAGCTCTCCGGCGGGATCCCGCCGTTCACCATCCGGCAGCTGGAAGGGCCCCAGGCGTTCTCCAACGAGGGCATGGGCAAGCTGGTGGTGGGCGACTTCTCGGACTACAACAACTCCTACGCCGGCGCCTTTGCTTCGGAGGGCTACGTCTACTTCCTGTTTTCCCGCCGAGGGGCCAAAGCCCAGATGGAGTACCGTGCCTACCTCTCTCGGAACTGCATGGAGGACACCAACCTGTTCTCCTACGTGGAACTGCCCCTGAAGTGCCGGGACGCCAAAGGGCGGGTTTACAACCTGGCTCGGGCCATGCATTTGGCCTCCGGGTTCCCAGGGGTAGGGGCGACGCTCTTTGTGGTCCTGGCCGCCGGGCAGGGCTCCACCGCTTCCCCGACGGTCCAGACGGCGCTGTGCGCGTACAGCCTGAGCGAGGTCAACGGCGCCGTGGAGCGGACGCGGCGTCTGTGCTACACCTCGGCCGGGAAGGGCCCCGCCGGGAAGGAGGAGGCGGCCATCGAGTACGGCGTGACGTCGAAATGCAACTCGCTCCCCAAGGTGAGAGCCGGCAGCTCTTGAAGTCTGTCTTTTCCGGACTGAGGAGCTGATGGGGACGGCGGCTGAGTTCCAGACTTTCCGCCGTCATCTTGCTTGTGTGTTTTCCTGTCCAGGAGTCCCCTGAGATTTACCCCTGTGGCGACGAACACACTCCGAGCCCCATTGCCAGCCGGGTGCCGCTGGTGGCTGAAGCTCTGCTGAGCACCGTACCGAGGCTGACGGCAGTGACGGCCATGGTGGAAGCGGGCCATACGATCGCCTTCCTTGGGGACGGCATGGGGCGGTTGCATAAGGTAACGGAAGGCTCTTTGTGTGTGTATTTAGTCATCCGCTGTTTTTGCTGTACATGAAGATCGTGCCGGGGTTTCTCTGTGGTTTTGTTTGGGAGAAGGTGGTGGCTTTCGTGTGTGTAGGCATGTGTGCCGCTTTTTTCCCTATTGTTTATAATTTTTTAATCTCTGTTATTAATTAACTAGAATCATAGAGTTGGAAGGGGCCATACAGGCCATCTAGTCCAACCCCCTGCTCAACGCAGGATCAGCCCTAACCATCCTAGGGCAAAGCCCATTGCATTTAGGAATACAAATTGGATTGGGGGTGGGTGGGAGAACTCTGCAGATGGCCTCCCTCTCTCCCCAGGACCTGGAAAGGCTGGAGGCTGGAGGCCCCCGGGCAGGGGCAGCTCTCACGCAGAAGGGATCTGCAGCCTCCAAGCCTCGGAGGGAAGTGTAAGGAGGAGGAGGGGGTGGGGGCGGAAGGTGATTGGCTGGCCGCTGGACAGACAGGCAAGCCGGTTGGAGGTGGAGGCACTCAGGGGAGGGACAGTGGCCCTGAGTGGGTGTTAAGCGCTGAGTGGCAGTTAAGCCATGAGACCAGCTCCTCCTCCAAGCTCTTACCAGAAATATTAAGTGGAGGAGATTTTTGATAACCTGAACCCTACTCCTATCCTTCTGGATCTTTTGCACACCCTGCAGAGCCCGCGTGGCATAGTGGTTCAAAAGGGGCAGACTCTCATCTTGATTTCCCACTCTTCCTCACGCAGTCAGCTTGGTGATCTTGGGCTAGCCACAGTTCTCTTAGAGCTTGCATAGCACTTCTCTCGTTACTACAGTTGTCTACGGCAGGGGAAGGAAGGAAAAGGTGTTTGTAAGATGCTTTGAATCTCCTTTGGGTAGAGAAAAGGGGAGCATAGAAAAGACATCTGGTTATCCCCAGATGTGGGGAGGTCGTAGGATTGCCAACTTCAGGTTGGAAATACCTGGAGGTTTGAGGGTGGAGCCTTGGAGAATGGGATTTAGGGTATATTGCTGCTTTATGTGTCCTGGAGTTTGGTTGTGATTCCAGGAGATCTCCAGCCCCCAGCTGGCGTTCGGCAGCCACAGAAAATTGGTTTGGAAAGAGTCACTCTGCACATGCTCAGAGCTGCTCTCTGTCCCTGGAAATTCGTTCTGGAGGTTAGACCGGACTCCACTTCCTCTTGGAAAACTTCACGCACTGCTTTCCTAGAGATTAGTTGTAATTGGAGAGTCATCATGGCGTAGTGGTTTAAGAGCGGTGGCTTTTAATCTGGAGAACCTGGTTCAGTTCCTCACATCTCCTCTCCGTGCAGCCGGCCGGGTCAGTTCTCTTAGGGCTGCTCTCGCAGAGCAGTTCTCCCAGAGCTCTCTCCGCCCCACCTACCTCACAGAGGTGTCTGCTGCGGGGAGAGGAAGGGAAAGGCATTTGTGAGCCCTTTTGGGTAGTGAGAAGGGGGTGTAAAGAATCAGCTATCCTTCCTAACCCAAAAAAGACCTTCTGTATAGCCTATGTGAGTGGATGCTTTGGTTTGTTTCTGTGTAGGAAACTAATTTCCTTTCAGGGACCATTTTGAAGGGCAACAACCTCTTCCGAACAGTTGCCAGAAACTGTTTTCTGCATCGCTCTTGGAGATTTTTTTGCTCCCTGGGGGGCTCAAATGACATGCAGATACTTATAACAAAAACATGGGGCTTCAACCCCCTCTGCTATTTATTTTTTTGAACCACCCAGTAGGGAGGGGGTGGGGGGATTCTAGGCAGAACTTTGCCCCTGGTCCTTGGGTCAGAACCGCAAAGGCCTACCTAGCTGCCTGCTTCTCTTTGCTCAGGAAACGTTGAGGTTTGAGTCTTGGGATGAGTCGATCCCCAACTTCTAATCCTGGAGTCTCGGCAAAGGTTTATGGATCCTGGTGGTGTCTCAGGAGTCACACGTGGTGTCGCCAGCTGCATGGGATTGATTTGAGTTTATAGAAGCCACAGAATTCGGTAGCGGTCGGAGTGGCTGCATCTTGAGTATTCTGCGTCTGCCTATTTAAAGCCAGTTTTTGGCCTTATGACTGGGGGGGGGAAGTATTGTGCGGGGCAGTCGACAGTCAGATCATGAAACCAGACAGGGTTAACAGGGTATGTCCTCTAAAGAGCCAGCTTGGTGTAGGGGTTAGGAGTGCGGACTTCTAATCTGGCGAGCCGGGTTTGATTCCCCGCTCCCCCACATGCAGCCAGCTGGGTGACCTTGGGCTCGCTGTTCTGACGTGAGCAGGAATATCAGGGCTCTCTCAACCTCGCTTCCTTCACAGGGTGTCTGTTCTTCTCCTCCTCCTCCTCCTCCTCCTCCTTCTCCTTCTTCTTCTCCTCCTCCTCCTCCTCCTCCTTCTCCTCCTCCTCCTCCTCCTCATCATCATAAGAGATGGCCATTCCATGCCTTGCCTAGCTTGATACCTTCAACCTCCTAAGGACGAACGTGCTCCTTTATGCCAGTGTAAAGCTTTTTTTGCTCCTCATACTCCACACCTAAAATCTCCAGCTATTTCCCAAACAAAAGCTGGCAACCCTGCACCCAACAGTTAATCCGTTGAATTGTGTACTATTCTTTTTTTTTTAATTATCCCAAGCACCTTTGGGAGATATTGACGGAAGCGTACAAGAGCTCTACGGTTGTTTCCCCCTTTAAAAAACCCAAACCGTAAGCAGCATTTAATGCCGATGGATCATCGTGTTTAATATTATCGTTGTTTATTAGTTCTGGAATTCCCAAGTAGCGCGTAAGATCCCGTAGAAGGCATGGCCGCAGGTTCCAGCAACGGAAATAAATTTGGAGAAGTGTGGGTTGGTTGAGTCTGGTGAAATCAGAAGCCGGTCGGGAGCGGAGCTTGGCTTCCGACAGTGTAGGAGTCTGATGCTTCCGTGTCCATTGTTGGAATATTTTCTCGGTCTCTCGGCTGGTTTTTTCTTTTCATTCAGTTGAGACCCATGACAATTCAAAGGGTGTGTGCATGTGTGCATGAAAAGGGAGGGGAACTGGCTTTGCTGGTGTCCTTTCCTTCTCCTTTTTGGCCTTCCAAATCAGGGGAGGAACAATCCCTCTTGTCCTTTTCGGTGTCGGGAGGACTTGTACCCAAAGGGTAAAGTATCCTTCCAGGGCAATTCTCCCTCCACCACCTTCCAGCCCCAGGATGAATAGAAGAAAGCAGCAGGCCTCTTTCTTCCCTTTAGCCGCCCCTGTTCCTAGTCTCCGGGAGCGGGACGGTGCCTTCCGCGCTCCAGCCAAATGAGGAGCTGGGTGCAATTTGTACCCAGTGTCAGCTTTTTGTAGTGGGGGCTTAACTGCCTGATACTTTTATTTTGCAGCCTTTCTGAGGTGGTATCTCTGTTTTCTCCCGTTTCGGAGAGGTGCTGCGTCTCGGTCCGGCTCCTTTTCTGCAGGGACTCTAGGAAATGTCAGCTGGTTCACCTCCTCGCAGGGTTGCCCACTCTGGCTTGGGGAATTCTTGGAGATGTTGGGCGTGTTGCCCAGGGAGGCCTCAGTGGGGTATAATTAGGGCCGCCACCTCTGTGTTGCAAAATAATTGGAGATTTTTTGGGGGGGTGGAGCCTGAGGAGGGCAGCGTTTGGGGAGAAGAGGCCCGCAGTGGGGTAAAATTCTACAGAGTTCACCTCCCAAAGTGGCCATTTTCTCCAGGTGTGACATGATCTCCAGCCGCCACCTGGAGGTTGGCATCCCTTAGTACAATACCGTAGTATCTACTAATAAAGGAGCCATTTTCCTAATCCCTGCCGTCTGGAGACCAGGGCTGAATCTGCACGGAACTTTTATTCCAATCCCAGGTCAATTCAGTCCCTGCAATCTACACTGAATGCGATTTAGATTTTCCCTCTGCAACAAGTGAGTGACCCTACCTTCCCCCCGCGATATCCTGGAGTGGATATAACCCTCGATATTTGAAAAATCGGCATGACTAAAGGTGCAGCTCTCTGCTTGTCCTGAATAACTTGCTGCCTCGAGCCTCCAAAGCTGAGGAAAAGTCCTGATTGGCCAGGGTGTCAGTTCAAAGGCTTCCTCGTTCCCAGGTCGCAAGGCTTTCCTTAAAGGGGAAGTCCTAACTTCTCTCGGCAGAGATTTGACTCTTGGATTTATTCCCCCTCTTCTGCTGTTTCCTATTCTCTCCCCTCACCTTCAAGAAAAGAAAGAGGCTCCTGCTGTGCTTTGCTCCCCCTCCCCCTTCTGGGCTTCCCCAATCAAGTGGAGAACACTTTTCTGTTTCAATGGGGAGGGGGGAGATAGAAGAAGACCCAAGTTCCAATCGATCCACAACAGAATAAACAAAATAAGTGCAAAATCAGCCCAGCTGTGATCTCCAGGCCCCACCTAGAGATTGGCGCTACTCCTGACCTACTCCAATCTTTTCTCTTCCCTTTCTCTCATTTCCTCTTCCAGCAGATGCGATCACTTTTGCAGCCCAGCCCACGACCCCCTTGTTCCTGTGTGAGCCACTTCCCAATTTTATTTCTGGCCCCGTGCTGTTTCTGGCTCGGCGACCCCCCCCCCTGCTCCTTGACAAACTGAGCAGCGGCTCGCGGAAGCTCCTTCCCTGCCCCAAATTTTGTTAGTCGGCGAAGGTGCTGCCGGACTCTGGCTCTTCTCAGTTTAAAACAGAGCTCTTTGTCTCCTGGGTCAATATTTCCCTTTTTCTCCCCCTTACGCCGGCGTGATGACGAATCCCCTTTTATCTCGGCATTCTCTTGCTCGCCATGCAAACATTCCCCCAAACCTGCCATCTTCAAACTTGTCTCCTTCTTCCTTTGGCTAATATGATCCTCCCTGCCCCTTCCCCCCCTTCCCGGAGTAGTGCATGTGGTTTTGGGGTGGGGATGGTGTGTGATTATCCCCCGTGTGTGTTTACAGTGCTCTTCCGAAGGCTTGAGGCCTTTCCAAAGCTCAACGTGATTCTCTCATGCCCTGATTGTAAGTTCAGAGCTTGCCGGGGCCTGTCTGTTTGATTTGTTCTGCGCTTCCGGAGTGTTCTAGTCTGTTCCGGGGATTCTTTGCAAGATCCTGCCTCTCGTTCTCGTTGGGCACCCAAAATAGACTGGCTCCTTGCTCGAAATATCACAGAAATGGTTCTTCTCCCCCTGTTTCTTCCTTATCACTCCGTGGCTCAAGGATTTTGGTTTCCCATCTTATCTCTTGGCTTCTTTCTGTGGTCTCGGGTTTTGCCGCCCTATTTCCCCCCTCTATCTTGTTCTAGGTTTCTTCGCTCCTTGGCATCTTAGTATCGAGCTTCTCTGCTTTTCTCTCTTTCTGTTTTGTCCGCCGCCTTTGCTGATGTTCTTCTCTTTCAAAACTTCAGGTTATGGCTTCTGTTTCATGCCTCCAGTTTCGCTGCTCTGCCCCTGCATCTGCACCCTTCCCTTCTGGCCAATATCTGGGTAGGTCCCAGGTCCGATCCCTGGCATGACCAGGTAGAAGGACTGGTTGTAGGTGATATGGTAGACCAGTGGTTCTCCACCTTCCTAATCCTGTGACCCTTTAATCCAGTCCCTCCTGTTGTGGCGACCCCCAACCATAAAATTATGCCAGTGTTCTTTCACAGAAATTAAAACCAAACTGACCAATGGCATGAAGATCCATGGTTCATGATTGTATATAAATTGTTTTCCCCCCAGGGTTTCTCAGTTCCGTTCTGCCTCTTGTCCCACCATGCCGATCTCGCTCTTTTCTGCTGCTCCAGAGAGACGGATGCTTTATCTCGATCTACCCAACAAGGCTGTTGTGTGGATGGCGCCCCCCCTCCTGGCCAAGCTGCTTGGCCTGCCATGACCCCTGTGAAAGGGTCATTTGACCCCCCCCCAAGGGGTCCTTACCCCCACGTTAAGAACCACTGTGATAGACCTTAGCCCAGGGGTAGTCAAACTGCGGCCCTCCAGATGTCCATAGACTACAATTCCCATGAGCCCCTGCCAGCATTCACTGGCAGGGGTTCATGGGAATTGGAGTCCATGGACATCTGGAGGGCTGCAGTTTGACTTACCTCTGCCTTAGCCCAAGACCGTGGAGAGTCACTACCAATCTAACAGGGGTGGCCAAACTTTCGACAACGACGGACCACAATTCCCATGAGCCCCTGCCAGCAGGGAACTGCAGTCCACGGAGGTCTTGAGAGCCTCAATTTGGCCACCCCTGGAGTGGACATTGCAGACTTTGGCGGACCAAGGATCTGATTCTGTATAAGTCACCTTCAGATAGTTTTGTGTATGAAGGAATGTCTTACAGAAGGGGCTGAGTGGCAGAGACTCCAGTTTGCATGCAGAAGGCCCCAGGTTCAATCCCCGGGTGACTCCAGTTAAAAGGACCAGTCAATAGGTGAAGATGCATCTTCATAGGTTCCAGCGATAGAAATAAACTTGGAGAAGCGTGGGTTGGCTGCGTCTGGTGAAATCAGAAGCCGGTCTGGAGCGGAGCTTGGCTTCCGACAGTGTAGGAGTCCGATGCTTCCGTGTCCATTGTTGGAATATTTTCTCGGTCTCTCGGCTGGTTTTTTCTTTTCGTTCAGTTGAGACCCATGACAATTCAAAGGGTGTGTGCGTGTGTGCATGAAAAGGGAGGGGAACTGGCTTTGCTGGTGTCCTTTCCTTCTCCTTTTTGGCCTTCCAAATCAGGGAAAGAACAATCCCTCTTGTCCTTTTCGGTGTCGGGAGGACTTGTACCCAAAGGGACTTGTATCCTTCCAGGGCAATTCTCCCTCCACTGCCTTCCAGCCCCAGGATGAATAGAAGCAAGCGGCAGGCCTCTTTCTTCCCTTTAGCCGCCCCTGTTCCTAGTCTCCGGGAGCGGGACGGAGCTTTACACGCTCCAGCCAAA
>BDOT02000003.1:160294795-160312734 GCA_003118565.2 Paroedura picta | reverse complement strand
CCCCTGCCAGCATTCACTGGCAGGGGTTCATGGGAATTGGAGTCCATGGACATCTGGAGGGCTGCAGTTTGACTACCTCTGTCTTAGCCCAAGACCGTGGAGAGTCACCACCAATCTGTGTAGAACAGGGGTGGCTAAACTTTTGACATCGACGGACCACAATTCCCATGAGCCTCTGCCAGCGGGGTATTGCAGTCCATGGAGGACTTGAGAGCCTCAATTTGGCCACCCCTGGAGTGGACGTTGCAGACTTTGGCGGACCAAGGATCTGATTCTGTATAAGTCACCTTCAGTTAGTTTTGTGTATGAAGGAATGTCTTACAGAAGGGGCTGGGGCTTAGTGGCAGAGCCTGAAGCTTGCATGCAGAAGGCCCCAGGTTCAATCCCCGGGTGACTCCAGTTAAAAGGACCAGTCAACAGGTGAAGATGCATTTTCATAGGTTCCAGCGATAGAAATAAACTTGGAGGAGCGTGGGTTGGTTGAGTCTGGTGAAATCAGAAGCCGGTCTGGAGCGGAGTTTGGCTTCCGGCAGTGTAGGAGTCCGAAGCTTCCGTGTCCATTGTTGGAATATTTTCTCGGTCTCTCGGCTTGTTTTTTCTTTTCGTTCAGTTGAGACCCATGACAATTCAAAGGGTGTGTGCGTGTGTGCATGAAAAGGGAGGGGGACTGGCTTTGCTGGTGTCCTTTCCTTCTCCTTTTTGGCCTTCCAAATTAGGGGAGGAACAATCCCTCTTGTCCTTTTCGGTGTCGGGAGGACTTGTACCCAAAGGGACTTGTATCCTTCCAGGGCAATTCTCCCTCCACCGCCTTCCAGCCCCAGGATGAATAGAAGGAAGCAGCAGGCCTCTTTCTTCCCATTAGCCGCCCCTGTTCCTAGTCTCCGGGAGCGGGACGGAGCTTTACATGCTCCAGCCAAATGAGGAGCTGGGTGCAATTTGTTCCCAGTATCAGCTTTTTGTGGTGGGGGCTTAACTGCCTGATATTTTTCTTTGCAGCCTTTCTGAGTAAACCGTGTTCGCTTTGATGGACCAAGTTTCTGATTTAGTAGAAGGCAGTTTCATGTATTTAGGCAGAATCTGAAAAATATGTTTCTTTTTGGCAGTTTTGCAGCTCTAATTCTGTCCCTTTGCCTTCCTCTCTTTCGTAGCCTGTCCCCTTTCCGAATTCTGTGTCCTCAGAATATGGACTGGATTTGTCCTTTTAAACTTTGTTTTTGCTTGTTTGTTTATATACCGCCCTCCACGAAGGCTCAGGGCGATTCACATAAAATAAAACTGGAACAATGCAGATAACTTAGATCAGAGGTAGTCAAACTGCGGCCCTCCAGATGTCCATGGACTACAATTCCCAGGAGCCCCTGCCAGCATTCGCTGGCAGGGGCTCCTGGGAATTGTAGTCCATGGACATCTGGAGGGCCGCAGTTTGACTACCTCTGAAGATGAACAGTAATGAATGAAACAACAAGCAACATGGAACAGTAGAAAAAATGTGGGAAAGTGACTCATACTGATAGCCCAGTCGGTTTGTCGGAATTATGGTGGGTGCCATAGGAGGGGGCTCAGGACGAGGGCCCCTGGGAAGTTATAGTACAAGTCGACCTCAACCAAACACCTGGTGAAGGAGCTCCCTTTTGCAGGCCCGGCAGAACTGTTCAAGTTCCGTCAGGGCCCTGATCTCCTCTGGGAGCTCGTTCCACCAGGTGGGGGCCAGGATGGACAAAGCTCTGGCCCTGGTGGAGGCCAGCGAGCTTCCTTGGGGCCAGGGATCACCAGGAACTTGGAATCGCTAGAGTGCAAGGCTCTTTGGGGGGATGTAAGCAGAGAGGCGATCCCTCAGGTACATTGGGCCCAGACCACGTATGGCTTTAAAGGTGATAACCAGAACCTTAAGTCTGATCCAGAATCCAGCCGGAAGCCAGCGCAGCTGATGGAGGATGGGCTGGATGTGGGACCTCCAAGGTGTTGCTGTCAAGACCCCCAGCGGCTGCATTTTGGACTAGTTGAAGTTTCCGGATCAAAGTCAAGGGCAGGCCTGCCACTGACCAAGCGGCTTCATAGATTCTTCCTCTCTTTACCGTCAACAAAAGTAACCACAATCTTTCTGTTCCCACGAGGCTCACGGTTACCGGACAGGTTTTGCAAAAAGAAAAAAAAAATTGTGAGAAATATCGTAAGAAATTTATTCAGGTGGTTAACGCTGGCTTTTCTGCTTGCCTTGTCACCAATTTCATTTAATTTCCGCCCCCCCCCCTCCCCGGAAGTTTGTGTGGCGAGGACCGAGCCAGTTTTATTTGTGGTGCCAGACCTGGAGACGCATCATGCGCTGCCAAATTCTCAATTTAATTAGTGCGCTTTGATGTCCCCCACGATAGCTCATAAAAATGCTTCATTGTGCTGGGAAATGCTGCTCCTTCTCGAGGTAAAGGGTTTAAATGGTCTGGCCTCGAGGTTTTCTATCCATGGCCTCCCTTGTCCTGGATTTTATCAACTTTGTGAGCGCTTCAGAGACACAATCCCAGTCCCAATGTGGTGTGCTGATTGGGGTGTCAGATTGGGGCCTGAGCTGTGCTAAGAGGTTTGTTCGGGTGGGTTTCTCTTTTCCAGTTTTGTCGAGAGGGTCAAAAGTTGGGACTGTCAGCTCAGGGGAGATGGGGAGAACCTGGAGAACTGGGATGGGGGTTGGGAAGAGAACTGAGGACTAGGTTTGGGACAGGGACAGTGGCTCCCCCTTCCACAGTGGCCATTTTCTCCAGGGGACCCGATCTCCGTCTTGTGTTGTAGTAGTAGGAAATCTCCCTGGCCAACCTGGATTTGTTTGGGTTAGGGGAAAGGACAAAATTAAAACATCAGAAAATAAGGTTTCCTATTTGTTTTCCCAGTTTCGTATAACAATCTCTTAGCACCTATCCTGCTAAATCTCTCTCCCAGCATGAGTGGAAGTTTCCCCAAATGTAATTTTTCTCCATGGAGAGCTCCTTTCCCATGGCCTTTCTGCCAGGGAGAAGAGCTGGGTTTTTGGGCCATTTTTTACTACTCGAAGGAGTTTCAAATAGACACCGCGCGAGGTGGGTGAGGCTGAGAGGGCTCTAAGAGAACAGCTCTGTGAGAACAGCTGCAACAGGACTGTGACTGGCTCTTGTTCACCCAGTTTGGCTGCATTTGGAGGAGAGGGGAATCTAGCCTGACACTCCAGATTAGAGGAGGATTAACCTCTAGACCAAATATTTGTTGGCGTTGCTGTTTTGGGGACCAGTGATATCCCCCCCGAATTTTCCAGTGCTGTATTCTTCTGTGGAAACTTTTTCTTCTCCATGTATGTCTGTTTCTCGGTGAGGATCAGGACTGCTTGGCAAAGCTTGTACGTGTCCTAGGCTTGTTCACGGCGTATTTGAAGAAGAACTGTTTTATATTGCGCTTTTCCCTACCTTACCAGGGGGTTTACAGTCACCTTTCCCTCCCTTTCCTCACATCGGTCGCTCTGTCGTGAGGCGGCTGAGAGAGTTCCAAGAGAACTGTGCCCGGCCCAAGGCCATCCTGCAAGTTTCCTTTTGCCGACGGGAAAACTATTTGTTTAAATTTAGTTTGAGAAGACAGCCGTGTTGGTCTGCGGTGGAAACAGCCAGAGTCCGCAGTAGGACAGCGAGATTGGAATCTGGTTGCACCATAGAGACCGAAAGATTTTCGGCGGATGACCTTTTGAGAGTCAAAGCGCCTTTTGTTTGACTGTCCAAAGCTCAAACTCGGAAAATGTTCTTGGTTTCTAAGGTGCTGCTAGGTTTGGTTCTGTGGGGGGGGCGTCAAGTGCCGTCTTGCCCCCTTCTGACCCATGGCCACCCTACGGATTAATGACCTCCAAAACACCCTCGCTCAGGTCTTGCAAACTGAGGGCCGTGGCTTACGACAGTGGTCCCCAACCTGCAGTCCGCGGCCCGGTGCCGGACAACGAAGGCCAGGGCACTGGGCCGCGGTTCCCTCTCCCCGCCCCCCCCCCCGCAGTAAAAAACTTCCCAGGCCACAAGCTTGCGGCCCGGGAAGCTTCTTACTGCGGGGGGGGGGAGAGGGAATAAGGGCCGAGCCGCGCATGTTCATATGCGCGCATGCGCGGCCAAAATCGCGCATGCGCGAAAGTGCCGCACATGCGCGATTTTGGTCGCGCATGTGCAATGCGCTCCCCACGCATGCGCGATGCACGCCCACGCATGCGCAATGCGCGGGCGTCGCCGTCGCCCTGCCAGTCCCCAACCAAAAAAAGGTTGGGGACCACTAGCTTACGACATGGAGCCACTGTCTCATGCTGGGCTTTCTCTCTTTTCTCACCATCTTTTATTAGCATTATTTTTTCCAGTTGGAGGAGGAGGCTGCTGCCTCAGGGGTCCGATTTTGGGGTGTCATTAAAGGCCGCTCACGGTCCGTTATTTGCCTCCCCGTATTTTCGTCCCTGCCCTGAGATGGCGCGGTTTGTGTCCTTTGCCTCAGGCACTCAAAATGCGTCGCGCTGACAGAAGAGCCAGATAGCGTCGCCCTGATCCTGTGTATAAATTGATTTCCATAAATTAATTTTTGAGGGAAGCTTTCGGGATGGCCTTTGGTTGCCAGATGGTTTTCGTGCCAAAATAAAAATCCCTTTTCAGGGTAGAAGGGTCATTGTCTTATTTTACCGGGGCAAAGAATTGCAGTGGCCACACCTTCTGAGCGTCCCTTTCGTTCGGCATTTGTCCTTTGTGGAGACTTTTGTGAGACAAAAGTATGTTTAAAATGCCGTGATTAAACATACTTTGTAAACGGAATCTGGCCCAAGCCAGGACAGACAAAAAGTGTCACATATCCAGTGCCATATGGAAGGGCGGTGTAAAAATCCTAAATACATAAATAAATGAGAGTTGTTTTTTTATACCCCACTTTTCATGACCTGAAGGAGGCTCAAAGCGGCTTACAATCGCCTTCCCTTTCCTCTCCCCACAACAGATACCCTGTGAGGGAGGTGAGGCTGAGAGAGCCCTGAGATTACTGCAGAAGAAGAAGAGTTGGTTCTTATATGCCGCTTTTCTCTCCCCGAAGGAGTCTCAAAGCAGCTCAGTCTCCTTCCCTTTCCTCTCCCCACAACAGACACCCTGTGAGGGAGGTGGGGCTGAGAGAGCACGGGCAGAACTGCTCTGTGAGAACAGGCAGGGCCCTGATCTCTTCAGGGAGCTCGTTCCACCAGGTGGGGGCGAGGAGAGAAAAAGCTCTGGCCCTCGTTGAGGACCAGTGTGCTTGTTTGTGGATGGCTCCACCCCCTTAGGCAGCCATTTTGTCCCTGTGCCCTCCATGTTATTTCAGAGTTCCAAAGGTGCCCACTGGCTTAGAAAGGTTGGGGGCCCCTGCCCTAAACCTTTTAGTTACCGGCAGTGATTGTCCATTTAATCTGTTTAGGTTTACCTGAATGGGTCCACGGCTCAGGTCTACAGCACGGTGTCCACAGGCCAGCATTCCCCAGTCAATCCAGACCTGCTGCTAGATGGAAGTGGGACCCACCTTTACGTGATGACGGCCTCACAGGTGAGCTGCATGGGCTCGAGTTCTGCCCCCCCCTTGCCCCTTGTTTACTACAGCACTGCTTTTTGTTGTCATCAATTTGGAGGAGAAGTTCTGCCCCGGCTCTGATTTTCATGGAAACGACTGTGACGCAGTCCTTTCTTTTGTGTTTGTAGCAGAACTGGGGAGGGAAGGCCGAATGGTGTAGCTAAGTTGTGTCCTTTTCACTGGCCGCTCGCTGGGATTGCCAGAAGTTGGAAACTAAGCAACGTCAAAATGGAAGACCACCAAGGAAATCTTTGCAGAAGAAGGCAGTGGCAAATTGCCTCTGCTTCTCTCTTGCCTTGAAAATCCCTTGTGGGGAAGCTAAGTTGGAAGCTAAGAGGGGTCAGTACTTCGACAGGAGGCCACCAAGGAAGGCTCTGCAGAGGGAGGCAAAGACCTCTGCTTCCCCCTTGCCTGGAAAACTCCATGCTGGGATTGCCATAAACTGGAAACTAAGCAGAATCTGTCCTCGGAAGGGAGACCACCAAGGAAGGCTCTGCAGAGGAAGGCAATGTCAAATGACTTCTGCTTCTTGCTTACCTTGAAAGCCCCTTGCTGGGGTCACCGTAAGTCAGCTGTGACTTGGTAACACTTTACACACACACACACAGAGCAGAACTGAACCAGGAGCTTTGTGGTACCCTTAAAGAATAACTGATACATTGTGGTGTATGATTCTATGGGGTGTGAAGTGAATCTTCAGCAGGTAGGGTAGAAAACCCACATCCTCTGTGGTATTTGCGAGGCATTTTACACTTAAAGACCAGTTTGGGTCTGCGGGGGAAAGCAAATTGCCTTTTTCTCAGCAAAACAGCTTGATTCTCCTTCTTGGAACACCTGAACGGTCATTCTGCAAGTGTAGGGCCTGCTACTCCTGAACCCCACAACGAGACCCCAAATCAAAGCCCCGCTCCAGTTTTCCTCGAAGCCTTCCCGTTTATTCCTTATTGAGAACCACCCCACGGCTCTTACCCATGAAAACTTTGTGATTCGCACACAGTAGATCAGTGCAAAGGTATGTCAGAATTTAAGGACTCTCTTTCCAACCCAGGTCTCCAAAGTCCCTGTTTCCGAATGCCCCCTCTTTCATGACTGCGACTCGTGCCTGCGTGCCCAAGACCCCTTCTGCGGATGGTGCGTCCTGCAGAGCAGGTCAGTTTTTACTGAGGACTAGTCGAATGTCACGTTTCGCGGCTTTTAAAAGCCACAGGCTGTCCCCCCTCTAATGCAGGCTCTTGATTGGCAGGTGCACCCGCAAGCTGGAATGTGAGCGCCATCAGGAAGCCAATCACTGGCTGTGGAGCTACGGGACGGAGAGCCAATGTCTGCGAGTGGAACAGATGTCCCCGGCCAATCAGAGCAGAGAAGAACGGACACAGGTGGATGAAAAGGGTGGAGTGTTTGGGAATGTAATTCTGGCGTGGGGCTAATTCACCTGTTCACCCTCGTAATGCAACATCCACTGCAAAGGTCTCCTCTCCACCCTGCAAGCCTTTTGCAAGCAAGTTCTCTTCCCCTGGGAGCAAATACAGGCAGGACTATCTGGATGTTGCTTCTGCCTTTCACCAGGTTCCCACAAGACTGATAACGACCCCATCTTTAACGTGATAATTGGCTCCCAATTCAACTTGAGAAGAAGAGAAGTTGGGATTTGTACCCCGCTTTTCTCAGTCCTAGGGAGTCTCAAAGAGGCTTATGATTGCCTTCCCTTTCTCTCTCCAGAACAGGCACCTTGTGAAGTTGGTGGGACTGAGAGAGTCCGGAGAGAATCTTGACTGGCCCAAGGTCCCGTCCCCTTCCCCCTAAATCAGGTTTCATGTGGAGGAGTGGGAAATCAAACCCAGCTCTCTGGAAAAATAGAGTCCTATAGCACCTTTTGAGCCTCTTGTGGCGCAGAGTGGTAAGGTAGCAGAAATGCTGTCTAAAGCTGTCTGTCCATGAGGCTGGGAGTTCGATCCCGGCAGCCGGCTCAAGGTCGACTCAGCCTTCCATCCTTCCGAGGTCGGTAAAATGAGGACCCAGCTTGCTGGGGGGTAAATGGTAATGACTGGGGAAGGGAATGGCAAATCACCCCGTATTGAGTCTGCCATGAAAACACTGGAGGGTGTCACCCCAAGGGTCAGACATGACCCGGTGCTTGCGCAGGGGATACCTTTACCTTTACCCTTATAGCACCTTTAAGACCAACAAAAATTTATTCAAGGCGTGAGCTCTCTAGAGGAGAGTCTATCCCTCTTAGACACTATACCACACTAGCTCTCTGAGGTTTCTTCAGGGTTTGCTTAAGATTTGTAAACTGCTTTGGCTGCCCAGCTAATAACACGGTGTCACCTGTTATCCTTGTCTTTAAAATACAAAGCGGCGTTAAAAGCAGAAAGCGATCGCTCTGCGTTCCAGGAAAAATACTAACTCCTTACCCTACCCAGGTCTCCATGCTGGTTCCTGACCTCCCGGTCTTGGCCGAGGGGGAGACATACCACTGTGCCTTTGGGTCCCAAGACAGCCCCGCCGAGCTCGAAGGGTCCTGGGTTCGCTGCTTCTCCCCAGTTCCTGAGCAGGTGCCGCCCACGCCAGAAGGCAAAGGTAAGCCAGGGCAACGCATGCGCATAATGCTTAAGTGGCCATTCAAGCCTTGATATTCCTGCTCGGTCAGAACAGCTTTCTCAGTGCCGTGGCGAGCCCAAGGTCACCCAGCTGGCTGCATGTGGGGGAGCGGGGAATCAAACCCGGCACGCCAGATTAGAGGTCCGCACTCCTAACCAGTACACCAAACTGCAGCAGCTGGTTCGGAAGTTGGCAGTTCTGGTCACCCCTTCCTAGCTTTGCTGCTTGCTTAAAGAAATCCTGAAAACGATTGAACGGTTACGTAATGGAGGTTTACAAAATTATGCACAGGATAGAGAAGGCAGGGAAAGAAGCACGCGTGGGCAGTCCACAAAATGAATTGAGTGGTGGACTTCCTACCAATCAAAGGGAGTCCTTCTTCCCCCAAAGAGCCAGGAACTGTGGAATTCACTGACACAGTACATGGTGGTGGCTATAAGGACAGACAGCTTCTAGAAGGGACTAGCTAAATTTATAGAGTTCCATGAATGGCTATTAGCCACTGAACTATTAGACTAAACATTATATCTTGGGCAGTCAAGCCCTGTATTATTGGTGTTTATGAGAGGGCAACAGTGGGAAGGCCCTGCTGGTGGACCTCCTGATGGCCCCTGGGTTTTGGCTATTGCGTGACACAGGAGGTTGGACTGGAAGGGCCATTGGCCTGATCCAACATGGCTTCTCTTATGTTCTTATGTCTGGGGCAGATATGCTCTGTCTTCTTGGTTATTGGAGGCCCACAATGGGAGGGCTTATGGAGTTCTGGTCCCACTGGTGGACCTCCTGATGGCCCCTGGGTTTTGGCCACTGTGCAACACAGATTATTGGACTGGGTTGGTCATTGGCCTGATCCAACATGGCTCCTCTTCTGTTCTTATATCTGGGGCAGAGATGCTATGTGTCCTTGGTGCTTGGGGGATCTCAGTGGGAGGGCTTCTGGAGTTCTGGCCCCACTGGTGGACCTCCTGATGGCCCCTGGGTTTTGGCCACTGTGTGACACAGATTGTTGGACTGGGTTGGTCATTGGCCTGATCCAACATGGCTTCTCTTCTGTTCCTGTATCTGGGGCAGGGATGCTCTGTCTCCTTGGTGCTTGGGGGGCCGCAGTGGGAGGGCTTCTGAAGTTCTGGCCCCTCTGGTGGATCTCCGGATGGCCCCTGGGTTTTGGCTGCACAGTGTCGGTGGGCCGTTGGCCTGATCTAGCATGGCTTCTCTTATACCCTTGTGGCATGATGGGTAGTTGGAAGAACTTCCCTGACGCCTCTTAGGTGTATGTTCATTTTCTTCCTTCCACAGATCACCTGACGGTGGCGTTGGCCTTGATGTTCAGGGACGTGGTGGTGGCTTCCACGGGATTCTCCTTCTACGACTGCAATGCCGTGAGCCAGCTGGCCAACGCAACGCCGTGAGTGCATTTGGGGACGGTGGGGGTGCTTGCAGAGGGGGGGCTTGGAAGTACAGTTCTAGGACGGTCGTTTATGGGGAAAGCTGAATCTGGCTGGAGAGGAGGTGTTAGAGCTGGTATGGCGTGAAAAGATTTAAGCTTAGTGAGTCGCATCAGTTCAGTTCCGTTCATTTCTGCCCTTTCTGCCCCAATGGAGAAGCAAAACGCTTCTCCATCCTTCTCCTCTCCTCCACTTTATCCTTACGACAACCCTGTGAGGTAGGCTACGGCTGGGAGTGTGTGGCTGGGCCAAGGTCCCCCAGCAAGCTTCCATGACTGCAGGAGATTCAAACTTGGGTCTACCACGATAACCAGTACACCACGTTGGCTGGGTTTGTGTCTGCCAGCAGCCGTGCTTGCCTCCCCCCCCCCCTTCAGCAAGAAGCTAGCTGGGCTGTGAGTGAAGCGGCCACTTTGCTCATGCCCTGGCGAGCTTTTTGCTGCGGGGGGGGGGGGGAGCCAGGCATGGCTGGCGTCGGCCTGGTACTGAGGCTTCGCGGCCTTGGACCGGGCGTTGATGACCCCCACCTTAGGGTATTGAAAAGCAGGGTATAATACCCAGGTCTTCTTCAGCTCTCTCGCCTGGAGGCTGGCAAGTCCACAAGGCAGCAATTTTCTCCAGGGGAACTGAACTCCATCGCTCGAGGATCTGTTAGAATTCCAGGAGATATCAAGCTACCACCTGGAGGTTGGCGACCCTGTCTGCCAGGGGTAAGGCCTGGGAAGGAAACTAACCCGAGGACTGAGGCCCAGCCTTCTCATCATTAAAAATATTACTGATTTTTTAAAATTTTTCCATCTTTTGAGACTTTGCGGAAACTCTCAAGCCCATTGCTGCCTTGAGGTAGGTGGGGCTGAGAGAGCTCTAAGAGAACTGCTCTGCAAGAACAGCTGTAAGAAACTTTGGTGGTGGTTTTTTTTTTTTTAAAAAAAGAACTAACCAGTTTGCAGAACACTGACCCATTTTTCCATCCTTCGCATGATAACTAGTTGCAGGTCTTCTCCTTCTCTTTCCATAGGTGTGGGGATTGCGTGGGCAGTCCGTGGATGTGCCACTGGTGCCCGTCCAGTCACCAGTGTGTCCCTGGCGGCCCCTGCCTAAATGGAGAGGGACCGATCTACAACAAGAAAGTGAGTAACTTCCCGGAAGCCCCTTCTCTCCAAACCTTGATTCTACGGGCATGATTTTCACTTCATTTCGACATCGCCTTGATACATCATTCTCCCCTGCTCCAGTTCCAATAAATAATAATAATAATAATTTTATCCTCACAACCTTGCGAGGTAGGCTAGGCTTGAGACGGTTGGGGATTCTAAGTGGGGTCCCCCAAATCCTAGCCCAGCAGTCTTGACTACAGGAGAAAAGAGCAAAAGTTCAGTAGCACCTTCAAAAACTAACATCATGTGCTGTAGGGGAGGAGCTTTTGGGAGTCATAGAATCATAGAGTTGGAAGGGACCTCATGGGTCATCTAGTCCAACCCCCTGCACTATGCAGGACATCATGGCTCACTTCTTCAGGTACCAAGATGGGCCGCTGTGTTAGTCTTCCTGTAGCAGGAGAATCATAGAATCATAGAGTTGGAAGGGGCCATACAGGCCATCTAGTCCAACCCCCTGCTCAACGCAGGATTAGCTGCGTTTTTTAGGATTAGGATTAGAAAAGTGCAAGAGTCCAGGTGTGCCTTGCAGACTAACAGCAGGAGCTTTTGTAAGTCACTGCTCACTTCTCCACGTGCATCTCATGTAAGCTCCTCCCCTGCCCCAAACCTTGTTAGTCTTTCCGGTGCTCCTGGACTCTGGCTCTTTTCTCCTTCTACAGACAGACTAACACGGCTGCACATCTTGATATCTGAAGGAGCGAGCCGTGTCCCAAATGTTGTTAGTCTTTCAGGTGCTCCTGGACTCTGGCTCTTTTCTCCTTCTACAGACAGACTAACACGGCTGCACATCTTGATATCTGAAGGAGCGAGCCGTGTCACAAATGTTGTTAGTCTTTCCGGTGCTCCTGGACTCTGGCTCTTTTCTTTTGCTCCAGACTTTTCCGTACGGCTCCCAACCTTGGCCAGTCAGTCTGCACTAGACCAGCGGCTGCATTGAATCCCCCCTTTTCTTCCAGGTGCCCACCGAAGACCCCCAGGGCCCTGCATCCTGCCCCAGTGTGGAGATTGTTCCCGAGTCCCACTTGATCCCTGTGGGCGTCGAAATGCCATTGAGCCTGATCGCCTGGAACCTGCACTTGGTAGGGGTGAGTTGAGGAGGTTGAAAGCCGAAGGTATCGGCTCTTCAAAGGTATTGGCGGCAGCCTCTCATCTGGAGAACTGGGTTTGATTCCCCGGTTCTCCTCCATGTGCAGTCAGCTGGGTGACCTTGGGCCTGTCACGGTTCTCTGAGAACTGTTCTCTTAGAGCAGTTCTCTCAGAGCTCTCTCAGCCCCACCTAGCTCCCTGGGTGCTTCTTGTGGGGAGAGGAAGAGAACTATGGTCTGTACTGCTGTATTTCGCTTATTTGTACGTAGGATCCTAGGATGTAATTATTGTACCACATTGTGGGTCATGTTAATATTGATGCTCCAGTTCTTTCTGATGGTTCCAGATTTCTGAAATCCTAAATGCCTTGGTCGTTGAATGTACCATTTAGTTGACTGTACTGGCTGATGTGCAGTCCTCCTGGAGTCGCAGTGAGAACTTAAGACTCTTGCTGGATCTGACCAGGTGTCCATCTAGTTCAGTCTGCTGTCTCATGTGGTGGCCAACCAGTTCTTCTGGAGGGCCAACAACAGGGCAGAGAGGCTAAGAACCTCAGAAGAGCCCTGCTGGGTCAGACCAGGGGTCCATCTAGTCCAGCATCCTATCCCACACAATGGCCAACCAGTTCTTCTGGAGGGCCAACAACAGGGCAGAGAGGCCTTCCCCTGAGAAGAGCCTCAGAAGATCCTGCTGGGTCAGACCAGTGAGGGTCCATCTAGTCCAGCATCCTGCCTCACGCAGGGGCCAGTTCCTCTGGAGGGCCAATAACCGGGCAGAGAGGCCGAGGCCTTCCCCTGATGTTGCCTCCTGGCTCTGGGATTCGGAGACTTAGTGCCTCTGAATGTGGTGGTTCCCGTCAGCCACCATGGCTGATAGCCATTGGTAGACGTGTCCTCCATGAATCCAATATGAATGCAAGAACGGTGGACTATAGATAACAGGAATAATAAATATAATAATGAAAGAGGACTGGGAAAGGCAGGGTTGTCGGTCCTTCCTTATGGAGGTGAAGAGGTTTAAAACTGTCAGGTGTCTCTCCTCCCCTCACATCAAGAATTCTGGGAACTGTAGTCTTTCCAGGGATGCTCTTAAAGACCTCTTCCCCACCCACCCCTTTTATTCTGGATAATTTTCATGTCTACCATTCCACCCTCCTCCTATTGACAACGTGGCGTCCAGCGCCTGCCAGGAACATCAGTTTAGCAGTTGCCGTGGCTTTGTTAATTTTTATGGGGGTTTTATTGCGGGGTTTTCAGTTGGGGTCTTATTGTCAGGTTATTGTCTTCTCTGTCATGGTTGTAAGATGCTGCGAGCTGACCTGGTCAAGAGCGGCGGCCAACAAATCTCGACAGAAATAAACAAACAAAATAAACAGAATAAACTTTCAGAGTTCTTCTATTGGAAGGCTCTGCGCACAGTTTTAACCTCTTGAAATGGGCCTCACTGATGAATTCTGGTCATTGGGCGTGGCGTGTAGTTTGTCACTCCACTGGCTTGCTGATTGTGAAGGGGGCAGCCTCTCTGGCCAGGGGGTTTCTGCCTGCAGGTGCCAAATAGGATTGATATTTGGGCTGGGCGTGGCCCCCACTCGCTCTCCCATGGACCGTAGGGATTGTCTGATGGGTTTTGAGGCGGGGCTGTGCATGAGGAGGGTGGGACGGAAGGTGCGCAGGCTTTGTGGGTGGGCTGCTGCGGAGGGAGGGGGAGGTAGAGCCTAATCTCACTTTGCGATTTACCTCTCAAGGGTTCAGAGAAGCTTTCCTGTGTGCTGCAAGTAGAGGAGACCCTCGTCGTGGTGCCAGCATCGCTGGAGGAAGGGGACAGGGGAACCTCACACCGCGTGCAGTGCCTGCCCCGGACGTACACCTACACCCAGCCCACCTCAGAGCTCCTTGCCCCCCTCTATGTCTTGGTGGGGGATGACCAGCGCCTCGATAGCCACGGAGACCTGGCCGGTGAGCAAGGTGTGGGGGAGGATGGATGGATTAGGGGCGTGGCGATAATCTTAGCACTCTCTTTGGGTGCATATGTGTGCATGTTTAAGCTGCTTGTGTATTTTTAACTATATTGTGAACCATCTCGAGCCCATCCTGGTTGCAGGATTCAGCGTCTTCATCACTTGGTCGATAATATATATTTTATTTAAAAGGCCAAGTTTCTAGGTCTTATGGATGCAAAGATAAGCTTCGATGCAGAAGGACCATTGGTCTTCCACCTTTGCAGATAAGGGAGCTACATTTTAATCCTCCAGCTGTTGCTAGTCACATGGCAGTCATGTGACATCATAACCACATGACAGGAAGAGCAGAAGCTTGCATGACGTCCCAATTGGGGTTCTTGAGTTCACAAAGCATTAATTGGTGGACTGATCAGTTAGGCTCAGGAATAGGGGTTTTTGTTGTTGTTAGTTGTGACGTTGTGTCCGACCCATCGCGACCCCATGGACAATGATCCTCCAGGCCTTCCTGTCCTCTACCATTCCCCAGAGTCCATTTAAGTTTGCACTGACTGCTTCAGTTTCCCCACCCAGCCACCTCATTCCCTGTCGTCCCCTTCTTCTTTTGCCCTCGATCGCTCCCAGCATTAGGCTCTTCTCCAGGGAGTCCTTCCTCCTCATGAGGTGGCCAAAGTATTTGAGCTTCATCTTCAGGATCTGGCCTTCTAAGGAGCAGACCAGGCTGATCTCCTCTAGGACTGACCGGTTTGTTCGCCTTGCAGTCCAAGGGACTCGCAAGAGTCTTCTCCAGCACCAGAGTTCAAAAGCCTCAATTCTTTGACACTCGGGCTCTCTCGGTCTCCCCTCCCTCACAGGGTGTCTGTGGTGGGGAGAGGAAAGGGAAGGCGACTGCAAACCACTTTGAGACTCCCTTGGGTAGAGAAAAGCAGCATCTGAGAACCAACTTTTCTTCTTCGAGTCAATCACCTCTTTCCTTTCTTGCTCCCCGCCCAGTGAAGCTGTACAATTGTTCCGCTGGCCGTTCGGACTGCAGCCGCTGCAAGGCCGCTCCCAGGAATTTCCGCTGCGTCTGGTGCCTGCTGAGGGGGGCCCCCAGCTGCGTCTACAGTGAACAGTGTCCCACCAAGGCCGTCGTGCCCACTTGCCCCTCGCCCCTCATCCACTCGGTAAGGTTCGGTGCGGTTGAGTCGGCTGGTCCGTAGCTGGAAGGGTCTAAGCCAGGGGTAGTCAAACTGCGGCCCTACAGATGTCCATGGGCTACAATTCCCAGGAGCCCCTGCCAGCGAATCTGAAATTATAACAACCAGGAGGCTTGGAACAGATCCAAGTCAGCACTTCACCGAAAGAGTGATTAACATGTGGAATTCACCTCTGCAGGAAGTGGTGGCAGCAGAGTCAGGTGGAGGGGGACAGAAAGGGAGGCATGAGGGGGTATTGGTGGTGGGCAGAAGGGAGCCCCTAGGCTCAGGGCCCTCCGAAACCTGATACCGGCAATGAACTGTAGAAAACGGAAATGGGGATTGTTGCTGATAAAACGATCGGGCCTTTCTGTTTTGCTCCCTGCTTCTTAATTTCGCCAGTGATAGAGACTTCGTTGTCGGTCTTTTCCTTTGATTGCGACTTAAAACGGACTCGCTAGCAGTTCGAATGCATAAGATTCAGATAACCAGGCCATGCGGTAAACCTAATCAAGTGAACCCCTTAGCTCCAGTAACATCTTGATCCGGGTTAATGACCTCCATGAGCTCCAATCCCTTGGCTCTTCCCTGATGTGTAGCATCTCCCCGAAATCTCATGCCAGCCCTCCATCACCCTCTGTCTCTTTTTATTAAAATCCGGAGAGCCAGTTGGCTGCCTCTTGACGCCGTATTCCTCTTTTCCAGATCAGTCCCCTCACTGGGCCCTTGGAGGGCGGCACGTCTCTCACAGTGACAGGGTCCAACCTGGGTCATCGCTTCGAGGATATAGTTGACACTGTGATGGTGGCCAACGTGCCGTGCGTCCCGGATCCGGCCCTGTATCTTGTCTCTACACGGTAAGCTGGTCGGGTGAACTGGCCAATGTGGTGTCGCAATTAGGGTGCTAGACCCAGATCTGGGAGACCCCAATCCACGTCCCTGCTCTACAGTGGAAGCTTGCTGGATAACCTTGGGCCAGTCGCAGATGCTCAGCCTAACCAACCTCGCAGGGTCGTTGTGAAGATAAAATGGAGGAGAGGAGACCAGTGTTCATCACGCTGGGTGGCTGGGGGGTATAAATGAAACGAGCGAATAAAATAGAAAATGGCCATCATGAGGACTGGAATCTTTGAATTCTTTACGAAAGCCCCAAGGCGTTATGCTCTGCTGCCAACCTCTGCTGCCTTAAACCTTTTCAAACTCCCAATCGGGTTTTCTCACAATCAAGTCCTTCTGCTGCTTCCCACAGGATTGTCTGTGACGTACCCCCAGGAAAACGAGGGTTATCTGGCCCGGTCGAGGTCACCGTTGGGGATCGCCCACCAGGCATTTCTGCCAGCAACTTTACCTATCAGGTCAGTGTTTGACAGCAGCCGACAAGAAAATAAAGAGCCGCACCAGTAACAGGAGATAAAGAATAAGGTATAAGCCGATGGTGTCCAACCAGGTGAAAAAATATGTTATTGCTGAATTAATTTTCAAAAAATTCCCTGCGATTTTTCTCCAACCAGCTTTGCCGGTGGATCTAGCAGTTTTGTGTGTGACTGATATTTTAGGACCTGTGTTTTAACTTTTATTATAATATATTTTGTATAATTTTAACCAGATTAAACTCAGTGTCGTTATATATGTTACAGATTACATACGAAGTAGAAGCCAATCGAACCAAAGATTTAATAGGCCCTGCTTTCTCTTAACATTTCAACTTGGATTTCTGTTGGAGTTAGAATCATAGAATCATAGAGTTGGAAGGGGCCATACAGGCCATCTAGTCCAACCCCCTGCTCATAGAATCACAGAATCATAGAGTTGGAAGGGGCCATACAGGCCATCTAGTCCAACCCCCTGCTCAACGCAGGATCAGCCCTAAGAGTTCACTGTTTGTGTTTCCCATTTCAGGTCTTTTGAATGGGGGGCTGATCCTTCAAAACCTGTGCAGCTGGCCAAATGCCTATGCAATCTGGGGAAATTTAATTCAGTAACAAAATATATTTTTGCCTGATTTTCCACGATTGGCCTTGGCCTTATTTTTTATCTCCTCTTGACCGGAGTGGACACCAAAAAGGGGACCTAGGGACGGGGAAGTAGACATTTTCTGTTCCCCATGTTGTTCCCATACTGCGGACTTCCCACATGATCCTGCTGAGATTGACGCAGGGCCAAGTCTGGATTTTGTGATGAGCAATCACAACCCCCTAAGAGGTAACTTCTCTCCTCAGGACCCCACGCTTCTGGACTTGCATCCTCATTTTGGCCCCATTGCTGGAGGCACTCGGCTGACCATCGCTGGGAAAGAGCTTTTGACAGGCTCTGAGATTGCCGCCTATGTCGGGGACCTCCCTTGCCTCCTGTGAGTCATGGGTCCTTCCTTGCTGGGGTAATGGGATACAATGCTCTGGCATCCAAATGGAGAATAGGGACCAATTAGTTCTCTAAGAAGCAATGTTTTAAACTGTTTAGGTCCCTGACATCTCCGGGATCGATCTGATAAAAGTTTATCTGTTTAAAATATTTATTTAGCCGTCTTCCTTCCTTCCCAAGCTGTGTTTCAAAAAAAAAAAACATAGAAAGGAGATCATCAGAAACATAAAAGCCGACATTTTAAATCAGAAAAGACAGCTTGTGAATTGAAGAAGTGTACACGCACCTGAAAGCTTACGCCCCTAATAAAATGTTGTGGGTTTTAAAGGTGCCCCTGGACTCAAATTTTGTTTAACGCAATGCTGTCCTACATACAACTCTTCCAACTGCTTCCTAAAGCTCGAAAATGACGGGGCCAGGTCCACCTTTGTCAAGCAGCTGTTCCGTCACCACAGGGCTGCCACTGAAAAGGCCCTCCCTCTTCTACCCACCAAATGAGCTTCTTTGTGATGGGGCAGTTAGTCCTCTGCCTGTGATCTTAATTCCAGGGCAGAAACACCCGGGTGAAGATGGTCCTTCAGATCCACAA
>BDOT02000003.1:160260472-160271296 GCA_003118565.2 Paroedura picta | reverse complement strand
GAGCCTCTGCTTGGCCTGCAGAAGGTCCCAGGTTCAATCCCCGGCATCTCCAGTTGAAAGGACCGAAGTTGACTGACTCGAGATGCATTGTTACAGCGGGAAATCTCCAGGCACGACCTGGAAGTTGACATCCCTTCCTTAATCCCACTGTGCTCAGCCCATTGGCTAGAAACGGGGAGCTCACCTGATGGAAAACCCTTGCATTACAAAACCCCCACAGAACCTCTGTGTCTTTTTTACACGGAAAGGGTTTTCTGGCTGTGTTCCCTTCTGCACAGCCCAGTTCGAACAGGGACTTCCAGCGTGAATGAAGCCTCGGCCCCACAGGGGTGGGGTCTGCCGCGTGGCCCGTCCTTCTCCCCACCTTCCAAATTCCATTCCCATCCCTGGCCAGCAGCTGCCGGGGACCTCGCGGGCTATTTATAACCTGCCGCCAGCCTCTTGTCTCGGTGCGCGTTCGGGCTCTTAATGGGGCGGGGAGGGCTCTGAGCTCACGCGGTATTAATTCCTCCGTTGCTAACAAGGAGAGCATGCGGGGCAGATAAGGCGCCTGGCCGCTGGCATGTTCTGCGTGGGTTGAGCCCCTGCCGGGCCGGGCCGGCATTCGCGGCAGAACCTGCAGCCCTCGCCCGGGACCGAGGGTCTCTCCCCTAAGGGTTGGTCCCACTTTGGACGTGGCCGTGGTGGCCAACCTGGTTCCCTTTCCACTGACACGATCTGGGAATCCAGTGCGCGGTGGTCTTGCCCAGCTTGCCAGCCAGCATCCCAGGACTAGCGTCTTTCTGCCAGCTGGCATGGGGGAGACCCAACGGGAGAGTCTAGAAGCCCATCGGTACGTACGCCGCCTTGCCACAGGGCAGCCGTGGCCGTGGAGATCAGGGGTCCAGCCCCTTGGCAGTCGACAGAGTAATACGATAATAATTTTTAAAAGGTGTGCTTGATGCCCAGGGAGCTTGCGGCCTGAATTTTGGCAGAAGGGGAAGAGGACATGGGCGAGGGTCTGATAGGAAGATCGTGTGTGAAAGGCAGTTGCATGATGTACATCAGGGGTCCCCTATGTGGTGCGCATGAGTCCCCACGGATGCCTTTTCTGGTGCCCACTGAGTGTTTTTAAGGGCTGGGCGGGGCTTTTCCCCACCAGGGCGTCTGATTGGCTGTTCAGATGTAGGAAAAACTCTTCTTTGCCAGCAGCTGTGCCCAAAGCAGAAAGATTTGCACTGTGTGGCCAGAGGTAAGACGGGGCCACCATTTTGTGGCTGGTTGCGGCCGTCATTTTGTGGCTGCGTTTGACGCGCCTGGCCCAAATGCCAAAGTTTGACCCCAGGCTCAAAGAGATTGGGGACTCCTTGATGTACATGGTACCTGCAAGGGGGACAGCTTAACTCTCCGATTCTTCTCCTGAGCAGAAGGTTTTGCAGAGGTGGCTGCCGTCCTGCGGGATCCGCTGCGCTTTAGAGGGCAAGGGAAGCGTGGCCTTGGTGTCTTCTGACGGCCCCGATGTTCTCCCTCCCTCCACAGACCTCTCAGCCCCTCCTGCTCTGACGACACTCCGCGGACCCCCCCGGGACCCCCTTTGACCCTTCCTGCCGCCATCGGAGAGGGGCTTTTGGGATCAGACGATGAGGAACAGGAAGACCCCCGCGATTACTGTCGAGGTATTTGGGCAGTGGGGGGGAAAGTGTTTAGGGGGGTGGGTTAGCCCTGATACCTTGAGTGTGGCCTTCAAAGTCGGAGGTGATAGATAGATAGAAATTTTATTACGGTTTGCACCAGACATATAACATGAAATTATACAATGCATCCCAGATAAATCATGATGTTAAAATACATTATATATATATTATATTAAAAGTAGCTTTAAAACTTGGTAATAAAATGTATAGTGGGTTTTTAAAACTTGAGCAGAAATAGCTTTGAGCCTGAAACAAGATCCTCGTATTTCATTTTTCATGGCGGACTCTACCAGCTCCACAAACTCTGCATACTACTGAACAAAATTTAGCAGCAGGTTTAGTGATTTTGGGGGATTAAGTCGGAGGCGGAACGGTGCAGTGCTTAAAGAGTAAAGGCCTCTTATGCGGAGAACTGGGCTTGATTCCTTCCTCTTCCACGTGCAGCCAGCTGCGGGACCTTGAGCCAGTCGCAGTTCTCTTAGAGCTGTTCTCGCAGAGCAGCTCTTTCGGAGCTTTCTCAGCACCACCTACCTCCCAGGTTGTCTGTTGTGGGGAGAGGAAGGGAAAGATTAGATTTTGAGTCTCCTTTTGGGTAAAAAACCAGCTCTTCTTCCAACCGTACAAGGCTCAGTCTTAGCCAGCCGGCCCCGTGGGTGACATTCCCTCAAGGGACACCTCTGGTAAATGGTGCTAAGATGGAAAGACCCCTGCTGTCATCCAACGGGGTGAGCATATGCGCTGCCGTTCAAGGGGCAGGCCGGGCTCTCAAGATGCAGTGAACTAAACTTCTCTTTGCTTCCCCTTTGCTAGGTGGGTATTATCCAGTCAAAATCGGGGACCTGTTCAACGGCCGCTACCACGTGGTGCGGAAACTTGGCTGGGGACACTTTTCGACCGTCTGGCTCTGCTGGGACATACAGTGAGTGTTTGGGGCCACTGAGGCCGGCAAGAAGACGCAGAGAGCCAGGGTGGTGTGGTGGTTTAGAGGGGTCAGGTTAGGATCTGGGAGTCCCAAGAGGGAATCCACGGACGCTCACTGGCTGGCCTTGGGTCAGTCATGCTCTCTCAATGTGGCCTACCTCCCAGGGTTGTTGTGAAGATAAACGAGAGGAGGGAAGGGTGCAGTAGGTCTCTGTTGGGAAGAAAGGCGGGGAAGACACATGCAGGAGGATGGAAGGCTGAGAAGAATCTAGGACCTGGGTTCAGATTTCCTGTTGGATGTGACATTCGCAGGACAACCTTGGGCTGGTCTGCTTCCTGTCAGTCTACCTCACCAGGTTGTTGCAAATGGAGGAGAGAGGGGCTGTGTGTGCGTCTGAGCTTTTGGGAGAAAGGGTGGAATAAAACTGTGTGTATCGCTAAATGCCCGACCTGAATAACCCGAGCTAGTCCTATGGTGTCCGATCTTGGAAGCTATGCTTTGGTCAGCATTTCTTAGTCCTTGGATGGGAGACCTCCAAGGAAGTGCAGGGTTGCAGTGGATGAGTGAGAGGGTTGTGAGTGTCCTGCACAGTGCAGAGGGTTGGACTAGATGACCCAGGAGGTCCCTCCCAACTCTATTATTCTATGAAAGGCACAAGGAGCAGACAACTTACACAGGAAGGTGCTTGAGGGGAGGAGGAGGAGGAGGAGGAGGAAGAGAAGCAGTAAACACAGGAAGTAGGTTTTGTACCATTTTTTGCTGAGATCATACCTATTTGTTTTGTTCTCTCGTTCCCCGTGAGCACCAGATACCTGGGTTGTTGTTTTTTTGATGGTCATTGGGGTTGTCGTGATTATTCTCCAGGTTGGCAGAATAGCTCCTTTGGTGCCCCGTGTCCACAGACCAGTGGTTCAGGCATAAGTAGGGAAAAAATTGGAGCCAGAGGTGTATGGGGGGGGGGAGAAAAAGCCAACAACTCCCTGCTGACTCCTGACAACCCCATAGGGCTTTCATAGCCAGGGATGCTCAGAGGTGGCTTTGCTCTGCCGGCCTCTGCGTAGCTACCCTGCACTTCCTTGGTGATCTCCCATTCTAATGCTAACCAGGACTGACCTTGCTCAGCTCCTGAGATCGGATGCTATTGGGCCATCCAACAGCTCGCTGGTTTATTATTAGACATATTTATAAAATGTGCTGGAGAAGACTCTTGCGAGTCCCTTGGACTGCAAGGCGAACAAACCGGTCAGTCCTAGAGGATATCAGCCCTGATTGCTCCTTAGAAGGCCAGATCCTGAAGGTGAAACTCAAATACTTTGGCCACCTCATGAGAAGGAAGGACTCCCTGGAGAAGAGCCTAATGCTGGGAGCGATTGAGGGCAAAAGAAGAAGGGGACGACAGAGAATGAGGCGGCTGGATGGAGTCACTGAAGCAATCAGTGTGAGCTTAAATTCACTCCGGGGAATGGTAGAGGACAGGAAGGCCTGGAGGATCATTGTCCATGGGGTCGCGATGGGTCGGACACGACTTTGCACCTAACAACAACATAAAATTTACATGTTGCCTCTCTGGAAAGAGAGAGACTGACTTGCAGAGGGAAAGAGTAACATGGGGATCCAGAACGGAATTTTGCAGGATGTTCTCCAGCCGTTATAGGAGCAACCTTGGTCTTTCTCATCCACGCTCCACCCAAGACTGACCCTGTTTAGCTTCCAAGGTCTGACAAAATCGGGATGGCCGTGTCAAGGCAGGAGACGTTCAGAGGTGGTCGGCCTTTGCCTGCCTCTGTGTAGCAACCTTGAGCTTCCTCAGTGGCCTCCCATCCAAGTAGTAAGCTGACCCTGCTTGGCTTCTGAGATCTGACAAATTGGGCTATCCAGAGCTAGCCGAGTCAAGGCATGTGCAGGAATCCAGCTTTTCGTTCACTGGAAATACTCACACCTCCACACCCCTGTCTTGCGTTCTCACTAGCGAAGGCCGGAGTCCCTGCTTTTATTAAGAATACAAACTAGTAGAGAAGTCCGACCGACCCGGATCTGCAGGGAACGGGAAAAACAAAAGGCAGATCAACCGTCGGCCTTTGTTATTGGGTTTTGAACAGGCCCTCAAGGATCCCTGCCCGTAGCCGCGGAAGTGGCTAATTTCCCAGTGCAAGTTATTAAAGATGCAATTCTGTTTTACGGCTTTTAATTTGAATCTCGGGTTTGTAGAAAGTGATTGGCAAAGCAGCTAGGGCTTGTAGGGTGGGAAGATGCCTTTCTCTCATCTCTCTCTCTTTCTCTTCTGTCTGTCATTTATTGGTTATCTAGTTTTCTGTCACCTACTTCTTCTGTTTTCTATCGTCTCCTCTACTGCCTGTCTCTATCATCTGGGTCTCTCATCTGTCTACTCCAGGGGTAGTCAAACTGCGGCCCACCAGATGTCCATGGACTACAATTCCCAGGAGCCCCTGCCAGCGAATGCTGGCAGGGGCTCATGGGAATTGTAGTCCATGGACATCTGGAGGGCCGCAGTTTGACTACCCCTGGTCTACTCTATCATCTGTCTGCTCCATCATATCTAGTATATCTGTGTCTCTCGTCCCTCAACTGTCTGCTCTGTCATCTGTCTTTTGTACCTGTCTATCATCTCTCGTCTCTATCACTCTATCCTCACTCTGGTCTCTTGTCTATTTTCTCCATCACCTGTCTCTATCATCTCTCTCAATCATCTGTCTTGTGTATTTCCCTCTTTGTTGTCTGTCTCTTGGCTCTCCGTCATCTTGATAACCTGTCCCTCTCTATCTCTCTCTCTCTCAGTCATCTATCTTCCCTGTCATCTCTCTCGACTCTCTCTATCATCTGTCTCTCCGCTCTAGCTCTATCATCCATCCACTAACTGACTGACCAGCCACAGCTGACGATGCCCCCTCTCTTTCCCCTCCCTCAGGCGCAAACGTTTTGTGGCTCTCAAAGTAGTGAAAAGTGCCGTGCATTATACGGAGACGGCCGTGGACGAAATCAAGCTTCTGAAATGTGTGAGTTTCTCCTTCCCTTCCCCATGTCCAGGTTCAGGATCCACTTTTAGGTAGACATGTTTTAGAGCAGGGCTACCAACTTCCAGGTAGACCCAAAAGCAAATGAAACCAGTAGGCAAAAAGTGTTATCTTCTTGAGATTTATTAAATGCAGTCCTAGGTGGTTTCAATAATTTTGCAACCGGAACAGGGTCCCGGGTATTCAATCCCGCTTTCTGTTACTTCTTCATTGGCCTCAGTTGCAGTCTTAATATAAAGATTTAACATCACCGGTATTAATTTCAATTCCAAAGGCGCCATTGAAGAAGTGAGCCCTTTGCTGAAGAGCTATTGCCAAAGTGATATGCTGTACCTTTAGAAGGGAAATTTATACTGGTGATGTTATATCTTTATATCGGTATCCCAGTGCCTCTGTACTTGCCCTCCTCTGCCTCAAGGTTGGCAACTGGGAAAAGACATTTTGGTCTGGGGGGGCACACAGCTACCGAACCCGGGCCTGGGATATTTGGTTTCCTGATTTCTGTCCCCATCCGCGCTCTCCCAGGTGCGGGATTCAGATCCCAGCGACCCCAAGCGCGAGAACATCGTCCAGCTGATTGACGACTTCAAAATCTCGGGGATCAACGGCGTCCGTATCCTTCCGCAGGGAATCCTGCTACTCCTTCTGTTCAAGTTACACCGGAATCACTACATGGCCCCGATTCAGGCAACAAAAATGTTGATATAGGCCAGGGATCCCCAATGGAGCCAGCTGGCATCTTTCTTGGAGTTTGAGAAAACGCTTTTTGTAATTGGGCAGGGCTAGCTTGGGGGTTTTGTCCAGCAGGGCTTCTGAAGGGCTTTACAGGTGTTAAACCAGGTGGTTAAACCAGGAATCCCCCATTCCTTTGGAATTCTGGCCCCAGATAGTGGTGGAACCAGAAAATAGCTACTTCAGGAGGCGAAACCATAGAAGAAGCCAAAGTGCAGTGGGGAAGAGAAGCAATTAGATTTATTTATTTTATTATTTTATTTATTTTGATTTTTATGCAGCCCTTCCCTATGGCTCTGGGCGGTTTACAGGAAACCTTTTGGAACAACTACATAGAACACTATCAATATCAACCTAACAATAACATTCCAACTAGAACAATTAGAACAGTATTTCAGCAATAACTTTGACACTTCCTTTGACCTGTAGATCATAGAATCATAGAATCACAGAGTTGGAAGGGGCCATACAGGCCATCTAGTCCAACCCCCTGCTCAATGCAGGATCATAGAATCACAGAATCATAGAGTTGGGGCCATACAGGCCATCTAGTCCAAGCCCCTGCTCAACGCAGGATCAGCCCTAAGCATCCTAAAGCATCCAAGAAAAGTGTGTATCCAACCTTTGCTTGAAGACTGCCAGTGAGTTAGTCAGCCCCACCAAATGCCTGGTGGAGGAGCTCCTTTTTCAAGCCTTGCAGAATTGTGGAAGTTCTGGCAGAGCCCTGATCTCTTCGGGGAGCTCATTCCACCAGGTGAATGGCCCTGGTCCTTGTTGAGGTCGGATGTGCCTCTTTAGGGCCAGGGATCCACAGCCTGCTGGAACGAAGAGAGTTAGCAGAAAAAATGGTGGCAGGGCCAACTGAGACAATGTTATTTTAATTCGCATAGCCGGTCAGATTTTTAGAAGCTCTCCTTGATCAGAAGCCAACCAAGCTACACCCACTTTCTAAAATCACCTGGTGGGCACAAAAAAGCTGCCAGCAGGTGCCATGGGAACCTGTCCATGCCATCCGTGGCCGTTCCTGTGGCGCTTGCTGGAGCTACAGGGGTTTGCACCTGTGCGAGTGTCCCCAGCTGGTTCCTGCAGAGGACTCGGTGAACCAAACGGAGAGAAACAGACCTATCCAGTGGCAATAGGACACGGGAACGTGTCAATACAGACCGGTATCCCCATACCTATGTGAGCCTGTGGCCAGTAAAAAGATAAAGGTAAAGGTATCCCCTGTGCAAGCACCAGTCATGTCTGACACTTGGAGTGACGCCCTCTAGCGTTTTCATGGCAGACTCAATACGGGGTGGTTTGCCAGTGCCTTCCCCAGTCATTACCGTTTACCCCCCAGCAAGCTCATTTTACCGACCTCGGAAGGATGGAAAGCTGAGTCAACCTTGAGCCGGCTGCTGGGATTGAACTCCCAGCCTCATGGGCAAAGCTTCAGACAGCATGTCTGCTGCCTTACCACTCTGCGCCACAAGAGGTTCTCCAATATTATACAATTATTATATATAAGGTTTAAATTCTCAATACTTATTGATAAATATACTAGACAGAGGACTTGTCACTGATGAAAGAATCTAACTGAAAACGGAGATTACCTGGATTCCGTTTTGACAGAAGTCCTACAGAATAAAGAAATAAGGAAAACAACAACAACAAAAAAGACACTTTTCTTTCTTTTATGAATATATTTATCGTATTGCCATTGGATAGGTCTCTGTTTGGTTTAATTATTAGACCGTCCTTCTTATACTCTTGTATGAGGACTCGGTGGACGCCATACCACACAAGGGACTGGGAGGTTTGGCTTTGTTCTATCTGATTTGGGGAACCAACCTCTCCTTGACTCTCCTTCCGGCCAGACGTCTGCATGGTGCTTGAGGTCTTGGGGCACCAGCTGCTGAAATGGATCATCAAATCCAACTACCAAGGGCTTCCAATCCCCTGCGTCAAGAGCATCCTACGCCAGGTAAAGGTGGAGGTGACAGGAGTGGGCTTGTGCGGGTGGATACGGGCGGCTAGGAGCCTTCTGTCCCTCCCGACGCCGCTCAGATTAAAGGGTTCTTTCTTACACGGTAAATAACACAGTTTCAGTGTTCTTTGCAATGGGATTCCTCTGTGCGAAAGGGCAAAACCCACTCACAAACATTCGCCAAAATGAATTGGAACCGCATTATTGAGCATGCATGAAACCACTTTAAGTTGTAATATTTCCTTCTGTGTTGTTATAAGTCTAGGTTGGGAAATACCTGGGAAATGGGGTCAGAACAGTTTTATCAGTGCCGTGGTGAGCCCAAGGTCACCCAGCAGGTTGCATGTGGGGGAGCGCAGAATCGAACCCAGCATGCCAGATTAGAAGTCTGCACTCCTAACCACTACACCAAACTGGCTAGTAGTAGAACATGCTGTAGAATCTTCCTTAGGCTATATTTCAGAATCTAGGGGAGGGAGAATATCCCTGCAGGCGGGTAAAGGGACACTTCTAAAGGTACAGCTAGAACAGAACAGGCCTCCCTGAAACACTACTCTTCTATTGTCGGGGTGTTGTTTGACAATGAAAATAATTCACTTACCTGCCGGCATTTTGGGAAGATGTTGTTTTAGAGAACGTGCTTTTCTCTCCGCACGCCCAGAACTGGCTCTTAGTTTGGGAGAACCAGGTCGGGGAGGCATTACCTGCCCTGAACCCTTGGGCTTGAGTCAGCTAAGAATTTAAATAAATGTCTTGAGTCATAGCGGGTGACTTATTCTCCCTTCTGAGTCTACCAGACCCACGTTGGCTAAAAACATGCCTATTTTTCGTCCCGCTTGTTTGGAATACCAGTCAGGGATTCCAGAACATGACTCCAAAACTGGGAGTCAGGTTCTGTGCAGAAACATAAAAGCAAACTTTTTCATTGTCGCAATTCCCTGAGGCTGGTCAGAATTTACTCCTCCATGGGTTGGAAAACACAAAACCTAGCGGGAATCTTCCTACCGGTCCGAAATTTGTATGGGAGGGTACCGAGTCCTCATGGCCCCCTTTCCAACCAGGGTTGAAGAATCACCCATAAATAAATAAATCTTTCTTTCGATAGCCCTGAACGCTCAGGGCGAGTAACAGCATGAATCAACAATTGGTCAAAATATACAATCATAATACATCCCACAAAACATTAAAACAGGAGCCCCAACTGGTTTAGGTTGGCGCAGGGCGGGGGACTGTATCAGATCTTTAGAGCAGGGGTAGTCAAACTGCGACCCTCCAGATGTCCATGGACTACAATTCCCATGAGCCCCTGCCAGGGGCTCATGGGAATTGTAGTCCATGGACATCTGGAGGGCCGCAGTTTGACTACCCCTGCTTTAGAGGGTGGATCTCTTGCATAACCATATTCCAGACTACAGAACACAGCCCTGTGTAAGGGAGAGCTACGCTCCAAACATGACTGTCTTGAGTTCTTTTTCTTTTTTCCTCCCTCCCTGGAAGGGAGACCGAAGCAGGCCTGGACCCTAACTTCTCAGGCAGCCTGGGTCGTAATGCCAAGCAGGGGAGGTGGTGCCCATGCGCATGTATGACTGTATCTCTTATTCCTGAGGGCTGAATCACTTCTGAGGTGCCATCCACAGAGCAGGAAATTGTCAGGGGCTATTTTTTGTTGCTTATTCATACTGCCGAGGAGTTCCCCCAGGGCCAAAAAGCGCAGGCTGGCCTTGAGAGACACTGATGGCATTAGACTTCTATTCTGATGAGCTGGGTTTGATTCCTTGCTCCCCCACAGGCAGCCAGCTGGGTGACCCTGGGCTAGTCACAGCACTGATGAAGCTGTTCTGACCGAGCAGGAATCTCAGGGCTCTCTCACCCTCACCCACCTCACAGGGTGTCTGTTGTGGGGAGAGGAAAGTGATTGGAAGCCATTTTGAGACACCTTCGGGAAGAGAAAAGCGGCATATAAGAACCAACTCTTCTTCTTCAGTAATCTCAGGGCTCTCTCAGCCTCCCCTCCCTCACAGGGTGTCTGTTGTGGGGAGAGGAAAGGGAAGGTGAATGGAAGCCACTTTGAGCCTCCTTTGGGTAGAGAAAAGTGGCATCTTAGAACCAACTCTTCTTCTTTTGAGTGTCGGGTCACTCCAAAGAGAGAGGCCGATGGTCAGGGGCCATTTTGAACCTTCCTGGTTGGGGCTGCTGGAGTTTGTGACTGGAGACTGGAGTAAAAATCATGGTAAGGAGAACGCAGAGTGTTGGGAGCCCTGTGAGGGCGGAATGGTTGCCCTGCTGCCATTTTGATGGGAGACTGAGAGTGCGGCTTTGAAGCGACCTAGTGAGGCCAGGTTCGAAACTTGCTGAGGCAGAGCTGGGTTTCTTGGCCGCCGTCCTCCACCAGCCACTTTTGTAGAGCGTTAGGCCTGTCTCCCTGGCTCTCACACCTGGCCTGGCCTGGCCTGGCTGGAGACTTTGTCTTTCCCGCCAAATTGCTAGTTCCGCTCT
>BDOT02000003.1:160216700-160237639 GCA_003118565.2 Paroedura picta | reverse complement strand
TTACCCGTGACCGTTTGGCTGGCACAATCGGGAGCCGTCCAGGAAGGGAGGAGAAAGGCACGGGGTAGAATCATAGAACCATAGAGTTGGAAGGGGCCACACAGGCCATCTAGTCCAACCCCCTGCTCTACGCAGGATCAGCCCAAAGCATAGAATCATAGAACCATAGAGTTGGAAGGGGCCATGCAGGCCATCTAGTCCCACCCCCTGCTCAATGCAGGATCATAGAATCACAGAATCATAGAGTTGGAAGGGGCCATGCAGGCCATCTAGTCCCGCCCCCTGCTCAACACAGGATCATAGAATCATAGAACCATAGAGTTGGAAGGGGCCACACAAGCCATCTAGTCCAACCCCCTGCTCAACGCAGGATCAGCCCAAAGTATCCTAAAGCATCCTAGAGACCTCCTCCTGGTCCTGCTGCCCTGACCTTCCCCCCCTTCAGCCCTTCTGCCGCTTTTAAGGAAGTGTTCAAGAGGGCAACGCAGCTGGAGATTGCAGACAGCGGGGGCAGGGGCTAAACTGGGAATTAAGGAAAATATCCCACACGTGGCTGCGTACGAGGACCACCCGCCTTCCGAGCTCTCTTGCCAGAAGTGCACGTGGAATTCCTGGGTGCCAGGCTCCAGGACTGGGTCTGGATACCAGCAGCAGCCAGGCTGTGCAGCCGTCAAAGGGCGACAGACGGCATCTCCTCACCGTTTCGAAAACTGCGTAGTCCCGACCGTAGTTGGCCCCCGGCACCAAACCCGGACCCCCGACCAGTCCAGCGCAGACGTTGTTCACGATGTTGCCGTAGAGGTTGGGCATTACCATGACATCAAACTGCTGCGGACGGGAGACCAGCTGCGGATTCGAAAGAGAAGGCAAGTGGAAACAGCCCGCTGAAGGCAGCTACCGTCTTTCCCAGCAGCCCCGCCAACGAGACGTGAACTCCCTGCCCATCTGCCGGTCTGGGTTAAGAGCAGCAGCTTCTAATCTGGCGAACTGGGTAGGATTCCCCACTCCTCCACAAGCAGCCAGCTGGGTGATCTTGGGCTTGTCAAAGCCCTGGTAGAGCTGTTCCCACAGAGCAGTTCTCTTAGAGAGCTCTCAGCCCCACCTGCTTCACAGGGTGTCTGTTGTGGGGAGAGGAAGGGAAGGCAATCGGAAGCCGCTTTGAGACTCCTTCGGAGTGTGCGAAGCAGGGTCTAAATGCCAAACTTTCTTCTTCAAGTCAGAGAAGACAATGAATCCTGGGCAGATCTGCTGCTTGCATTCAAAAACTGAAGCGGGGTGGTACAACTGAGAAAAATCCAACATTTCCCCAAGAGAAGGCGTCAGGAGTCCCGCAACGGAGGAAACGTCCTAATACCTGCATGGTGGTGTTGTCGACAATCATGCTCTGGAAGGTGATGTCCGGGTAGTTGGCAGACACTTCTTTGCAGCACTGGAGGAACAGACCGTCGCCCAACTTCCTGGAAGGGACGAGAAGAGGGGGACGGGCCTGAGCTATGGCCAAGAGGCCCCCTGGCTACAATGGGCCAGCGGCCTGGAGACCGCCTTGAGTCGGGCTGATGCATCTCTCCCACACCATGAGGATAGGGATGCCAGCCTCCAGACCCCCAGAATTCCATCTCCTCTCCAGACTATGCAGATCAGTTCCCCTGTAGGAAAGGGCTGCCTGGGAGGGAGGACTCCGTAACATTATTTTCCAATGAGGTCCCTCCCATCAAACCCCACCCACTTCCAGATGTACCCCAAAGTCTCCAGGTATTTTCCAACCCAGAGCTGGCAACCCAACACAAGTGCTGAAAGAACCCCCACCCCCACCCCACCAAGGCACAAGAGACCTGCCCTCCATGTGCATGAGAAATGTCCCATCTCCCAAGGTGAACTATTTGTGACCCATTCCCCACCGGCCTAGAAATCTTGCTTCCCCTCCCTCAAATTTAGATTCAGGTGGGCAACCACATTGGTCTGAAGCAGCTGAACAAACGGGGACACTTTAAAACAGAGTTTGATTCTAGGTATAAGCTTTTGTGAGCAAACAGACTTCTTCAAATACACTGAAACCAAAGGGGGAAAAAAAGAATCTACCTGAAAGACTAACCAGATTTGGGGCAAGGGAAGAGCTTTCGTGAATCACTTCTTGTTTCTTCAGATACAGAATGACAATAGTAGGTGTGACTGGATTAGGCAGAGAGGTGGTAGGCATGGAGAAATCAGCCTTGGTAATGAGACACAAAACCTAGGTCTTGATTCAGTCCAGGAGGATGCCTTGTCTAGAGCTGCAATATCAGTTGCAGTCCAGCCGACTTTCTTTCTAATCTTCCTCTGAAATCCCTTGGTCAGGGCACTGCTGCTCTATTGAAACAGAAATCACCAAATCAAGAGGGTGAGAGGATGTTGCAATACCCTCAACCCTAGTTGACTTTCTGTCTCAATGTATCTGACAAAGTGAGCATGCATAGGGAAGTTTATACCCAGAATCAAACTCTGCTGGTCTTAAAAGAGCCCCTGGACTGAAACTTTTTCCTGCCGCTTCAGACCAACACAGCTCCCCACCTGACTCTATCTGAAGAAACAGGCATGCACATGAAAGCTTATGCCCAGAATCAAACTGTCGGTCTTCGAGGTGCCTTTGGACTCAGACTTTGTGTCCCAGGACTTACATGATGTTGGCCTTGTGGACGGCTGTCACTTTCTTGCGCCCGGCTTCCTTCGCCAGCTGGAAGGCGTATTCGGCAATGCGCAATGACTTGGTCTTTGTGATGATCTTCAAGCTCTCCACCACACCGGAGACGCTCTGTGTAAACATAGTGGGGGTTTTGGGAGGGATTTGTTTGAGAACATCAATATTCACACATACACACATATACAGGCCAAGAAAATATTGGGGGGGGGGGAACCATGTGGCTCAATAAATCTTACAGTTACCAGAAGAATCCCTATGTTCCTACTAGAGGTAAACACTAAGAACAAAGTGAAATCCTTGTCTTCAGAATCTTTAATATCATCAGACTACATCCCCATGTGATGACTAGTTTCTTTGTGAAACTTCTTCAGCTTTGATCTATACCTCTAGATCTATACCTCTGCTCTGTTTTCAAGAGACTTTGTACTCTGGTTTCCTTTGGGTTGCAAACTGTTACAAAGCTGAAGAAGTTTCACAACGAAACTAGACGACACCTGGGGATCTAATCTGAGGATATTAAAGATTCTGAAGACAAGAACGTCTCTTCATGCTTGTGATCAAGAAGAATATCAGGAGCTGGGAGGACATGCTTCCTAGCAACTGAGAACCCCACAAGGACGCCATTGACTTTAAGGGGCGCCAAAGCCGAATTGGTCCGGATTGGTCCCCTGGTGCACAAGCCTAGTCAGGACAGCTTTTCCCTTCTGGTGTATTTCACCCCCAAGATCTCATCGGAGGCTGCTCCTCATTTTAACTGAGCAAGGGCTAAAGAATGGGCAGCAGAGGAGGCCAGGATCGTCCCCTTGCGAGCCGAGATCTGGGCCTTTTACACTCCTGCCCTCACCCTCCCCTCAAATATGTATGGCTCTTACAAAGTCCTTTCCTTTGGCTGCCCACTTTCCCTTGACAAGTGTCCTGGATTCTGCATGGAAGCAAAGAGCTGAGGCGTGTAAGAAGAACATTCTGCCAGAGCTTCTATGGCTCTTTGTTTCGGGGAACAAGGGGTTAAAGAGGCCTTTGCAAGCCTCTGAGCTCGGGTGCCTCTGCAGGGGCCCTACAAGTGGCCTGCGGAAGGCCCTTCGTTGAACCCTTCAGGAGAGGGAGAGAACGAAGGGGCCACGGCGGCCGACTCTACTACAATACCTCGTGCTCCAGGCTGCTGTACTCCCCCTCCGTGTTCTCCCGGACCATGAGGATGTCGATGTCCTGATGGCGGGTCGCCACGCCCGGGAGACTCTTGCAGTGGATCACGTTCGCGAAGAGATCCAGGCTCGTGCTGAGAGACCAGAAAGAGAAAGCAAAGCGTCACAAGGTGCGGATTGTGCTTTCGAACGACTTCAGAAGACACCGAATCCTCACGGGCATCTTAGCTCCAAACCGTTCTGTCCTCCCTCCCCCCACACTCGGTCTTTCCCGGCAGATCAGATGGACATTGCTAGACGTCACTGAAGCCCACTTCCCTTGTTGCTCTAAAGGCCTCGGCCCTTTCTCCACAATGGGGACAACATATGATTGATTGGCTGGCTCCTGCCTTCTTCTTCTGTGTCCGCTTCTCTGAAGGGGCATGCCACCCTGGACTCCCTCAGTGGTCTCCCATCCTGGAACCAGCCAGGACCTGTCCTGCTTAAGGTCCGAGATATACAGTGTGAAAGTCAGACAACAAAGAAAAGCTGAAATGCAACGGTGAATAGGCAAAGGAGCTGTATCTTAAACAATGCATTTTTAAAAAGGAATACGACACCTTCAATAGTTTTCATTAAATATATATTTAGTGGGGATGTTACAGCACTTCTCAAGCATTACAAGGCATATTTTGATGTGGACAGATCCACATCCTCCCTCTCAGTATTTCTGATACATAACATAATGCTTAAACGGTAGACAAAGAAGGACATTCAGAACATGGAAGTGCAAAGACGAGCTTCCGGATATAGGCCGTTTTCGTCTCGTCTTCTTCAGTCTGTTGTCAATTTTCTTCTTAAGACAAAGCATTTCAAGCAGGCTTGTCAACTTAATGGGATGCAAGCCTTACACTTTATAACAAAAATAACCCTTCTTCTGCGTGTCTCATGAATCGACCAGACCTCCTTCAGCTGCATTGGTTGCTGGCTGAATTGTGAATTAAATTCAAGGTTTTAGGTTTAACCCCTAAGGCCTTGCAGTCTGGGCCTCGCATATCTAAGGGACCATTTCTCCTACTATATCCCCAGACAAACTGTAAGATCTAGAAGTGAGAATATGCTGGTGGTCTGTGGCCCTAAAGAAATGCAACTGGCCCAGTCTCCAGCCTAGTGGAATATGCTGCTGGGCAGAGACGTGGGCCCTGATGGAACTATCAAACTTCCACAGAGCATGCAAAATGATGCTCTTCCACCAGCCACATGGCTAAGGCCAAGATGCACAGACAATCTGCATGCCCCCCATCCCCGAACTCCCCACACCGCCCAGATGTACAGAGATGGAGCATTGGGAGCATTTTGAATATTGTTACTGTTTTTATATTCTGATTTTAACACTGTTGCAGAAATATGCGTTGTACACTGCCCTGAGCCTGGATGAATGAATGAATCAATCAATCAATCAATCAATCAAAGGAGAAGAAAACTGACAACAAACTGAAGAATATTTAGCAGGGGAAAACGCATTGTTAAAGATAAGCTATAGCTCCCTTGCCTACTCATGGTGTTTTGCTTTTCTTTAGCGTCTGAGACAGGACATGATCATGCTAGCCTTTTGGCCATCTGAGTCTGGGTGCTTCTAGGCCCTTCGTGGGCCACCAGGTGTGGTGAGGGAAGTTTCTCGGTAGGACACAGCCCTGTACAGGAGTCTGCTTGTGTCGTCAGACTCTGGCTGGCATTTGGTCCAAACCTCTCCCATCTTACCGCAGAATGTTATTTCGGGACTTGTGAGTAGGCGGGAGGTTGTGGTTTGTCTCCAGGTTTCCTAGCAAGCCAAGAAGAGAGACCAGTTAGGGAAAGGGGGGGGGGGTCCAGTGCTCTCCTTGGAGAAGCATAAATTTTTTTTATTTCATAGAATCATAGAGTTGGAAGGGGCCATACAGGCCATCTAGTCCAACCCCCTGCTCGACGCAGGATCAGCCCTAAGCATCTTAAAGCGTCCAAGAAAAGTGTGTATTGGGCTGAAACAGGGCATTCAACAAGGGGTCCTACACGAAGCCCGCTTCCCCTTTTCCTTATGGCGGTTGGCAGCTGAGTAGGACGCAATACCGAGTTTGACAAATCCATGAGCCAACTGTGGCTTTTTAACCCCTGGTTCTTCCACCCATGCCACGGGCTTCTAGTCCCTGAGGAGCGTGCGTGGCTCCTTTGGACAGCCTCTGATGCAGGCAGCTCCTTTGAGGGGGTGGGCCCTTCTCATCAGCATCACACAGAGGACAGCAGCTCTAACACAGAGCTCCTTCCGAACAACAACCCCTGTGCCATGAACCCCTAGTTCCTCACCCGCTATGTTCGGCTTCTTTGAGGTGATTTTATTTCTTTATGCTCCCGGATCTCCCGCTGTGTTGTGGCACCTCTCAGCAGAGCCCCTCCCATCTCCTCCATACATTTCAAAGGCCCATCCCGCGTCTACTCTCTTATCTCCTCGTCCCAAGGCTGGCCTTGTCAGCATGGCAGTCTAAACACCAGATGGCTGACTGAACTGTTTTGGCACCTTCAAGATAACACTATTGCCCTTTTCCTGTGTGAATCCAGCTTCCCGCCAAAAGCCAATTCTATGCCCCCCTTTCCAGGTATATATTCCATGCAATCCCCTTCCCCCACTGTCTCTGTCAAGATTCTTGTCTAAGAGCTCATGCGATGTGCGGATCCTTGTCCTTAAAGCTTCAACCTGAAGCCTGAGAGGGATGTCTGTTGAGCTAATCAGCTGGATCTCAACCGCTTGACACCCTGCTAGATGCCCCACAGAAGAAGCACATACACAAGATATGCTTCCTTTAGTGAAACGACCCCATCTGCAGAGCCACTTCTACTGCAGATGAGGCAAAAGGATTGCAGTTACCTTTGAGGGCCACCCGGTTTCGCCGGATGGCCATGATGGCGTCCTGCAGATCCCTGTCCGAGGCCTCTGAGCTCACCAGAACCTCCTCGAAGTCCACCGGCACACAGGCATGCCTGGGAGGGAGGGAGGTGGGGGAAAGAGAAATTAGTCTGGGTCTGTTGACTCCAGCCCTTTGGCTGCCACTTCCCCTGGGGGGGGGGCATGGGATTTCCTGCCCGCAGGTCCCATTGCCCGCTACTACACTAAGCTCCTAGTGTAACTTAACAGAAATGAAAAAGGCAGCTGTAGGAATTCCCACAGACTCTATGGTTTTACTATAGAGTTTCTGGCGATTCCTAGAGCTACTCGCTTTCATTACAAACTTCCAATAAGTAGAAAAGGCAGCATTAAAAAAAAAAACACCTTTCTCCCACAGTGCCACACACACACACACAACCTTCCACTAATTGCCTGACAACCGTATCCCTTAGTGAGCAGAAAGGAACCTAGGGGGTTAAGCAAAGAAGCGGGGAGGAGAGAAAGAGGGAGAGAATTTGTACCTGAATATCTCCTTGACATTCAGCATGAGTTCAGGCCCAATCCCATCTCCGGGAATCATTGTCACTGTGTGGCGCCCCCCATATTTGGCAGGAGGCGGCTGTAAGGAGAGGAAGCAGGGGGACGCTTTTATTACCATGGATGCTTGAGGCTGATCCTGTATTGAGCAGGGGATTGGACTAGATGGTCTGTATGGCCCATCAAACTCTAGGATTCTATTCTATAAAAAGCAAAAGCCAAAGACTTGTGCCTCTTCCTGCCACCCTTTAAATACTCAAGAACTGGAGGAGACAGTTTTGCTGCCCAGTGGCTCAAGCTCCCAGGTTAGTGCTAGACAACGAAGGAAAGATACTTACGATAGTCTGCTGCTGCCAGACACAGGAGCAAAATATTGGGGGAGAAAGAGGAAAAGAGAAGTCTTGTCAGGCAGTGCAACATAGTAGAAACCAATTTAACCGAAAAGGGGTAACTGAAACATCATTTTAAATACTGTAGCATCTTAATAATTTATGTCTTTTTGTCTGCACAGGAGGATATTATTGCACGTGCGGTTTCAAGCATCAGTTAGATTGTGGGGACTCTTTTTATTGGGGGGGGTTGATGTTTCTAATCCTCAGGATTGAAGCAGAGTTTGATTAATTTGTCACAGCAGATCTTAGAAGGGCTTTCAATCACCAGAACGTGTCAGAGGTACAACTAAAAATTAATGCAACTGAAGCGTTTATGCTATAATAAATGTTCCATAGTAATAATTAATGTCATGACTATTTTGCTGCTTTTCCTTGCTTGTGTGTACCTGTTACTTTGGGGGGGGGGTCTGTTCCACACATTTATACCTTCTAGATGGCGAATTGATATTACATTGATATTACATCACTTTATATATCCAGTATAAAAACCTGCAGTTCATGTCTGCAGGGAGAGATGCTAGGGGTAGTTCATGTAATATCGAATCGACCACTAGAGGGAGCAAAACATTGATATTTATTATTTATTCACTCACTCACTCATTCATTTATTTATTTAGTATTATATACTGCCCTCCCTAGCAGCTCACGGCAGTGAACAACAGGAGTACATTAACAACATCATTAATAACAATAAAATACAAACATTAATAAAACATATCATAAAATTAAAACTACAAATATCACAGTGCAACCGTAGGATTTCTTTCACATGTAAAATTGTCAGAAGTATTTTTCCTTTTTTGGGGGTTATGATGTTACAGAATCTCTGTCCCCAACCAAAAGCTTGGTGGAAGAGCAATGTCTTGCAGGCCCTGTGGAACTGTGTCACCTCTGTCAGGGCCCAGATCTCCTCCGGGAGATCATTCCACCAAGTGAGGGCCAGGATTGAGAACGTCCTGGCCCTGGTTGAGGCCAGAAAAAGAAAAGGAGTACAGGGTAAATATAAGGAAAAAACCTGTGTAAGGTCAATGAAAATGTTTTGCTACGTCTTCTTACTGTATTTCTTTATTATCAGTACCAATATACCATTATTACATATTGGTTTAGCAAATTTTTGCTTCTTCAGCCAAGTATGACATGATTTAAGTTCATCTAAGTAGAATGCACCCTCTAGTGTGCATTAATGATTATGGCAGAGGATCATGGGAATTGTAGTCCATGGATATCTGCAGAGCCAGTTTGGTCACCCCTGCGCCTCTTTCTGAGACAAAAAAGACTAGACAGAATTTATACCAACCGATGTCACGTTCCTGCAATTGACATCTGTTAGAGTTTGTACCTTTGAGGAAAAGAGAAAATACAGGGTAAGAGATTTGGGATATTCAGAATTCATCCAGAAACTATCTTGCTGGGGTTTTAGTGGGTCATTAGGTTCTTGCTTGGTTCTGGGGAATTCTAGGTTTGAGACAAACTGCTGGCTACTTCTTTTTGCAAGAATATAAGGCCAGATACCATACTGAATGCATTTTTAGAACTGTATAGAGACCACCTTGCCCACAAATCTCATGTCTATTTGTCAGAACACCACAATGCAGCCGAATACAAAGACATGAAGCAGAAGAACTTTTCCCTGGCATGAAACAGTAAAACCCACTTAAAGACTAACATTTATTACAAAGCGATACAGTCTTAAGGGTAAGATTCATTACATTTCTGCGCCTGGCTGCAACTGCAAGAACCAAGGGAAATGAGGGGGGCTCTTTGCAACAACTCTGGACCTAAAAGCTTTGCGGAGCCGGAAAATCGATTTTAAACATCTATAATTGATGGAAACCTATTACACCCACGCCCCCTTCGAATCTCGTGCCACTCATTTCAACTGTCGTCCAATCAGAAAGGGCGCTGGGGGGAAAACCCGCCTCTTAAGCGCAGAACAGCCTATTATGAACCTTTCCCGAAACACCCACTTATCGACCAGCCAATAAGAAATCCCCGCTCGCTTTCTGCCCCGCCTAGCTCCCGCTCCTCAGCCAATCAGATACTTCGCCGCCACTAACCCCTCCCCCTCCCCACAGACAGGCCTCCTCTTTCCGCGTCAGGCGTCCCGGCAAGGTCGGCGCCTCAGAGTCCTCACCAAGCGCGGGGCCAGCAGCGGCTTCCAAAGCGACCTGGCGGAGGCCGTCAAAGTCACCGAAACGGCCATCCTCGAAGGCTGCGCGTGGCGGTGAAGAAACCGTGACTGATGCACCGCGAGACTTGCGCCCGCCTCTCGCGAGAATTGACCGGGAGTCACGCATGCGTAGCGACGTCACCCCGCATCCGCCGTTTTAGCCATTAACAATTATTTTCATTTTATCGGGCCTTCATTAAGCCTTGCACACCCACCGCGGCATAGTACGGCCCGGGAAGGCAATATCACGCTAGAGAACGCATTCCCATCCTCGGCCCGGAAGTCAAAGGTCATAGGTCCGTCGCTATCTCCCTCCGTCTCCCCACTTCCGGTTTCCGCTTTTCCCCGTGTTCCGGCCGGATTCGATGATCCTCGGCCTCCTAGAGCGGCTCGCTAGATAAGCAGCGCGCAGGCGCGCCTGCACTCTCTTTCCGCTCGGCGAGGTGCGTGTGCGGGTGAGATGGCGGCCGCGGCCTGGCCGGGGAGGGGGGATTAGGGGATAGCAGGCCTCGGCCCGGCCTGGGCCCCCGACTGACCTTGTGTGTCTTTCTCTCTTCCAGACCCGCAGCCATGGGCCGCCGACCCGCGCGCTGGTGAGTCGCCTTGGGCGGGGGCGCGAGAGGGCGAGGCTGCCTACCTGGGATGGGAAGCGGGTTCCTGGGCGGCCTTTGGGCGCGGAGCTGCCCTGAGCTGGGATCCTAGAAGGCGAAGGGACCCCCTGCTCGGTGCAGAAAGCAGCAGTGGCCAAAGGGCGGCTCTCCAGACGCCCGTGGACTACAATTCCCATAATCCCCTGCCACGTTTTTGCAAGAATCTAGGGTGCCACGCCAAGTCCTACCAGAGAGCTTGATATGGGTTTAACTGGTTCCCAGTCAGCTGTTTGCTTCCAATGGTTGAAGATGGTGAAGTACAGGTCAGATGGTGAATTTGTAGTACAATGTTGGCAGTGGCTCATGGTAATTGTAGTCCAGGGATGCCTGGAGACCCAGAGTTCAGCCACCTCTGGCTTAAAGCATCCTTGATAAGTGTCTGCTTGTGGACTTGCTGGTGAGGGGGAGCTCACCACCTCCTTAGGAAGCTGATTCCACTGCTGAACTACTCTGACTGTGATATTTTTCCCTTATATCTGGCTAGTATTGTTCTACATGTAGTTTAAACCCATGGCTGCAGGTCCTATCCTCTGCTGCTCCTTGCCCTACTGCAAGAGACAGTGTTTCTAATCCAGCAATCTTGTCCCCCTCAACACCCTCTTCTCCAGGCTGAATGTTCCCAAATCCCTCATCCTTTTCTCATAGGGTTTGGTCCCCAGACCCTGGATCCTCTTAACTGGACTCCTTGATGCTCAAGAGGGAATGTCATGAAGGGGAAATTGATGAGTAGATGATCTGGCTGTTATCAGCCAAATTTAGCCTCCTAGCTAAAGACAGTTACTTCTGTCTGATTGGTGGCGTTATGTCCATGCCGTGCCCCATGAGGTTTGAGAACATAAACTGGGTCTTGTTTGTCATAAGGTTCTACTGATCTCTTAAATTTACCATTTTACAGCCAAAATGTATATTGTAACAACACAAGAGGTGTTTTGGGCCATCAACCACAGACAGATCTATTTCCCATGAACTGTTAAGAACATAATAACAGTTATGTTGGATCAGATCAGTGGCCCATCATTTCCAGCATTCCGTCTCATACAGCAGACAACCAGTTTCTCTGGAGGGCCAACAACAGGGCAGAGAGGCTGAGACGTTTATAAAAACATCAGAAAGAGCCTTGCTGGATCAGACCAGCGGTCCATAGTGCAGCATCTCATCTGACAGAGTGGCCAACCAATTTCTTTAGAGGAGAACAGAAAGGTTGAGGCATTCGTAAGAGCGCTGTTAGATCAGACCAACAGTCCATATAGTCCGGCATCTTGTCACTCACAGGGCCCAACCAATTCCTCTGAATTGCTAATAACGGTACAGAAACTTAGTTTTTTTGCAGCCCAGAGCTGCAAAGAAATGGGCAGTATAGAAATCCAAATAAATAAATCAGTAATATTGCCTCCTGGCTCTCGGATTCACAGGATTAGTGCTTCTGAATGTAGAGGGCATCAGGTACTAATAGTTTAGAGCAGAGGTAGTCAACCTGTGGTCCTCCAGATGTCCATGGACTACAATTCCCATGAGCTTCTGCCAGCGTCTGCTGCCAGGGGCTCATGGGAATTGAAGTCCATGAACATCTGGAGGACCACAGGTTGACTACACCTGGTTTAGAGATCTAGAATCTCCATCTGTCATCTTTTACTGAGGGCTTGGATATTTTGGTTCTCTCAAAAATATGAGACCTCTCCTTCCCTAATGATAGTGGGAAAGAATCTACTTATCTGAATTGAAGCTAATGTCCTCTTAATTTCGAAGGTAGTTGGAATAGTTTTTGCAAGAGTCTAGGGTGCCTCACTGGGCCCTACCAGAGGTCTTGATATGGGTTGAACTGATCCCCAGTCAGCTGTTTTGTCTCCAATGGTTGAAGATGGTGAAGACCATCTGCAGTACAGTGAATCGGCTATGCAGTGGATAGAGAGGATTGGATTGATACTGGATAAAGTAATTTAACTTTATGAAGATCCGATGAATTTTTTCTCTCCGGTCCTCACACCTGAAAATTCTAACCTGTTCAGATGTCTGCTGTAATTGCATTTAAAATGTGGTTCCCCAAATGTCTTCTTTCTTTTTTTTGTAGTTACCGTTACTGCAAGAACAAGCCCTACCCAAAATCCCGTTTCTGCAGGGGTGTTCCTGGTAAGTGAAGGAATAAGTGAAGTTGTGTGCCAAGTTTTCCCCCTCAAGATTCATTACTGAGAGATGTCCTTTCTTAGAGATCAACCAGCAAATTGAATAAGATTTAATCTAGCGGTGGTAGTAATTGTGAAGCTGGTACATTTTGGTATGTCTGTGAAAGGGTTTTTCAGGTGTTCTGTACATTGGATTCATATTGTAAGAAGCAAAATGGATTTGCGATGTCATAAAAAAGTAATAACCTGCATTTGGATAATTTGGTGGGGGGGGGTTGCCATCCTCCAGATATCTCCTGGGGTCCTCCTGGAATTACAGCCGATCTCTAGACTACAGAGATCAGTTCCTTTGGAGGAAATAGCTTCTTCAGAGGGTTGGCTATGGAATCGCAGATCTGTAGAGCACATACCCCCCTCCCCAAGCACTGCACTCCCCAAAGCTTCAGGAATTTCCCAAGCCACAGTTGGCATCCCTTGAGTCAGCAGCAGTGCCATCCTCTGCTTTTAATCACAGGCTCAGCTACTCATGATCTCCTTATTTCCTGTTGGAATAGCAGCTGGATATCCCCCTTAGAGATAAAGTAGGAAGCTGAGCAACTTTTCATTTGCACTGTGCATGGCTGACTAGAGTCCAAAGCAGCGGCATCCTCCTTTCTTTTAGTTGGGAGTATCTGAGGAGCCAGCTCAGTCCCTCGTGGCAGCCTTGGAAACAGCGGCTGACCCAATCCCTTTCTTCCCCTCAGATGCCAAGATCAGGATCTTTGACCTCGGCCGGAAGAAAGCCAAGGTCGATGAGTTCCCACTTTGCGGGCACATGGTGTCGGATGAGTATGAGCAGCTGTCCTCTGAAGGTAAGGGGGCCGTAGCGGGGTGGGGAGCCCACCATCCTCTCTTCACTGCTCCCGCAATGGTGTGTGTTCCACCCAATTCACATCGTGTGTCCCTCCCGCAGCGCTCGAGGCGGCCCGCATCTGCGCCAACAAGTACATGGTGAAGAGCTGTGGCAAGGACGGCTTCCACATCCGGGTGCGCCTCCACCCCTTCCACGTCATCCGCATCAACAAGATGTTGTCGTGTGCCGGAGCTGATAGGTGAGTGTGTGTGTGTGAGGGTGGCAGTCAAGACTTGAGAGTAGGGGTAGTCAACCTGTGGTCCTCCGGATGCCCGTGGACTACAATTCCCATGAGCCCCTGCCAGCGTTCGCTGGCAGGCGCTCATGGGAATTGTAGTCCACGGGCATCTGGAGGACCACAGGTTGACGACCCCTGCTTTAGAGCACATCATCTTCAATTGTTAACTTTACAATCAAATCTGTGATGATTTCGTCATTCCTATAATGAAAGGCTATCCTGGGACACAGAGAATGTCCCCTCTCGCTAAGACAGCATTTGTCAGTTTTTGGGCCGTGGAGGAACCCCTGAAATAAATTTCCCCATTTCAAGGACCTTCAGAAGCGAGGTCAGCTGGCCATGACTCCCTGCCATGCCCCTGGACGTCACATAGCTACAAGTGCCTTTTGCCCTCCTTTTGCTTCCCCCCCCCCCATCTTTACTATGACAGTGGCTCTGCTTCATGTAGACCAGAAAGAAGGGCAGGAGCCGAGAAGACAGATGGAACCTCCTATACCGTGTCTCACCCATCCCCCCCTTGTATTCTTACACCCAATTCGCTAGCTTGTGGCCAATTGTGTTAAGGCAGGAGGGGAAAGACTGAGGACCCCCTCTGAAGCTCCCACAGCCCCCCCCAAGGGTCTGTGGATCCCTGGTTGGGAATCCCTGCTCGAATTTATTATCGGATAGGAATAAAGAATGAATTTTTTTAAGTGGCCAGGTTTGGAGGGTTGGCTTTTAGGCCACTGGATTAATTAATTACTAGTTTGTAATCTATTTTGGGTATTTTATTTGTTCTTTTTCTGTATTACGTGTATTTCACTATTAATAGTTTAACAGTCATATGTCTTGTATTGCTGGGGAATCTCTATACTGGAATTGATCTTCAATTACTGGTCTTGGACCATAACAATAAATATTGACATGGATTATGAGGGGCAGGGTGGGGTTTTGGCACAAACGCGCAGTCAATTAAGCCGACCAGCCCCTGCAGCCATCGGGGGGTGGTGTGCAATGGCTGCGCACAGTGACTCCCCTGGTTGTGTATGTGCTCTGTTCTTCATACGGAGTGCTTTAAGGGACCTCGGGAACATCTTTACTGAAAGTCCTGGAGAGACATGTCTCCGACCATAGTGTTTGGTCTACAACAGAGCTCCTTGGACCTTTAGAGCAGTGGTCCCCAACCTTTTTATCACTGGGGACCAGTCAATGCTTGACAATTTTACTGAGGCCCGGGGGGGGGGGGTAGTGTTTTGCCGAGGGATATCACCACTGCCGCCTGAGCCCCTGCTCCACTTGCTTTCCCACCGGTGCCCCTGACTCACCGCCACCCACTGGGGGGCGCTGCCAGCAGCAGCTGTGCAGTGCCATGCCAAGGGGGAGCCCCAGCCATGGTGGCCACTGGAGAGCACCAAAGGTGAGCCGAAGGCAGAGTGGCAGGGCAGCACCCGAGGCAGCAGCCGGGGAGGAGGACGAGGAGAAGCCATGGCCCGCTACCGACTGATCTACGGACCGGTACTGGTCCCTGGACCGGGGGTTGGGAACAGCTGCTTTAGAGCCTGTGGGAACTTTTGGAATTCTGGCACAGGGCGGTGAGTGCAGTCTCAAAATGGCTGTGACGGGAAGTGGAATCGACCACTCCAGAAGAAACCTGAGTGCCATGGAGAAGGGGGGCAACTAAAGATATACACGCTGGGCCAGGAGAGAGAGAAAATAAAACCATCATGGGCAGCTGTAAAAGAGCCGCAGCTGTCCTAAAAAGGTTGGGTGGGGCCAGGAAAGTTGTTGGCGGGCATCACGTTGGGGATCCCTCGTCTACAAAGATTGCAGTAAAACATTTGGTGGTTTTCTCCGTCAGGCTCCAGACCGGAATGCGCGGGGCCTTTGGGAAGCCTCAGGGCACTGTGGCCCGCGTGCACATCGGCCAGGTCATCATGTCCATTCGCACCAAGGTGCAGAACAAAGAGCACGTGATCGAGGCGCTGCGCAGGGCCAAGTTCAAGTTTCCCGGCCGCCAGAAGGTAACATGTCTCAGCAAAGTGTGATAACCAACAGAGCTGTCACTGTGCAGAATATGGCTGGGAAGCATCGCTGTGTCCATGCCCTCGCAGGGCCCCCTCCCTTTGCTGCCCCCTCCCAACCTATCGTTGGCCATTTTAGGAGGGGGAGGTTGATGTTGACCATATATGGTCATGCCACCCATTAAGTGTTTAACATAAAAGAGCCTTCCAGGGCCGGGGAAAAAAACCAGGGTTTCATGAAAGCCTGGTCTACAAGAAAGAGCTGCGTCTCATAGAATCAACATTGAAAAGGGGCCACAGAGGCCTTCTAGACCAGGGGTCCTCAACCCCTGGTCCGCAGCCCGGTACCGGTCCGCAAAGGCCATGGTTTCGGGCCGCCAGCGGCCGCACCTGCCTCCCCCCCCCCCCCCGCAGTGAGAGGGGGGGGAAGAGGCAGGCACGGCCGCCGGCACGCCAGCGACGCAAACGCGCACGCGCAGAGCTGCCGTGCATGCGCCCCCTGCTGGCAAACTGCCCATGCGCGTTTACGTGCAGCTACGGAGGCCAGGCCGCCGGCTCTCTTCCACCCTCGGAGGCGGTCCCCCCGACTACAAGAAGGTTGGGGACCGCTGTTCTAGACCAACCCCTTGCTTAGTGCAGGAGCACCCTAAATAGGGATGCCAATTCTGGGTTGGGAAATACCTGGAGATTTGGGGACTGGAACCTGGGTACGGACCTCATCCGGGTACAAGGCCCTCCAAAGCACCCATATTCTCCAGAGGAAGTGATCTTGGTAGTTTAGAAGTCAGTTGGAATTGTGGGAGATCTCCCGGTGCCAGCTGGAGACTGACAACCTTGACACCTTCCTCACTGGCAACCTTCAAATTCTGTCTGGATGGAGGAGTTTAGCCAGATTCCACTGCTGAAGTACTGTTGACTTCCATCCAGTGCCAGTTACCATCTGCTTGGTTGCCCACCACTTTGGGTTGCCCATCATTGTGGCTCCAGCTTTGTGGGAGGGGTTTTCTTTTGCCTGGGAGGAGACTTTGACTTCTTTTACGGAGGAGAAGGAATGAGGTTGGGTTTGCTCTTTGGCGGTTTTACCAGAAAATGTTTTTCACTCTTATTGCAAGTTGCCGTGAACCACGATGAAAAGCAGGATAGAAATGTTTAAATAAACGAATAAGTAAAACGTGGGCTCGTTTTACAAGTTAAACTCAGAGGTGTTCTTGGATTAATGGTTGTTGCAGCCACACGTTGATCTGTACGTGCGGTGAATGTGACGCAAGGAAAATGAAGCATGCACCATATGTGGAACGGATGCCTATTCATGGTGACCTGTGAAATAATAATAAAAACAAACAAACACCCAGGCTCTGCAGTGCAAAATGCACACCAGGATCACAAGACACTGATTTAACGACAAAAACTTGCTAAGCATTATTTGCTTCACACAACAATAAAGTCACAGACAGAGGTGAGCATCTACAAGAATTGCAAAATATGCAACAGGTAAATAGCAGAAAAAAACTTAATAAAAATATGGACAGAAGTAAGAAAATATATACTTCAACAGGAAAATATTTGCATTAGTAGGAACAGGAATCAGATGTTTGTGCCCCAGTCTGTTACCAAGCCCTGTTTCCACTGCTGAAAATAGTTTGGTGTAGTGCCAGTTTGGTGTAGTGGTTAGGAGTGCGGACTTCTAATCTGGCATGCCGGGTTTGATTCCCTGCTCCCCCACATACAGCCAGCTGGGTGACCTTGGGCTCGCCACGGCACTGAGAAAGCTGTTCTGACTGGGCAGTGATATCACGGCTCTCTCAGCCTCACCTACCCCACAGGGTGTATGTTGTGGGGAGAGGAAAGGGAAGGCGACTGTAAGCCGCTTTGAGCCTCCTTCGGGTAGGGAAAAGCGGCATATAAGAACCAACTCTTCTTCTTCTTCTTTGTTACATATGTATATATTGTTCTAAGTTTAGTCAATATTTTTGTTAGGGTTTTGTTATTTCCCTTTGGGCCACCTCTGCTGATTCCTGTAGGTGTTCACCTCTTCTGTGACTTTATCTTTTTGCAAAGTAAATAATTGTTCTTTTTTTTTATCAGTGTATTGTGAGTGTGGCGTGTGGAGAGATTTTTATCTTTTTGCTGTTACAGCTGAGGTGTTTTAGGCAGAACCTTCCCGATTTTTCTCTCCCCGTAGACAAAAACGTGGATGTGGTCTCTGAGCTCCCTGCAAACATGACAATCACATCTGTAAAATTGTATTGTGTGAGCATTGGGGAGGGGGGTCTAGCCCTTGACGAAGAGCGCGGGGGAGTATGAGCACCTTGTGCCCAGCCCTGATCTCTTTCCCCTTCCTCTCTTCCAGATCCACATCTCCAAGAAATGGGGCTTCACCAAATTCAACGCCGACGAGTTTGAGGACATGGTGGCCGAGAAACGCCTTATCCCAGACGGGTGTGGAGTGAAGTACATCCCCAGCAGGGGCCCCTTAGACAAGTGGCGCGCGCTGCATGCAGCGTGAAGGGCCGATGCGCCTCTCGGGCCCACCCGCTCAGATGTTGCCTTGAAGGATGCTTAATTAAAAAGAAAGGCTACTGGTATCTCTCTTCTGGTGGGCTTCTTGACGCTGGTGGGGGGGGGTCCCCAGGGGTATACTTCACTCTTCTTACAAAGTGATGAAGATGTTTGTTCTCTCTGTACATAACCATCCCTCCAGAACGCGTCTCATAAAAGGGATTCTCCCAACCTCTTCTTGGAGAGACTCCCACAAAAAGGGCTAGATTTCAGGGCAAAGTGATTCCACAGAAGGGCCCCCCTCCTGCTTTGGAGCAGAAACATGAGAGAAGCCGCATTGGATAAGGATTATGGCCCATCCAGTCCAGCACTCTGTGTCACACAGAGGCCAAAACCCAGGATCCATCAGGAGGTCCACCAGTGGGGCCAGAACTCCAGAAGCCCTCTCATTGTGTTCCCCACAAGTACCATGAACACAGAGCACCAGTGCCCCAGACATAAGAACAGAAGAGAAGCCATGTTGGATCCTGCCACTGGCCCATCCAGTCTAGCGCTCTGTGTCACCCAGTGGCCAAAGCCCAGGGGCCATCAGGAAGTCCACCAGCAAGGCCAGAACTCCAGAAGCCCTCCTTGTCCCCTTCCCCACCCACAAGCACCAAGATTACGAGCATTCATCAGACAGTGTCCCATGTATACTTCGTGGCTTCCTCTTCCTGCTGCTTTCCACTTTTCCTAGCATGATTTTTCCCATGATTCTTGTCTCATCATGTCACCAAAGGGGATGCATGCCTAGTCACAGTGGTAAGCTATGCTGCTCTGTCTGCAGCGGTAGAAAAGAACAAGAGTCCGGTAGCACCTTACGGAGTAAGAAAACGTGAGGCAGGGGAGTAGATTTCACAAGTCAATGCTCATTTGTGTTGAAGCCACCGATTTTGTTAGACTTTAAGAAGAAGAGTTGGTTCTTTTCTCTAACTGTAGGAGGCTCAAAGTGACCTAGGATGCTCCTGGCCCCTTGCTCCTTTGTACCGGAGCCTAATGAACATGCTTACAAAACATTCCAATAACTTGCTAGTGCCAATTCGTTTTTATAAGGGCTTAGGAGTCGCTGGGGAAAAGCCAAGGTTTTGGGGGGAAAACCCAGTTCTGTGTCCCATCCCATTGTCTGCACGTGTTCTGCTCCCCAGCGGAATTTGAGCCCCCGGGGAGGGCGGTATATAAATATAATAAATAAATTTTAAAATTCACCACTGGCTAGAAATAGGAAGGGGAGTAGGGCTGGCCGTGGACTGATCCAGGGTTCTCTGCTGCCTGTTTGTCAGCTCACATAGCCAGACCAACCCTGGGCCAAGCTACACGTGCATTGTGGGTCGTGCTAGAGGAGCATTACCGCAATGAATGTCCTCCCTTTGCCCAAAATGTTTGCCATTCAGCAAGATGCTGGAATTCGCCAAATTACCCAGTTTCCTAAGGCAGGAAGATGGCTGAAAGGTTTCTGTATTATATTTGCTTAAAACATTTATTGGAAGAGCTGTTTTTTTTTTATACCGCTTTTCGTTCCCCGGAGTTTCAAAGCAGCTTACAAACCCCTCCCCTTCCTCTCTCCACAGCAGGGACACCCTATGAGGTAGGTTAGGCTGAGAGAACAGCTCTAAGAGAACTGGGACTCGGCCAAGGTCACCCTGCTGGCTGCATGTGGAGGAGTTAGGGAATCAAAGCGGGTTCTCCAGATTGGAATCTTGCCACCTTTCCTCAAAGAGCTCAAGGCAGTTTACAAACAGATAAAAACACATAATGGAAGATTAGAAAAAATGAAATCCAAATTTTAAAACACTCAATCCTCGTAAACTTAACCAAATTCAGTCCCTAAAGAAAACCCTCCTGAGCTGCTTCCAAAAGATCAACACAGCACATTGGAAAGGTTGTTCCATCGGCACGGGGCTGCCACTGAAAAGGCCCAGCTCTCGTGTACATGCTGGATGAGCTTTTTTGAGTGACGGGACAAATGGGGTTGTCTTCACTGCTTTCCCACTCTTGCTTCACGTTCAGAACTCGGAAGGGAGGACGGTTGAAGCCTCAGAGCTCCCTCTGGGCCTTCGGTGCGAGCCTTAGATTCACCTCCACGGGATAGTGGTCGCTGATTTCTAGGGCCTGCGGACCAGAGAGGAGAAGTGGTTTGCAATCCAGGTCTGGCTGCAAGCATGCCTGCAGTTCCTGTGGCTTCTGCTCCTGCAGTATAGGGTGGGCAGAGACCTCCCAGAACTGTCACTCCAGACTACAGAGATGTCTTTCTAAGAGAAAATGGTTGCGTTGAAAGTCAGCCTGTATGTGTGGCACTAGACCAGGGGTCCTGGCCCTCAGAGCCCGAGAGCATATTTGGAGTTCTGACAGAAGCCAGGGCAGTGGAGGCCAAACTACGGCTCTCCAGAGGTCCATGGACTACAATTCCCATGAGCCCCTGCCCCTAGCAGCAACATAAAGGCTGCCACAGCTTCAGTTGAGTCATATGGTGCAGGGGGAGTCAACCTGTGGTCCTCCAGGTGTCCATGGACTCCAATTCCCAAACGCTGGCAGGGGCTCATGGGAATTGGGAGTCCATGGACATCTGGAGGACCACAGGTTTGACTACCCCTTATAGTGCATCCTTTCGGCAGTCTCTTCCACTAGGCCCCCCCCAAAGAACGTTGAGATTCATTGAACAAAACTTGTTCAGGGACCCTGACCTAAAC
>BDOT02000003.1:160167141-160179389 GCA_003118565.2 Paroedura picta | reverse complement strand
TATTATTATTATTATTATTATTATTATTATTATTATTATTCGATTTATTTCCTTCCACTCCCTAACTGGCTTGTGGCAGGTCACAATGTCTTAAAAATCCCCCATTAAAACTCCCATTAAAAGACTTCAAAATGCCCCCAACATGGCGGAAAACCCCACTCCTACCCCCACTACTAGAGGGGTGGAGAAGGAGGTCCAACAATGTTCGCTTCAAATAATAATAATAATAATAATAATTACTACTCATGTGGACATCAGTGGTAAACCTATAACCCTGGCTTTCTCAACCAGGGTTTTGTGAAACCCTGGGGTTTCTTGACAGCCCTGGAAGGGTTTCCTGAATGGGTCGGGTTTTAATTGATTTTTGATATATATTTTAAATGTGTTGGGTGATATGACCATATGTGGTCATATTAACCTGCACCGCCTCCCCAAATAGCCACTGATAGGCCAGGAGGGGGTGGGAAGTGAGGGGTCCCAGATGGGCGTGTCCACAGCTATGCTTCCCCCACCATATTCTGCCCGTAAGACTCCAAACCTAACCGGGTGGGGGGTCGAAAGTGGTTTCAAGTTGCAGGTGACTTACGGCCACCCCTTGGGCTTCCAAGGCAAGAGTCATTGAGGAGTGGTTTTGTCCTTACCTGCCTCTGCGTAGCCATCCTGGATTTCCTCAGTGGTCTCCCAACCATGTACAGACCAGGGCTGCCCCTGCTTAGCTTCTGAGATCTGACAAGATCAGGCCAGCCTAGGCCACGTAGGTCAGGGTAGAGGTTTGCCCTTGCCTGCCTCTGTACAGCAACCTTGGACTTTCTTTGGGGTCTCTCATCCAAGTACAAACCAGAGCTGACCCTTCTTAGCTTCCAGGATCTGACAAAATGGAGCTGGCCTAGGTCCCTGGCTGCCCTCCCACCAGCTGATTCCCCAAGAGCAGGGGTAGTCAAACTGCGGCCCTCCAGATGTCCATGGACTACAATTCCCAGGAGCCCCTGCCAGCATTCGCTGGCAGGGGCTCCTGGGAATTGTAGTCCATGGACATCTGGAGGGCCGCAGTTTGACTACCCCTGCACAAGAGGAAGAGATTAATTTATCTCGCCATCCTCGGTCTCCGAGAGATTGTCCCACTCATTCTCTTTGGGCACAGGAAGCAGAACTGGAATCTGGGACTTGGCTATTCAGGTCAGTCCAGTGTGGCAGCTATTCCACACGGTGGTTTTTAACCCTGTCTCTGCTCTCCCAGGACCCCGGCTGCTGCCGACATCTGCTTCACCCAGGAGCTGCATTCGCGTTTCTTCAGCCTCGGGCAGTGCGTTCCTGTCTGTCGTGGTGAGTGTCTCCTTCGATGAGACGGAGAAGGGACGCTTGGGGGATACTGAATCTGGCAAATCATTCCAGCCCAGGCCTGAGCGGCTCTGTTTGGGGAGGGGACGAAGAGATAAAATTCATAGAATCAGAGTTGGAAGAGTTCTCCTGGGTCATCTAGTCCAACCCCCTGCACTATGCAGGACACTCACAATCCTATCGCTCATCCACCGTCACCTGCCACCCCCTTGAGCCTTCACAGAATCAGCCTCTCCGTCAGATGGCTCTGCAGCCTCTGTTTCAAAATCTCCAAAGATGGAGAACCCACCACCTCCCGAGGAAGCCGGTTCCACCGCTCTGACTGTCTGAACTTCTTCCGGAGGCTGAGACGGAATTTCTTTTGAATTAATTCCATCCCATTGGATCTGGTCCATCCCTTTGAGGCAAGAGAGAACAACTCTGATCTATCCTCTACATGGCAGCCTTTTAAATACTTGGTTCTCTCTTGGTTTAAATAGATGGTTCTCAGGCTAAACAGACCAAGCTCACCCAACCTTTCCTCATGCGTCTTGGTCTCCAAACCCCTCACCCTCTTTGTTGCCCTCCTCTGGACACGCTCCAACTTGTCTACATCCCTCTTCAACTGGGGTGCCGAAAACTGACCACAGTACTCCAAGAGAGGCCGAACCAGAGCAGAGTAAAGCGGTACCATCACCTCCCGTGATCACTGGATCTTTGGTAGCGTCCTGGAATGTCCTCAAGTTATCTTCTCTGGTTGACAGTTCTGGTCATGACAGAAGAAAACCAGAACCTGACATGGTTCCTAACAAGGGGTAGTTTTTCAGTGGAACAGGCTTCCTCGGGAGGTGATGGGTTCGCCATCTTTGGAGATTTTGAAACAGGCTGGAGAGCCATCTGACGGAGAGGCTGATTCTGTGAAGGCTCAAGGGGGTGGCAGGTGACAGTGGGTGAGCAGGAGGATTGTGAGTGTCCTGCACAGTGCAGGGGGTTGGACTAGATGACCCAGGAGGTCCCTTCCAACTCTATGATTCTATGGGAGTACTCCAAGACTGCAGACAGGGGTCTCCGGTTCCCATGTTGCCATCCCTGGTGGGGAAGCCCTGCTGGACGGGGGATGTCGGGGAGTGGGGATCCCAACAGCTCTCCCCGCGTGTGGGAAGGGCCTGCTGTGAACTCGTGTATTTTCCCGCAGGAGACGGCGTCTACCAGAAAGGCATGGATTACATCCTTGAGAAACTCAACCAGGGGGATTGGGTCCACGTGTTCCCCGAAGGTAGCAATGCTTGGGAACAGTGCTGTCAGGCCGCAGGGGGTGGGAAGGGGACAGGGCCCTGGAGCCATACAGTGTGGGCCCTGCCGTTCTTCAGGGGTGGCCATCCGGTTCAGCGGGCAGGTTGACCGGTTCCTCTCGCCACTTTCATTCTTCTCTGTCTTCTGTTTCCAGGGAAAGTGAACATGACCCAGGAATTCATGCGCTTCAAATGGGGTAGGTACCGTTTGAGGGCGAAAAGAGCATCGCGGGACAGTCTGGCTTCTCCAGTTCCTTTCCCCTGTTTGGTGTCATGGTTAAGAATGGCAGCTTCTCATCTGGCAAGCTGGGCCTGATTCCCCTCTCCTCCACATGGAGCCTGCTGGGTGACCAGCTGGGCTAGTCACAGTCCTGATAGATCTGTTCTCACAGAGCAGTCCTGTCAGAGCTCTCTCAGCCCCACCTCTCTCACGGGGTGTCTGTTGCAGGGAGAGGAAAGGGAAGGCGATTGGAAGCCGCTTTGAGGCTCCTTCAGGCAGTGAAAATTGGGGTATAAAACCCAACTTTTACCTTTCTCAGCCATTTTGAGACTCCTTTGAGTAGAGAAAAGCGGCATATAAGAACCAACTCCTTCTTCTTGTTCAGTAATCTCAGGGCTCTCTCAGCCTCCCCTCCCTCACAGGGTCTCTGTTGTGGGTAGAGGAAAGGGAAGGCGATTGGAAGCCGCTTTGAGACTCCTTCAGGCAGTAAAAAGTGGGGTATAAAAACCAACTCTTACATAAGCCATTTTGAGACTCCTTCGGGCAGTGAAAAGCCACAACACTGGGCTAGTCACAGTCCTGATAGATCTGCTCACAGAGCAGTCCTGTCAGAGTTCCCTCAGCGCCACGTCCCTCACAGGGTTATGGTGGGGAGAGGAAGGGAAGGCGATTGTAAGCCACTTTGAGATTCCTTCGGGCAGTGAAAAGTGGGGCGTAGAAACCCAACTTTTACCTTTCTAAGTCGCTTTGAGACACCGGGCAACGAAAAGCCATGTATAAAAGCCGTGTATCTTCTTTTTCTTCTAGGTATCGGGCGCCTCCTGGCCGAATGCAGCCTTAACCCCATTATCCTTCCGCTTTGGCATGTAGGTGAGACCCAAAGCGGGGCAGAGGAACCAAATCAGGGGAGGGGCAGAGAAAGGAGCCGTCCCAGTAAAGGAGGGTTGTTGGGTGCACAGAAGGGGGTGGGTGGGGCTCCGTTCTTCCGGTCCTTGAACAGGAGGGTCACGCTTAGGGAAAAGGCTCTGTGCCATTGGTGCTGCTAGGGAAGGCGATGGTCGGAGAAACCGGCGAAGGAGGCTGATGCTGTTTCTTTAAGGAACTTACCATCGTTTTATTGCTTGCCAGAAGTCATACGGCGCAGCGGTTAAGAGCGTTGGTCCAATATAGGGGTCCCCAACACGGGTCCCCTCTGATACTTTCCCCGCTGCCCATCAAGTGTTTTTAGAAAGTAGGAGGGGCTTTGACCCAGCGAGGCTCCTGATTGGCCATCAGAGATTTGATTGGCTGTGCAGACGTTTAGAAACTGGGTTCGCAGCAGCTTCCACCTCGGCCCAAGGGTCATCACCTGGTACCTGGAGGTAAGCGGTGGCAGCCATTTGGGGACTGGCTCCACCTCCCGCAGCGGCCACTTTGTGACGGCCATTTTGTGGCAGTGCTCACCGTGCTGGGCCACAGTTCCAAAGGCACCCACGGGCCTCCCGGTCAGAATCCACCAATTTGGCCATCTTTATGATCCCCTTTCTCCATGATAGAAGCAGGCAATTAGTTCAATTCTTGTCTTAATACTTCCGATTTAGAATCATAGAAGCATAGAGTTGGATGGGATCCCCCAGGGTCCTCTAGTCCAACCCCCTGCAGAATGCAAGGAAACTCACAACTCCCTGCCTACCCACATTGACCCCAATTCCATGCCCAGATGATGCCCCCTCCAAAACCCAGAATCCATAGCTAGTACGTATACCATTTTCATATGTTAACGTATTTATTTTAAATCTCTAGTTTGTATACCATTTTATGTTTTTCTCCTATCGGAATCTGCCCTGAGTCTTCCAAGATAGGGTGGAAAAATAAATTTGAATATAATAATAACTGGAGATACCGGGGACCTTCTGCCTGCCAAGCAGAGGCTCTGCCACTGAGCCAGGGTCTCAGGCCAAGGCCTTTCCCATCCCCTCCTGCCTGGTCCTTCTAACTGGAGATGCCAAGGATTGAACCTGGGACCTTCTGCCTGCCAAGCAGAGGCTCTGCCACTGAGCCAGGGTCTCAGGCCAAGGTCTTCCCCATCCCCTCCTGCCTGGTCCTTCTAACTGGAGATGCAGGGGATTGAACCTGGGACCTTCTGCCTGCCCAGCAGAGGCTCTGCCACTGAGCTAGGGTCTCAGGCCAAGCTCTTTCCATCCCCTCCTGCCTGGTCCTTCTAACTGGAGATGCTGGGATTGAACCTGGGACCTTCTGCCTGCCAAGCAGAGGCTCTGCCACTGAGCCAGGGTCTCAGGCCAAGCTCTTCCCATCCCCTCCTGCCTGGTCCTTCTAACTGGAGATGCCGGGGATTGAACCTGGGACCTCCTTCATGCCAAGCAGAGGCTCTGCCACTGAGCCAACACCCGTCCCCTTGGCTCCTCTTGAAGCCCTCCCCCAAATTCCACCTCCCCCATGCAAACTGCTCTGGAGACACACGGGAATCCCATCCCACGGCAGATCTGGCCTTCCAGGTTGGCACCCAACGAGTCAGGGCTGACCGCCACTTTCTCCCTGTTGCCCTAGGAATGAATGACGTTCTCCCCAATGCGCCTCCTTATGTGCCTCGCACCGGGCAGGTAAGCGTCCCAAATGAAGCCGCCACCGGCTTTCCTGGTGGGCTGGGGGGAAGCAGCGAAGTCATTCTGAGATTCAGGGGGGTGGGGTGGAAATTTTGGTGGAGACAAAGGAAGAGCTTCCAGCCCCTCCAATCCGTCGTCATGCGTTTGTCGCCATCACAGAAAATCACCGTGCTCATCGGCAAGCCGTTCAGCGCTCGGACCTTGCTGGAGCGACTGCATGCAGAGAACAAGTCGACCGTGAGTATGGTGGGGACACGCTCAAGGTTTTTAAATCGGTCCCCAGCTCAAGGGATGACTCTTTGCCCAGTTGCGGGAACCGGAAGGCCTGTTGAGCCGAACGCAGAGCAACAGATGCGGGACCTCCCCTTTTCGGTCCTGGCCCCCGACCTGGTGGAATGAGCTCCCGGAGGAGCTGTGAGCCCTGCGGGAGATTTCAGCACTCCGCAGGGCCTGCAAAAGAGAGTTCTTCCGCCTGGTTTACGGTTGAGGCCGGGCGGCCAGGTAGATCGGGGCCCCACCTATAGAAGCAGCAGTGGCGAATTCCACCTGCGTCCTCTTCCACCCTTTCCCTCGAAGAAGAAGAAGAAGAAGAGTTGGTTCTTAGATGCCGCTTTTCTCTACCCAAAGGAGGCTCAAAGCGGCTTACAGTCGCCTTCCCTTTCCTCTCCCCACAACAGACACCCTGTGGGGTGGGTGAGGCTGAGAGAGCCCTGATATCACTGAAGAAGAAGAAGGGTTGGTTCTTATATGCCGCTTTTCCCTACACGAAGGAGTCTCAAAGCGGCTTACAGTCGCCTTCCCTTTCCTCTCCCCACAACAGACACCCTGTGGGGTGGGTGAGGCTGAGAGAGCTCTAATATTCCTGCTCAGTCAGAACAGCTTTATCAGTGCCGTGGCGAGTCCAAGGCCACCCAGCTGGCTGCGTGTGGAGGAGCGCAGAATCGAACCCGGCATGCCAGATTAGAAGTCCGCACTCCTAACCACGACACCAAACTGGCTCTCTACACTGTTCTCATGTCTCTGGTGACAAGGGGAGGCGAATGAGCCGGCAGGAGGCTCTGTGCTGCCCACTCAGGGCTGGGTGGTTATGAGACCACTGGGAACTGGAAGCAAAGGAGAATTCCTGGAACCCAAGGCCTGCCGGAGCCCAGAACTCCGTGGCGGAGAGCTCCATCGGCCACGGCTCCTTCTCGTTGCAGGTGGAGATGCGCAAAGCACTGACGGACTTCATCCAGGAGGAGATCCAGGCGCTGAAAGAGCAGGCCGAGCGCTTGCACCAGACCTTCAAGCTCCAGAGCTAGCGATGGGGCCGGGAGGAATCGCGCTCACTCGAGACACGGCAGCAAGGGGTCCACGCCAGGAACGCTTCTCCCCTTCGGCCGCGAGCAGCAGGACCTCCCTGTTTTGGCACTCGGGCCGGCCCGCCAGTGGTCTGGCACTGCATGCGGAGGCTTGGAAAAGGGCTCCCCGGGCAGCTTCTGGAAACCCCCCTCCCTTGTCGTCTCTTTTGTGCCTCTTCAAGTTGAACTCAGAACTCTGTGTGCCATTCCCGGTTGCCAAAATCAGTGGTGCTGCGAGGGGGGCGGGGTGTCTCCTCTTGTGTTAGTGGAACCAGGTACACAAGTAGGAGCTTTTAGGGGGTGGGGGGTAAACTCAGGCTTTCCCTCCCTCCCTCGCTGCGATGGATCTTCTCTTCCCCGGCCTCTGTTGGTCGATGGGCGCTGGGAGGGTAAAGGGCCTCCGGTGACGCCTCTCTGCCCTGGAGAAGACGGGCCCAGAGGTTCTTTTTAGATTCCGGATCTTTTTGCCAGTAAACAATTCCAAACCATTCTGCTGCGGGCTCTGCTGGTTTGTGTGGGGATGGGGCGGAAACGGGGCTGGTGGCGTCTTTCCGCAGTTGCGTTGGGCTGAGGAGCAGAGGGGTGGCGCTGTCCTCGTGACGGAAGGGACACCTCCGCTTCCGTGTTCGGCTGATGGGTCCCGCCTACGCCCACAGTGGAGACCCCTGTGGCTCCCAAATTGGCCAGGCCCTTTTCTTCACCCCTCTGCAGGGCAGGCTGCGAGAAAAGTTTCCCATGTACAAGGTTGCCTTTAACACTCTGGCGGAACAGCCCCTGTGTCACCTGGGTGCCCTGTCCCGCCATGCTCTCCAATGTCTCTGGGTACCAGTGGGCATCCAAGGCATGCCACCCACCGACCGCAGTGTCCACCTTCTGCAGCCCCCCAAGTGAGGACTCCATTGACGTTGATGTTATCAGTCCACACACAGGAAGACCCTCGTCTCTGTGCCCAATCACCTCTCTTTCTCCTCCCACTACCCAGGTCAAATGAGCTTTTCCTGACATCTCCAGGGAAAGACCTCTTCAGGGTTTTCATCCCCCCGAAACCTCTGTTTCCTGCTAGGTGTCACCTGTCTACCTGCGAAGGTGTGTCCAGCAGCCCTGGCCATCCCTCTGCATCTAGGCAGGCCTACTTTTTGAAGAGGAAGAGCTGGAATTTTGGACCCCAGTTTGGTGTAGTGGTTAGGAGTGCGGACTTCTAATCTGGCAAGCCGGGTTTGGATCTGCGCTCCCCCACATGCAACCAGCTGGGTGACCTTGGGCTTGCCATGGCACTGAGAAAGCTGTTCTGACCGAGCAGGAATCTCAGGGCTCTCTCAGCCTCACCCACCCCACAGGGTGTCTGTTGTGGGGAGAGGAAAGGGAAGGCGACTGTAAGCCACTTGGGTAGAGAAAAGCGGCATATAAGAACTAACTCTTCTTCTTCTTCAGTGATATCAGGGCTCTCTCAGCCTCCCCTCCCTCACAGGGTGTCTGTTGTGGGGAGAGGATTGTAAGCCACTTTCAGACTCCTTCGGGTAGAGAAAAGCGGCATAGAAGAACCAGCTCTTCTTTTTACTACCCAAAGGAATCTCAAAAGATTCTTATGATCGCTTACCTTCCCTCTCCCCACCACAGACACCCTATGAGGTAGGTGAGACTGAGAGAGCTACGAGAGAACTGGGACTGGCTCAAGGTCACCCAGCTGGCTGCATGTGGAGGAGGAGGAGCAGCAGGGAACTGAACCCTGTTCTCCTGCCGCTCTTTACCACGACTCTTGCATTTTTAACAGCTTGGTCGGTGAGGCTGGTGAGCAACTGACTCTCCCCCAAGAGAGAGAAAAACTTATTTAAAACTCAAGGGGAAAAGTTTTGCTCCTTTCAGACCTCCAAAGAAAAATGCGGTTCTCCACAAACACCGAGAAGGAGGGGGAGAGGGTGGGGTGAGTTGACATGTGAGTCTTGTGATGTTGGTTTTCCAGAATTGTGATGCTTGAAAGCCATCGCTCTCCCAGCCGGCCTCCTTCCCTTAGGTCACAAGTTTCAGGAAGAATGTTTAGTTGTGATCACCCTGACCTTCTCTGATTCAGAGGAACAGGAAACAGGAGGATAAAAAGAGGTACATCCCACACTGAGCAACTGATGTGAAAAAGAGAGTCACCTAATAAAGAAAGAAGAATGGGCCGGTTGTTTTAATGCATCTGTTAAAGAACACATGTGACCGTAATTGTAGAGGGAAAAATACTCAGCCAAAGATTTTAGAACCCACCAGTTGAAAACCAGAAACCTCAAAGAAGAACATACGTCTCCTCTGCGCAGGTCTGGATTGTGTGGCATCTGGGGAGGGATTTTTGGAGGCTCCAGGTTCCTTTTCCTCTTTAGGAGACCCAAGAGGGGGACCCCTGAGGACTTGGGGGGATTTTCCCCCCTAGTTTCTACATTCCAGGAAGCAAAGAGTTTGAGAAGGATAAACATTAGGGTCATAAAAATATAGGAAATACACACAGTATTGCACGGTGCTAAAGGTCCATGAAAACAATGCATTAAAATCTCGGGAAATGTACAAGAATGCTATGCAGGACACAAAATAGACCCCGAGAACAAAATGACCTGTAGGGAAATGACCTGATGTGTTTCGATTCATTTGGATCACAATCTCAATCCCAGAGTCCTGCATGTTTTAAATTCCATTTATTCCCCCAAAGTTATCAATCCATTACTCACAAAAGAAAAGTTTCTGGTTTCGTTTGAATATTAGATTAATGCAAGAACTCTTCCTTTTAAAAAATTTGTAGCATATAAAGGAACAGAACATATTTGTATGTTTCTCTGGACCAAATATAGGATGAGCTCTATCTTGCCAGACTTTATCTCACTGGGTTGTGTCCACTACCAGTCTGGCAAACTCTGCACCTCAGATTCTGTGTCCTTTTGCAGCCAAGACTCACTATTTTTATGTTTATGTTTATGTTTATGTTTATGTTTATGTTTATGTTTATGTTTATGTTTATGTTTATGTTTATGTTTATGTTTATGTTTATGTTTATGTTTATTTATTACCCACCACTCTTGGCAAGCCAGCTCGTGGTGGGTTACAAGATTTAAAAAAACAGAACAATGAAGCCCCTATAACCCCCCCCCCCATAAAAACAACAACCAATAGAAAAAGCTCAACGGCAGAAAAACTATCCTTTCCCATAATGGAACGCCTGCCACCAGGCGGCAGAGGGTTATGCCAACAACATCCTCAAGATGGTCAAAGGATGATATGCTACCTGAGGGGGGGGGGATGAGATCTTCCTCCAGCACCGGCCTCAACTATAGACATGTCCTCCAGCACCAGACGCTGGTCTTGCAGAGCACAGATCTCTTTGAACACATTTCTTGACAGAGATTAGACAGCTTATTCACATGCTCATCTTCTGACATTGTATATTCCAATAAATGCCAACAAGGCCCTTTGGTTCACTAAATAGGGCAAACGATACATGGACATAAATCTGACATCAAGAATCACAAGACGGTAGGAGAACAGCTTTTCAGGACATTCAATGGGTGACCTCAAAGCTTTATTGCAGAGGAACTCCAGAAACAGACTAGAAAGGGAAATTGCTGAGAACAATTGCTCAGAACAATAGAATCTCCAGGACTTAACAGGGATATTGGTTTGTCTCACTGCATACACTAACCTCATTCAACCCTTTCATCCCTAGAGGGACCAGATGTACTCTTCATTTTATTTCTCATTTGTAATAACAATTAGAATAGTGGATTGTAATGTATGGAATGGTAGACTGGAGTGTATTTATTTGGTCTGGAGATAACTTCACAGCCAGTCACCCCCACTTCAAAGAAGATGATGCTTGAGAGGAGACAAATGGAGTATCTGGGCAGGGTCTCAGTTAATGACTCTCAACATCCTACAGATACATCTGCCCATCAATCTCCAAAATCAACATTTTTTTTTCATTATCTATGTTTCCCCCCCAGATTGAAATCCAAAAAACTTTTATTATACTGCTTGATAATTTATTGCTCACCCCCTACCTACATGTATGGACTGGTAATTTAAATTCCATTGTATCTGATGAAGTGTAGAGCCTCTTGTGGCACAGAGTGGTAAGGCAGCCGTCTGAAAGCTCTGCCCATGAGGCTGGGAGTTCGATCCCAGCAGCTGGCTCAAGGTTGACTCAGCCTTCCATCCTTCCGAGGTCGGTAAAATGAGGACCCAGCTTGCTGGGGGGTAAACGGTAATGACAGGGGAAGGCACTGGCAAACCACCCCGTATTGAGTCTGCCATGAAAACGCTAGAGGGCGTCACCCCAAGGGTCAGACATGACTCGGTGCTTGCACAGGGGATACCTTTCCCTTTACCTTTACCTGATGAAGTGTATGTGCACACAGCAGCTTACACCCAGAATTTCACTTTGTTGGCCTTAAATTTGCCATGGGACCCAAAATTTGTCCAGCTTCTCTGGACCAAAATGGCTACCCACCTGAACCTACCTTCCAAGACAGTCATTTTCTCCAGGGGAACTGATCACGGCCACCTGGCCATCAGTTGCAATAGGTTGTAGATCTCCAGGCCCCCCCCCCAGCTGCCCCTCCCCTCCCCTCCCCTTGATAATCACCTCCAGGTTGAGGGAGCAGGTTCAAGTTCTTCAGCCCTTGAATCAACCTGATGGAATGAGCTCCCGGAAGAGCTAAGGGCCCTCTTGTAGTTGATAGCTTTCTGCAGGGCCTGCAAGTCGGAGCTCTTCTGCCAAGCGTGTGTTTGAGGCCAAAGCGGTACCTGGTGTTGCCATCTGAAGATCTCTAAGTTGAAGTCAATTGGGTTCCTTGCCCCCAGGCAGAGAGAGAGTTATTGATTTAGGATGCTTTGGGCTGATCCTGCGTTGAGCAGGGGGTTGGACTAGATGGCCTGTATGGCCCCCTCCAACTCTATGATTCTATGATTGACCCATGCTGAATGGGGGAATGGGCTGGTATTTTATTGTCCGCCATCTTGCTGCTTTATTCTACTTATATTGTATTACTGGGGTATTTAAGGGGATTTTATTATATTTGATAGATCTTGTAAACCGCCGTAAGACATTTGAGAGTGGCGGTATATAAATACAAACACAAAATAAATAAATAAGCAGCCAGCCATGTTGGTCTGAAGCACCATGAGCAAGTTTGAGTCCAGGGGCACTTTTAAGACCAACAACATTTAATTCAAGATATGAGCTTTCCCATGCACGCACCCTTCCCCAGATAAAATGTGGTGGACGTAACCAGACCATATAGTTATAGGCTAAGTCTGAGAGTAAATTAACATACGGCCTAAAGTCAATGGTGAACAGAATCCAGAGATAATCAGTGTGGATTTATTTGCATTTAACATGCGGCCTAATGAAAATGGTGAACAGATTCCCGGGATAAACAGGCAATGTGGATCTGTTTGCATTCCGTCGAGATGGAATTGCAGGGGGCACATTCTGGACCAGGGGTAGTCA
>BDOT02000003.1:159969891-159980905 GCA_003118565.2 Paroedura picta | reverse complement strand
GGAATCTCAAGTTGTGAACATTTAAAAGAACAAGATATAAATAAAAATAAGGAGAATTAAGAGCAGCCAATTGGCCGGAGTTTTTTCTTATTTTCTGGACCAGCAATCCAACCAGCCTTCTTTGCAACATTTGGTTCGGCGAACACAGGCAGACTGAAGGGACCGTGTTGGTGCCTGGCTCATGTGTCCCTTTCTTTCATGCCCAGGGAAATGCCCATCGCCACTTTGGGATCGGGAGGCAAATTTCCTCCAGGCCAGACTGCTCAGGGATTCTCAGGGTGGGCATCATCTGGGCATGGAATTGGGGTCACTGTGAGTGGGCGGGTAAGTTGTGAATTTCCTGCATTCTGCAGGGGGTGGGACTAGATAACCCTGGAGGCCCCTTCCAACTCTATGATTCTACGGTCAGGAATGACCCTCCAAGCCCAACTCTATGATTCCGACTCTATGATTCTACGGTCAGGAATGACCCTCCAAGCCCAATTGGCTGAAGGGCTTTTGCAAAAGAGCAGGGGGTCAGTGGAGGGAGGAGCTGTAAATATCCTGCCTTGTGCAGGGGGCTGGACAAGATGAACCTTGAGGATACCCTTCCAGCTATAGATTTCTGATATGCACCCTTTCCCCCATTACACTGACATACTTTCCTAAGCATACAGCCCTACTTTTGCGGAGGGGCTGTGGGTCAGTGGAGGAGCATCTGGTTGGCACAAAGAAAACCCCGCCTTCAATCCCCAGCATCTCCAGCTGAAAGCATCAAGGTAGGAAGAGATGTGAAACACCTCTGCCTGAGAGCCGCTGCCAGTCTGGATAAGCAGCACTGACCTTGAAACACCAATGGTCTGATTCAGTTGAGGGCAACATCATGTCTCTTCACGTATGAAGCACTGTTTCAGAGGGAAGGGCTGTGGCACATTAGAAGAGCCTCTGCCTGGCATGCAGAAGGTCCCAGGTTCAATCCCCGGCATCTCCAGTTAGAAGGACCAGGCAGGAGGGGATGGGAAAGACCTTGACCTGAGACCCTGGCTCAGTGGCAGAGCCTCTGCTTGGCAGGCACAAGGTCCCAGGTTCAATCCCCGGCATCTCCAGTTAGGAGCAGGTAGTAGGTAATAAGAAAGACCTTGAACTGGGACCCTGGTGGCACAGCCTCCACTTGGCAGGCAGCAGGTTCCAGGTTCAATCCCTGACACCTCCAGTTAAAGGACCAGGCAGAAGGGGATGGGAAGGACCTTGACAGTGGATGAGCGAGAGGGTTGTGAGCGTCCTGCACTGGGCAGGACTAGATGACCCAGAAGGTCCCTTCCAGCACTATGATTCTATGAAATGCAAGGGCGGGCAAGCAGACAGCTTCAAAAGGCCAGCTTGCTTGGCGTTGCATGCAAGTAATGACACAGCAGCTGTCCCCGATCGGTCACTCACTTTGTGGCAGGGTCATCGTACGAGGCCACAAATACCAGCGTCCCCTCGTGCAGCGGCCGGATGAATTTTAATAGTTCCGTCACATCTGAAGGAGGGAAAGAGAGAGAGGCAACGATTAAGGCAGAAGGTCTCCATGGCTCTTCCCAATTCTGCGCTAACCGCTGGCATTCCGCATCTTGCAGAGACGCGGAAAAAAATGACAAAACACGGCGCTGAACACAGATTACGATAGGTTATCGGTGTTCTCGATAGTCCACCTTTCTCGCTGGGACTTGAGGCCGATTACACAGCTGCTCTCTGTACCCCTCCCACTCACCTCCTGCCCACATGTCGAAGAACTTGGCGTCGATCAGCTCTCCGTTCACCCCTGCAAGAAAAGCGAGACGACGTTAGGGGCTGGCTGCGCGCCACCCTGGGGTACCCCCTCGTCCGCGGCCCACAGTCCTAGCTCACCGTTCACGAGTGCGATGTTCAGCCCCCGGCCCACGTTGTTCTTCACGCTGCTCATCAGCCTGGGGGGGGAGGAGAGGAGAAAAATGAGACGGCTGCTAGGGTTGCCAATTTCCAGGTGGCGGCGGGAGATCCCCTGGAATCACAACTGAGATTAGTCCCACCCTGGAGGAAATTGCAGCTTCAGCGGGTGAGCTCTGTAAAATCACATCTCCACTGAGTTCTTCCCGCTCCCCAAACTCCACCTCCCCTCGAGTCTTCAGGAATCCCCCAAGCGACAGCTGGCAACCCAAGGAACAGTGTCGTCCCCCCCGCGACAGGCCACCTTGCCAAGGTTGCAAGTTCTGAGGCCTTCCCTTTGGGATAAGCAGCTCACGGGCCTTGTGCTTTCTCCTCCTGCCCCACAAACTCACATTTTGTCCTCCAGGCAGATCTTGGGCCCGATGACGTTCGCTGCCCCGCTGGTGATCCTGAAGGCGAAGGTCTGATCCGGGCAGGCCTGGGGCAGGCCACACTTATACTTTTTGGGCCTGGGCTCTGAGTGGGCAGCAAGGAGACAGGAGACACGCAATGAGGAGGCGCCCAGGAAAGTCCAAAGGCCCCAGGCCCAGGAGGACTCTTCCGCAGCAAGCTGGGCAGACTCTTGCGGTGCAGCTTAATGTGGATTGACTCCGGTCTAAGCCTGTTGGAGTAACTCTGCACAGACATGCACCTTCTTTCTTGCAGCAGGACAGAGGGCACTATGCAGGTTTGGCTGGCAAGCTTAAATCCCAAGACGTGGGGCCTGCCTCATTCCAAAAAAGATTCTGCTTGTAAATGGCCACTACTCTAACCCTTTCTACAGGAAGGACCCACAGAGGTAGGTCAGCAGAGCTCTGATGCCAGGGAGCCAGGAGGAACGGGAAGCTGGTTGGTTCCCAGGGCACAAGATGCTGCCTGGTACTGGCACAGACCGACGACCTACTAAACCCAGAAGGGTTTACTTAGACGGATCCAATTTGTCTAGGGAATTAAAGCGTACAGTGGTCAGGTCGGCACTTGTTCTTTATTGTGCAAGCGACGGGCGGTAAGTTCAGGCCGGACAAAATGGGAGACCACTTTACACAGAGGACAATTAAATGTGGAATTTGTGGCCAGGCAATGGGGTGACGGCCATGGGAATAAACAACTTTACAAGGGAGTTAGACGGAGATATGGAGAAGACGAGCAGTGGCTATTCGCTGTGGTGGCTGAGTGGAACCTTAAATACTACCACAGGGCCTGCAAAAAGGAGCTCTTCCGCCAGGCATTTGGTTGAGGTCGACCTGAATTCAATTCACCTCTCGCTGGCCCCTGAGCCCCTCTCCCATAAAAACCAACAACAACATATCCATCCCATGGGGCTGTCAGTATGTTACAGTTAAATGGATGTTCTCATCGCGTTTGTTCCATTATTATATGGTTCTTCTGTTATTACTGTATCGCTATTGTTCGATTTACCATGTCATTTGTACCGTTTCTTCTCCAGTTCCATGTAAATCGCCCTTAGCCTTCAGGGAGGGCATTATATGAATGAATGAATGAATGAATGAATGAATAGCAGGTCTTGCACCACAGCGAGTTTACAGTTAGAGGACGAGGTTTTGAAATAACATATTTGCTCTGTGCATGCACAAAGGACATGTGGGAAAGGCTATGGAGGACACTGAACGACATGCCTCACTGTAGCTCCCCAAGCCCCTAGCTTATCTACCAGTTTCTAATCTGGACCTGAAACGCCACTGTGATATGCATAAAAAGCAGCTGGGCCCTAGACGCCACCCCCGTGGCCAGCGTGGTGCCGTGGTTAACAAAGGCGGCCTCTAATCTGGCGAGCCGGGTTTCATTCCCCACTCCTCTGCATGCAGCCAGCTGGGTGACCTTGGGCTAGCCACAGTCCTGTTAGAGCTCTCTTGGCCCCACCTACTTCCCAGGGTGCCTGTTGTGGGAAGGGCAGGCAATTGTAAGTCACTTTGAGACTCCTTTGAGTAGTGAAAAGTGGGGTATAAAAAACAGCTCTTCTACTAGCCTTAAGGCCCAGAAACCTCTTCTGCGCTCCAAATGGTGCTTTTCCAGGAGGAAGGCCTCAACATCCTCTCTGCCCAAGCAGCCCAAGTGACGTCATCACCCCTCTTTACATAGAAAGCCTTCTCCAATAACAGCACCTGTATCCCCCCTGGTCTGCAATTGGCACCCCACAATCACGAGCCCTGGATTTAACCGTCAACAAGGGCTCTGTTTGCACTGGCTCTGATTCCATCACAATCCCTTTCTGCACATCTTTGTGGAAGGTGTGCTGGAGTTCCTGCGAAAGGCAGAGCTTCTTCCTGCATTGAAAAGGGACCGACCTTCTGCCGCTCATCTGGTCAAGGTGCCAGTTTTGCCTGGAGAGCACGGCTAACGAATGAACCCCTTGGCTAAGCTGCAGTCGTCACTCTCTGGTTCCTTGCCCCAAGTACTTGCGATTTTGATATCCTGAGGAGCAGCTTTTGACCACAGGCATGCAGGAGTAGGGTCCAAGATCTATACGACCAAGGCCTGCTAGCAAAGATCATTTTGAAGCATGCTGGGAAATGAACCTAGGACCTAAAGGCTGGGTGGTTATTTTCTCAAAGCATATAAAACCATATTCTCCTGACAACATATGGTGCTTTCCCTAGTAAGGATCCCCCCAAAAGGGGGAAGGGAATGAATTGGCTGTTGGCACAGGCAGACCGGAACATTCCCTAGAGCCGGTCGGGAAGGGGCCTCACCTTTCCAGATGCTTCCCATGGACTGTGGCACAACCCTTTGCACCCCAACCCGACCCCTGCAACCTCTCTGAACTCACTGCGAAACCTACTGTAGCTGTCTCTTATCTGAATCAGGATCACTCTGAGCTGAGCATACATTCCGTTCCAACCTGACAACGGAGGGGAAAAGAGTCAAGACATGGCCGGGGGTGTGCCCGACACAGTTGGGACAGGGGCACACAGAGGACAGGAGAGATTACACAGCACCCTAAATCTCCCGCTAGTCTGGAGACAAGCGGATTACACAGCACCCTGAATCTCCCAATAGGAGAGATTACACACCCTAAATCCCCCACTAGCTTTAGGAACAGAGCACCCACCAGATTGGGAAAAGAGCAGGAAAGCAACCATGCGTACAATCTTGAACATGAGCTCTGTAACCTCAAGAGATCTTTGCGGCTGAGGCTACGTGATGATCTACCTGCCTCTCTCCTTGTGAGGCTGCAGGACTGAACTGTTGGCTCTTGAAGTGACATCACCCCCCAGGTGCAAATGACTTTTCTCCTCTGTATAATCTCCTGCAGGCTTTACGACCCCTCATATCCTAGCTCCCTCCCCTCCTTTCCTCACGGTCCAAGGGGACAAGAGTTTCCGGGAAAACAGCGGGAAGTGTTCCTCCATTGAGAAGGGAGCTCCGTGTGGCTTGAAGCTCCACTCACGGGCAGCTTTGAACACGGGTGGAAAAGGGTTCGGGGTCTGCCAAAGGGGAGAACGTGGAAGAAGCCGAGGAGAACGGAGGTGAGTTCACCTACCTGCGCTGGGAGGATTTTCCGGATCTGCAGGGAAGCAGAAAAGAGGCAACGTCAGCAAGGGAAATTGCACTTGCCCTGCTCCATCGCATCACCCCACGGGAAGCCACGATCAACGTTAATTGAGTTCTTCAAGGAGTTTTTGCTTTAATCAGCTTGGGAAGAGTTATGCAAGATGAATGGCAGGAGGGGCTTCCGTCTGAAAGGGGGTCTCTCCATTACATCAGGCCAACTGTCGGAGCCACGTTTTTTTCAAAACTGCTCCTAGCCTGCAACTCGGGGCTCAATTATATGTTACGTTATCCTCCAGATCTTCCCCCCACGGCATTGAGCAGGGGGTTGGACTAGATGGCCTTAATGGCCCCTTCCAACTCTGTGATTCTATGGTTCACCATAAGGACTTAGTCAAAGCCTTTATGAATACGGCCACAGACCAGCATTCTATGACTCTATGATTTGCCATTCTTGGGAAATTTATGGTTGGGCTACAACCAACTGAAATTGTCTCCAGAAAGCACAAAGGATTTGCCATTATGGGACTCTTCTGACTCTCTCTGGTGACTCATTCAATGGGTAAAAGCAGAGCGAGCCAGAAGTTTCCACAGCTGCCGGCCAGATGCAAGTTCACAAGCAGGCCAGGGAAGGATCCAACCTTTCTCCCTCATGTGCCCTCGCTCCAACATCTGGTATTTGTAAGCATGCTATCTCTGAAGGTAGGGGCTCCCTTCGAAGATCATGGCTAATAGTTGACTCATAGAGGGGTGTCCTGTCTTTCAAGTGAACTGAAACCTTCCTGCCAGAGGAGAGGAAGTCTGTGTGTGTGTGTGTGTGTGTGTGTGCGCTTGTGTATGAGGAAGGGAGGAGGAAGCAAGGAGGTTGGGAAACCAACAGGCAAGGAGGGAAGAGAGTCTGTGTACGTCTGTGTGTGTGTGTGTATGTATCTGCGAAAGAGGAATGGGGGAGGAACCAAGGAGGAGGTTGGGAAACTAACAGATAAGGGGGGGAAGGGCAGGGAGTCTGTGTGTGTGTTTATGTGTATGCGTGTTCGCGAGGGAGAAGAAGGCCCTAGCCAGGAAGCTCCAGAGCAGGTATGTTTCCCACATACCCTCTGAGAGTCTTCTTCCCTGCATTTGGGCTTCTTCTACATAGTTGGCATAATCTCCTACAGTCAGAATTCCAAGTGTGCCCACTGGCTCAAAAAGATTTGGGGACCCCTGCGTGGACCGGAAAGGCCATCAGAACAGCAAGGCCGGCCCCTTCCTTGAGCCCTAGTCGCTCCCTTTCCATCCTCCTTCATTTTGCTTCCCCGGTTCTTACTGTTGAGGAGCTGCTGCAGGCGAGAGAAGCCGCTCTGGGTACCCAGCAAGATGCTCACAAGGATCCAGGTCAGGCCAGCGGTCAAGATGATGACGACGACGCGAAGCGGTCCTGGGGCAGCCGAGGAGGAGAAAAATCAGATGAGCGGCAAGATTGACAAAGTCCCCACGAACGGAACCAGAGTACTGCTATCCTCTGGCTTGGCCCGTTACAGCAAACCCACCCACCCCAGCCCCAGACATAAAGGGCTTTCTGGGGTCCAAATAAGTTATTAAATTTATTAAACAGGTGGGGTTGACATTTTCTCTCCTTGCTCTCGGTCAGACAGGTAGCTTAGTGTAGCACTTAAGAGCAGCAGCTTCTAATCTGATGAGCTGGGCTTGATTCCCCATTCCTCCACATGCAGCCAGCTGAGTGACCTCGGGCTGATTACAGTCCTGATGATGCTGTTCTTACAGAGAAGGCCTGTTAGAGTTCCCTCAACCCCACCCACCTCACAAGGTGTCTGTTGTGGGGAGAGGAAGGAAATTGTGAGCTCCTTTGAGACTCCTTCGGGCAGTGAAAAGCGGGGAGTAAAAAGCTTCTTGTTGGGAACCTCAAGGATCTGGGACTTGAGTGTGGGGAGAAGAAGGGCTTCAGCCTTCCCTCCCAACCCCCTTTCCCCAACCTGAAGGTCCCGGGAGGATCTGTTTGCCTCACTGGGACTCTATGGGAAGCTACACATTAACTTTGCATGACGCACCTCCCTGGGATAGCTTCAGGCCAGGAAAGTATTGGAGGGGAGGTTTAAGCCCCCTCCCTCTGTGTACTGCAGTCTCCATCTGGCAAATGGCAGACTTCCCAAAGCACCTTTTCACCCAACCTGGGGATATTCCCAGGGAAACACATCAGATGCCTTCAGGCCGGAGTCCTGCCAGTTAGCTCTTACCTGCCAGTCTCATGTTCTCTTGCTGGTGTTTGGAACCAGCAAGAACCCGATGCTTTGACGCTCCTCAGGTGCCAGGGCTGGAGAGGGACTCTGCCACGGGCGAGTCACATGTCCCTTTCAAGCTGCAGAAAGAAGAAAGGACAGTTTGAATCAGCCCCAAGGAGCTTTTGGGGAAAAAAGCCGGATTTTTGTGGTTAGACCGCCTGCTCAGGAAGAAAGGAGAAAAAGAACTTCACCCGCCCCACCCCCAAACTGAATCAAGAACCCAAAGGTTAACGAAATCAAATATGTAACCTATCGATGGAGTTTTTCTGCACAGAAAGTTAAAAATGCTCAGATCTACCAAAAAAAATACATGCATTTATTCCATTTATTAGTGTGTTAGGGAAAACAATTTTAGGTCTAAATAACAGACTCACAGAGTTAAATAATTAAATAATACCTAATAAGGACCATATGACCGTGACCGAATGCGTTTCGGCCAGATGGCCTTCTTCAATGGTCGAGCATACAAATGAATTAATGCATGTTGTATCAAGGTCGTATGGTCCTTATTAGTTATTCTTTAATGATTGCACCCTGTTTGCGAAGCTTTTATTTAGGCCTAAAATTGTTTTTAATTACCTTGGGGAAAAATACATGCAATTTTTAAATAATGTAGCCTGTGCTGTCCTGAAAACTCAGATACAAACCAACACATGCTGTTAAAACCCAGCCCACAAAACATCCAGCAAGCCTCATAACAACGAAATCAAACACTCTGCTTTGTATGTTTCCATTCCATTAGGGGTAGTCAAACTGCGGCCCTCCGGATGTCCATGGACTACAGTTCCCATGAGTCCCTGCCAGCGAAAGCTGGCAGGGTCTCATGGGAATTGTAGTCCATTAACATCTGGAGGGCCACAGTTTGACTACCCCTGGACAGGAAGCTGGGTTTTCCCCACTCCATGGGGAGTCACAAGCAATCTTTCTGCTTATATTTGAAAATTGCGTAAGCTGTCAAGGTGGCCAACCCAGGTTCTTGTGACAACTCACAAACTCGCAAACACACACTACAAAACACAATACAATTATCACGGTTAAGCGCATCAGATGCTTCAAGTGCAACAGCCACCTGATCATTTATTCATTTATATTTATATACTGCCCTCCCGAGGCTCATCATTTATACCCTACTTTTCCCACCCATGAGGATCCAAAGTGGCTTGCAACATTCTCCCTTTTGCTCTCACAACGACCCTGTGAGGCAGGCGAGTGTGGCTGGCCTGAAGACATTCCGTAAGCTTGCACGGCGGAGTGGGAATTCGAACCTGGGTCTCTCAGATCCTAGACTAACATTACTAAATGGGGCCCGTGTGTGACACATGCAAGTTCGTTCACCGTGTTTTCTATCTTGCCTTTCTTTCAGCACACAGTGCAAGAGAGGGTTGCCAATTTCCAGGTGCAGTCTGGAGAGCCCCCTAGAATTACAGGTGGTCTCTGGATGACAGTTCTCCTGGGGAAAACCCAGCCCGCACAACATCCAGCAAGCCTCATAACCCTGCTTTGGAGGGTGAACTCTGGAGCACTGAATGCTTCCTTCCAAGGCTCCACCCCCTAAATCTTCAGGTATTTTCCAATCAGTTCTAGGTGGTATACCTGGGCCCCCTACCAAATCTCTTATTCCACACCTTCAAAATATACCCCGGCATCCAGTTGGTTGCCTTTAATTCTGAGATTCCCAGGAACGCAACCAAAATCAACACTACAGCCTAGAGAAGGAGACCTCGGCCTGAGAGAAGACTGCAGGCCTTCACAGGTTCTAAGAGAAGTCAAATGAAGCTAAGCAGTTGAGGTCACTTGCCAACGTGCTCAACACCAGGAATGTAACGGAAAACCAGAGAGATCCCAGAAAAGTTCCGTAGTAAACAAAGATTATTCCATTAGGAATTTCTTCCGCCATTTCATAGCTGTGGATGAAAGCTGCTCCCACATGGTCATAGGAGCGATCTGTAAACCACACAGCATGGTTTGTTACAACATGAAATACGGATGGTTCTAAATGAATATACCAACAGAAAAAAAAACCCTGTCCCAGGCTATCAGAATCCGTACACAATGTGATATTTATACAATACGCATCAATACAATATTGAATCAAACATCAAAATGCGTCTTATCTCTATTTTAATAATGAATGAAGCAACCACAAACGGACTCTAGATTTGTGCCGTTTTCAATGTTGAATTTTCGTCAGTGGCTGTTCCTTAAGTATACAAAATTTCAGTGCAAATTCTATCATAGTACAAAAATCAACTCAATTTCCAAAAGAAGCATAAATGTCACATTGTATACGGATTTTGATAGCCTGGGACAGGTTCTTTTTTCTGTCAGCATGGTTTCTTATCCAACCAGGTACCAGATACACTGGCTCAGGGGTCCCCAACATACCATTACCAGTACCCACCAAGTGTTTTTGGGAAATGGCTGGGGCCCGGTAGGGCATTTGACCAACAAGGCTTCTGCATGGCTTCTGGAGATTGGAGTGGATGTCCAGATTTTTTAAAACGTTGCTTTGGCAGCATCTGCCACCACGGAGGCTCCGGACGTCAGAGGCTCAGCAGGGGGTCAAAATCGCTCTGCACGGTGACCATGTGAGAAGTATGATATACCCCAGCACCTCCTGCAGTGGGTGAGAGTCCTATTTCTTGAGAGCCGACAGCCCTATTGGGATTGTACACAGTGGACCAAGAATCCAGTTTGGGGCAGATCAAAGTCCTGCAGATGCCAAGTGCAGATACGCAGCCGGCTCCCATGAGGGAGAAGAAAGCATTCTCAAGACTACTGAATGACTTTGTCAACAGTTCAAGAGACGAAAGATAGGATCTTTGCAATTTGCTTATGATAGGAATCTGGCCACTGCATTTTGGATCAAATGTAAACTCCTGGGCATTTCCCCCCCCCCCAAAGGCTGGCCCCAAATGGAGAAGAGGGTAGTACGGTCATCGTGACGTTACCACCATGGCTAGCTTTGTTCTACAGGCATACGCCCAGGTTAGACAGCGCTTGATGCAAGACCTCCACTGATCGGGTCTCCTGTGTGTCCTTGTCTTGTCCACCATTCAAAACAGGAACAAAGCACAGTGGGAATTGGTTTTTAAAAAACAAACATCCAATGTGGGTTAGGGACAGGTTGCAGATCAATGGTAGTGCCTCTGCTTGGCATGTGGAAGGTCCCATGTTCAATCCCCAACATCTCCAGTTAAAAGGACCAGGCAGGAGGGGATGGGAAAGACCCTGACCTGAGACCCTGGCTCAGTGGCAGAGCCTCTGCTTGGCATGCAGAAGGTCCCAGGTTCAATCCC
>BDOT02000003.1:159932276-159950594 GCA_003118565.2 Paroedura picta | reverse complement strand
TCTCCCCACAACAGACAACCTGTGGGGTGGGTGAGGCTGAGAGAGCCCTGATATTCCTGCTCTGTCAGAACAGCTTTCTCAGCGCTGTGGTGAGCCCAAGGTCACCCAGCTGGCTGCATGTGCGGGAGCGGGGAATTGTACTCGGCTTGCCAGATTAGAAGTCTTCACTCCTAAGCACTACACCAAGCTGGCTTCTTTGATCGATTGAACGGACAGGAAGGGTCTCTCTCCGTGATCTTAATTCCGGGGCATGAACATAAGGGGGAAGACAGTCCTTCAGGTCCCCAAACTTCGGAGAGCTTTAAGGGGGTGCTCTACCTCAGGCAGCCAACCAGTTGGGCTGGCACTGAACCGAAGCTGTCGTATCCGTTGATGGTCTCAGGATCCTCTCCGTATGGGTGATACATCCTCCTTGCCTAATCCTGGGGAACACCACAGAGAAAGCCTCCTGCTCATGGTACCCTTAGCTCCTCTGCCTGCTGGGGTGGAGAAAGACCGACGGGTCCCTGTGGCTCGGAGGTTTCCTCTTCCTTTGAAGGGCCTAGTGCCAGAGGCTGTCCAGGAAGCAGCGCTGGCTGTAGGTCTCTCCGGCCATCGTGGTCATTGCGTGGCAAGTCTCAGGCTCGGTGTCCGTGGTCTTCCAGATCGAGTCTTACGTTTGTCGGATCTGCGCCCGGGGGGACGAGGACGACAAGCTGCTGCTGTGCGACGGCTGCGACGACAACTACCACATCTTCTGCCTCCTGCCGCCCTTGCCGGAGATCCCCAAAGGGGTCTGGAGGTGTCCTAAATGCGTTATGGCGGTAAGGAGGGGCCCTGCTTCTTGGCTGCCCTAGTAGGCCCCCTGCGTGTTTTGCCCTGCGGTGTCTGCTTGATATTTTATTTATTATTGACTGCCCTGTCTCGTGGTTTACAGTAGAATAAATGATAAAATTCATTCGTATATAAAGATATAAATTTAAATGCATTAAAGCGAATATAAACAGTTGCCCGCTTTCCTATCATGGGAGAGAAAGGGGGGCTCACGCGGATGGTCCATCGCTGCTCATCTTTTGGGTCCTGAGAGGGGAGGCCGATAGATCCGATAGCTTTCGGCCTCGACCGTAGGCCTGGCAGAATAGCTCTGTCTTCCAGTCTAGGAGCTCTGGGCTCAGTTGGCAGAGCATTCCACCTAGTCCTGGTAGAAACCAATTTGATTTATTTTGGGGCTGGGGATCCTAAGCAGATTCTGCTGGCTAGCTCTGAATGCTCTCTGGGGGACATTGTGGGAGAAGGCGGTCACTGACCGTTTAGGGCAGGGGTAGTCAAACTGCGGCCCTCCAGATGTCCATGGACTACAATTCCCAGGAGCCCCTGCCAGTGTTTGCAGGGGTTCGTGGGAATTGTAGTCCATGGACATCTGGAGGGCCGTAGTTTGACTACCCCTGGTTTAGGGCTTTAAAAGTAAGAACTAAGATCTTAAACCAGATCCAATCGCCATTCTGGAGCCAGTGCAGCTGGGTGAGGACAGGTCCGTGTATATGGGCCCTCCCAGAGGTCCCGTTAAGGGCCTGTGTAGTCTGGACCTGTTGAAATTTCTGGGTCAGTCTCAAGAACATTCCTTCATAGAGCGAGTTACAGTAATCCATCCTGGAGGTGACGCATGGATCACAGTGGCTCAGCTGGGTGTAGACCAATGGGCACTAGTTGTTGGGACTGGCGAAGGTGATAAAGCACCTGGCGGGTGACATTCCTGACCTGGGCATCCATAAATCAGGAGGCATCCAGAATCACACCCTGATTTGTTCTTTTCCCATTGTGTGGCGTTTGGGTAGTGTACTCAGGAGAATCCTTCACTTGTAAGATTTTCTGGCAGCCGGGCAAGAGACATTGGGAAGTGGCTTTCCATTCCCATTCCCCATGACGTGACCCTCGTTCTCCTGGGAAGTCTCCCATCCAAATGCTCGCCAAGGTCAACCTGCCTAGTTTCCGGACGTCTTGACAAAATTGGGCGTGGTTAGATGCCTAGATTCTCGGACTTCTAAGGGTCTGACACACAAGCCTGATGATTGTTGCTCAGGTAATTGTTTGTTCCTGGACTCTGCTGCTTCATTCCCTCATCCTCGTTTCTTCTCAGGAGTGCAAGCGGCCCCCAGAGGCTTTTGGCTTCGAGCAGGCCACACGCGAGTACACGCTGCAGAGCTTCGGAGAGATGGCTGACTCCTTCAAAGCTGACTACTTCAACATGCCCGTCCACGTGAGTTCTGGTCTCCTCGTCCTGAACTAGCAAATGCCCTCATCGGTCACATCTCGGCAGGGAGTGGTCCACTAGAGCCTGAAAGCAAAGGAGAGCCTCCTTCCGTCTTCTCCGGCGGGTTCAGCCCCGCTGTGCCGCTTTGCCGTGTGGCTGCCAGCTCTCGGGGATTGTACCCTCTGACACCCCGACTCTGTCCTTTGCCCCGTTCCCCAGATGGTGCCGACGGAATTTGTGGAAAAAGAGTTCTGGCGCTTGGTGAACAGCATCGAAGAGGACGTGACGGTGGAGTACGGGGCCGACATCCATTCCAAGGAGTTTGGCAGCGGCTTCCCCATCAACGATGGCAAGAGGAAGCTCTCCCCTGAGGAGGAGGTGCGTTACGCCCTCGCTGCGACACCAAACCTCCAACAGTGGGAGCCTCTTCTCTATTGCTCCTCCACTCAAGGCTAGTCCGTCTTCCCAGCTGCACCGTCTTTCTCACCCCCGTGCCTGTGATTGCAGGAATATGCGGCCAGCGGCTGGAACCTCAACGTGATGCCCGTGCTGAAGCAGTCAGTGTTATGCCACATCAACGCCGACATCTCAGGCATGAAGGTGCCCTGGCTCTACGTGGGCATGGTCTTCTCCGCTTTCTGCTGGCACATCGAAGATCATTGGAGTTACTCCATTAACTACCTCCATTGGTGAGCCATCCAGGGAACAGGGAGAAGCAGGGCTGCTCTGTTGGGCGGGGCTTGGCAACCCCAGAGTGTCAGACAAGGATCACGGGGAACCAGGTTCAAATCCTCACTTAGTGCTGCGGAATCTCATTGGCTGACCTTGGACCAGTCGCACACTCTCATCCTAACCTACCTTGCAAGGTTGCTGCGAGGATAACCTGGAAGATAGAGTAAAACGTGGTATTTGCTGCCAGAGGGTGCTGTGACGGCCACAGGAATAGACCGCTTCAAAAGGGGATTGGATCAATCTTTCCTCCGTTGCTCTAACACCATGGAGCCTCAATGTTCAGTGGCAGTCAACCTGCTGGCACTGGGATTGAGAGGTTGACTGCCACTGAACGTTGAGGTTCCCTTGAGCCACCATGGTTAGTAGCATCATCAGGGGAAGGTTCCAGCCTCTGTTCCCTATTGTCGTGGTCGACCGCTGGGCAAGACAGGATGCTGGACTAGATGGAGGGCTGGCTTGTTCTAGTTGGGCTCTTCTTCTTTTTTCATGAAGGCCTCGGCCTCTCTGCCCTGCTACTGGCCCTCTGGAGGAACTGGTCAGCCACTGTGTGAGACAGGACGCTGGTCTAGGTGGACCCCTGGTCTGACCCAGCAGGGCTCTTCTGAGGTTCTCAGGAAGGCCTCAGCCTCTCTGCCCTGTTCTTGGCCCTCCAGAAGAACTGGTTGGCCGCTGTGTGAGACAGGATTCTGGACTAGATGGACTGCTGGTCTGATCCATCAGGCCTCTTCTGCTCTCATGAAGGCCCCAGCCTCTCTCTCAGAAAAGAAAAACAGCAAAAATTAGTGAGGAATCCAAATTTTACCTTTGCTGCTTTGAATGACATAAAATGAATAATTGGTAACTTACTGCCCTCCCCAAAGGCTCAGGGCGGTTTACATAAAACAGGAACGGTACCGATAACTGAATTCATAATAATAATACAGTGATAACAATAAACATTATAGAATGATAGAAAACAGGGAAGAACATTAAATCAACGTGTACTGATGGCCCAGTGTGTTGGGCAGATGTACACCAATTACCGTAGGAGGGAGACCTGGGCGGGGGGGGGGGTCAGGTTGACCTAAAAAAATGCCTGGTGGAGGAGCTCCCTTTTGCAGGCCCTGCAGAACTGTTTCAGTTCTTAGCATATATAATTCTACTTAAACTAGCTTCAAAGCCCGTTCCCAAGAACGGGCCTTGAAAGGGTCCCCTCCCCTGGACCCCAGCCAGGCAGCTTGTAGCTATGGGCTGCAGCTCGCAGCCAGATCAAGTGGGGCAAGCGGAGGCTGGGCAGCTCATTAGCAGGGCCAGGACAGAGCTCCTTAGCAGTCAGCTAGTCAGCTCGTTAGCAGTCCTTAATGAGCAGTCAGCAGGCCGGGAGGTCCTCGTCAGCAGGCCCAGCCTAGCACTCCCTCCACCATGACCCTTTGCCCAGGACCCTCTCCCCTTACCTGCTGCTGGCTCCAGGCACTGAGGCGTCTGAGAGCAAAGAGGCTAGAGTCCAGGGCTGTAGGCCAGGAGCCGAAGGGGTAGGGCCAATCAGGGCAAAGCTGGCTGCACCCTGATTGGCCCTATTCTGACTTGGACAGCCGGGCACATCCCACCCCCTAGGCTGTTTCATAAATATATAGAGGAACAACAATAGATAAGGATTACATTTATAAAATTGCTTTCCTTTGTTAACAGAGTAGCAAATTTACAGTGAAAGAGAGCATACTGCTTTGCCTTCTGCTGCTTAACAGGACATACTTGGGTTTTTACCATTTAAGAAATGAGGGGGAAAATAAAAGTTGAAAATAGGCGCAGTTATGATTGTACACAGAATCATAGAGTTGGAAGGGGCCATGCAGGCCATCTAGTCCAACCCCCTGCTCAACGCAGGATCAGCCCAGAGCATCCTAAAGCATCCAAGAAAAGTGTGTATCCAACCTTTGCTTGAAGACTGCCAGTGAGGGGGAGCGCAGCCTATCCCACTGCTGAACTACACCAAACGAAAGGTTTTACTATTTGCCGTTAAAAGCAACGTTTATACCACCATCATAATAAAGGCTATCCATATAGGATATTGAGTTAAACATTACACTGCAATTGACCTTGACTTCTTCTGCATCACATGCAGAAGGTCCCAGGTTCAAGCTGTGGCATGTCCAGGTCAAAGGACCGGGTAGGAGGGGATGGGAAAGACCTCTGCCTGAGTGAGACCCACTTCCTTGGACCGAGCGTCTAATTCAGTATAAGCTGCTGCATGTGTTCGTGCACATATGCGGCCATATACAGAGTGTGTCGTGCTGCGTACAAAAGTAGAAACACTGAGCAAAGCCTTGAAATTATGCTGCCAGGATTTATGAAACCCTGGAAGGGTTTCTCGAAAGAGTAGGAGTTAATTTTGTATGTTTAAAGCAAAATTGCTAAACATTTATGGGAAATAACCAGACATGGTCATGTCTATCGCTTCCCCCCTCCCCAAATGACCACTGATGGGCCTGGAGGGGGTGGGAAGGGGAGGGGCCCCGGGTGGGTGTGTCCACAGCTCTGCTTCCCAACCCTATTCTGCACGATCGTGCCACTTTGAAGAATGTTTCACACCATTCTCAACGGTAAAAAAGTTGTGAAAGGCTGCTCTTGCGTAACAGCCTTCACTGCTCTTGGACAACACTGTGAATAAAGTCTTAACGGCCATTTTGCTAAAGCCATAAGAAAGAAAATATTTCACAGGACTTTTATTTGTAATACCAAAGGGGGGGGTGGGGAAGGAAACCACGTGGAAGGCAAGAACTTGCGTTTTGTGGTGTCTAATTTCCCCCGGTTTTAACCTCCTTACCTCCGGCTCGCGTTTCTGCTTAACAGGGGTGAGCCCAAGACCTGGTATGGGGTCCCGTCCTTTGCCGCTGAACATCTGGAAGACGTCATGAAGAAACTGACCCCGGAACTGTTTGAGAGCCAGCCGGATCTGCTGCACCAGTTGGTGACGCTCATGAACCCCAACACGCTCATGGCTCACGGAGTCCCAGTGAGTCGCTTTCTTTCCTTTCCGTGCCCTTAAATCCATCCGTCACAGAGCCGGCCTGTTCCCATCGCATCTCCCTCCCTCCCCTTGCAGGTGGTCCGGACCAATCAGTGTGCCGGAGAGTTTGTCATCACCTTCCCCAGGGCTTATCACAGCGGTTTCAACCAGGGCTACAACTTTGCGGAAGCCGTCAACTTCTGCACTGCAGACTGGGTGAGTACAGAGACTCGTGCCTCGGTTCGAGGGGAACTTGCCATGGGCTACCGGACAGGAGGGAGCGTGAGCATGGACAGCGGTGTGCGGCCGTCAGGTGTGCACACCTCTAAGGCACTTCTGGGAGCGTCCCCGGGAGCCAGAGTCCTTCGCTGACGGTCCTGACCGTTCCCTCCTCCCCCCTCGCAGTTGCCGGCCGGCCGCCAGTGCATCGAACACTACCGCCGCCTCCGCCGCTACTGCGTCTTCTCGCACGAGGAGCTTATCTGCAAGATGGCGGCCTGCCCCGAGAAGCTGGACCTCAACTTGGCAGCCGCCGTGCACAAGGAGATGTTCATCTTGGTGCAAGAGGAGCGCAAGCTGCGGAAGGCTCTCCTCGACAAGGTGGGGGGCCTAGGCGTGAGCGGGCGCCGCACTACTTTTCCTTTGGAAACTTATTGGCCTCTCCAATGTGGACCAGCGTGTTTTTCAAAGTGATTCGGAAAAGGGAAACCTGTGCTGTTTGCCAGCATCTGGTGACATGGCTGGCCATTTGTAGAAAGATCCTGTGCTCATGACTCCTCTGTAGTGGGCAGAATCCAGAGAGACCCCTGGAGTCTCCTGGGTGGCTTCAGGTGAACTGTAAAATGGTCAGCCAGCTTGACAGCACGGACTGGTTTGGGGCATGCTATGGTGGCCCAGCAAGTTCACCTTTCCTCCCGTCCCAGGGTATCACGGAGGCGGAGCGGGAGGCCTTTGAGCTGCTGCCGGACGACGAGCGCCAGTGTGACAAGTGCAAGACGACCTGCTTCCTCTCGGCGCTGGCTTGCTATGACTGTCCCGAATGCCTCGTCTGCCTCTACCACATCGAGGACCTGTGCAAATGCCCCAGCAGCAGGCAGTACCTCAGGTGGGCAGAAAGGAGCCTCCACCTGCCTCTTGATCTAGCTGACCTGCCTCCTTTCTCTGGAGAAAGAATCGGGGCACAAGGCGTATTTTTATTTGATAGAACCATAGAGTCGGAAGGGGCCTCCTGGGTCATCTAGTCCAACCCCCTGCACTAGGCAGGACACTCCCAACCCTATCGCTCAACCATTTGCTTATTTATTTTATTTATAATTCGGTTTCTGTGCCACCACCAGCTTTCCCCTAAGACAGGCTCATGGAGGTTTACAGCATAACATAGAAACATCAATAAAATATTGATAAATGGCTCCTCACACCCCCGCTGCCTTTGTTCACCATCAGGTTCATTTTGTTGGTGGAATTGTCTGGGTTGGGGCGAGAGAGTGCAGAATGAAAGAGTATTGGGCACACAATGTCCAACATTTGAGGGCTAACAACAGGGCGTAGAGGCTGAGGCCTTCATAAGAATGTCAGAAGAGCCCTGCGGGATTGGACCAACTGTCTATCAAGTCCAGCATCCTGTCTCACACAGTGGCCAACCAGTTCCTCTGGACAACCAACAACGGACGGGATAGAGACAGAGGCCTTCATAAGTACATCAGGAAAACCCTGCTGGATTAGACCAGGGTTCTACCCAGTCCAGCTTAGTGCCTCTGAAAGTGGAGGCTCCCCTCAGTCCCATAGCTAGTAGCTGCCGATGGATTTGTCCTGCTCGAGTCAGCCGTGCTGTCTGGCATATGGTGCTGGGGCAGGCTGGTGAGAGCTAGTTTTTTATTAGGACCCCGTCAGAAGTTGTCTCCTAGCCCTGGAACTCACAAAAAGATTTACTGTCTATGAACATGGGGGTTCCCTTTCAATACCATAGAGAGCCAGTTTGGTGTAGTGGTTAGGAGTGCGGACTTCTAATCTGGCATGCCAGGTTCGATTCTGCGCTCCCCCACATGCAACCAGCTGGGTGACCTTGGGCTTGCCACGGCACTGATAAAACTGTTCTGACCGAGCAGTGATTTCAGGGCTCTCTCAGCCTCACCCTTCCCACAGGGTGTCTGTTGTGGGGAGAGGAAAGGGAAGGCGACTGTAAGCCACTTTGAGCCTCCTTTGGGTAGGGAAAAGCGGCATATAAGAACCAACTCTTCTTCTTCTTCTTCTTGTAACCACTTCTCCATGAATCGGTCCTGCAGGGGATGGGCTCCTGTATGGTGCTGGGCAGAGGTTAACCTCCCATCAGGGCCTTTCCAGCTGATTTGTAAAAGAAACCAAAGCTGTGATTGACAGGTCTCCAACCGCTGGCTTAGTTGTACCTCAGAGTCAGGGAAATTTTCCTCTTCAGTTAGGCCACAAAAGGTTTGAGTGCACCTGCCTTCAGAGGTTATAGCTGCTGGTTTAACTTTTTAAGAGATCTGTCGTTCAGCAACAAGCTTGTTCATGCTGGAGTTGGGCAGGCGAGCTTTTTGTAGAGCTGCATGATCAGCCTAACTCCTCTTGTCCTTCCATCCCCACCCCGAAGGTATCGGTACACCCTGGACGAGCTCCCGACCATGTTGCACAAGTTGAAAGTCCGAGCGGAGTGCTTCGACACCTGGGCTAACAAGGTCCGGATCGCTCTGGAAGTCGAAGACGGACGCAAGAGAAGTAAGTCGCCTGAGCTCAGTAACTTTTTAAGGCGCTGGCACGTCTCAAAGAGAGTGGGCTTGGTTTCTGGTGTGGCCTGGGTAGGAAGAACCCCACATTCCCTCTAGGCCAGAGGTAGTCAAACTGCGGCCCTCCAGATGTCCATGGACTACAATTCCCAGAAGCCCCTGCCAGCGATGTCCATGGACTACAATTCCCAGAAGCCCCTGCCAACGATGTCCATGGACTACAATTCCCAGAAGCCCCTGCCAGCATTCGCTGGCAGGGGCTCCTGGGAATTGTAGTCCATGGACATCTGGAGGGCCGCAGTTTGACTACCCCTGCTCTAGGCCCTCCACATTCAGTCTCTGCCAAAACCAGCCCGGCATGAGCAGAAACCGCTTGTGCCAGTTGGACAGCGCTGGGCTTTTGTATTTTAAAGCAGAATATGACCTTGCAGAGAAGCTAAAGGAGGCGGGCCGTATAGAAACGGAATCAGTGCAGGGACCAATCAGGGAACGGGAGCGACAGAGCAGCAAGTGGCAGGATTGGTAATCTCCTTCCCTGCTGCTAAGGAGCGAGTTCCAAGACCTGTCGAAGCAGAGATTTTGAGCGCCTTCCCCTTAGCCCCGTGCCCCGGCATCGCTAGCCAGTAAAGGCGGGGGATGGATGCCGAAGCCCCACTGAGCCCGTCTGGTCTTTGCAGCCCTGGAGGAACTGCGTGCTTTGGAGTCGGAGGCGCGAGAGAGGAAGTTCCCCGAGAACGAGCTTCTTCACCGCCTCAAGAGCTGCTTAAATGAAGCGGAGAAGTGCGTGTCGGAGGCCCTGGGTCTGCTGAGCAGCCAAGAAACCGGGTGAGTGGAGATCTCGGCTCTGCAGGGAGCAGGCCTGTTCCTGAGAACTGCGCTGGCAGGCAGGGATGCCGCAGCGGCCCATCCAGCAGGGCTCCGGAACGACCCTTTTCTGTGCATCCCACCCCTCTGAGCAGCCCTGGGGCAGAAAGCCTCTGGCACTCTCCAGGTTCCGTGAACTTGGGCAGATTGTGAGTGGGTGGGCAGAAGGGACTGTGTCGGTGCTTGGCTCTTGGCGTCCTCTTTCTGGCACGGCCAGGGAAACGCCAATCATCGCTTTCGGGTCTGGAAGTGAGTTTCTCCCAGACCAGGCTGGAGGAGGGCATAAAATCATAGAGTTGGGAGGGACCTCCTGGGTCATCTAGTCCAACCCCCTGAACTGTGCAGAACACTCACAGTCCTATTGCTCTTCCACTGTCACCTGCCACCCCCTTGAGCCTTCACAGAATCAGCCTCTCTGTCAGATGGCCATCCAGCCTCTCTTTAAATATCTCCAACAATGGAGAAGCTACTACCTCCCGAAGAAAGGAAGCCTGTTCCACTGAGGAACCGCTCTGTCAGGAACTTCTGGATGTTGAGACGGAATTTAGAATCATAGAGTTGGAAGGGATCTCCTGGGTCATCTAGTCCAACTGTTCCACTGTTCTGTTAGGAACTTTTTCCTGATGTTTAGATGGATGTTTAGATGGCATTGGGGACGCTGTGGGTGGGCAGGTGGTTGTGAATTTCCTGTATTCTGCAGAGGGTTGGTCTAGATGACCCTGGAGGTCCCTTCCAACTCTGTGATTCTAAGTATCGTGCTGAGGGTCTGTAAATAATACCCTTGGAGGGTGTCAAGTTCTCCAGGCCACTAAAATTGTCTCCCCCCGTCTTTCTCTCCCTTGCTTTTCCAGGGAAGCGTCGGTCCACATGACAGTGGAGGAATTGCGTGCCTTCCTGGAGCAAATGAGCAACCTGCCCTGCGTCATGCACCAGATCAAGGAAGTCCAGGTAGGCAAAGCCAGGCCCTGTTGCAGCCTCCCAGCCAGAGGGACCTGAGCCGGCCGTTGGGAGTGCTGAACTGGGCCCAATGGGACTTGCTCCAGCGCATAACGCTGGCTGCCAACCTGGGTTCAGCCCGGACCTGACGCGTGCTTCCCCCTCCTAGGGCGTGCTGGAGAAAGTGGAGGCCTTCCAAGCAGACGTCCAGGAGGCCCTGCATGACCTCCCCGGCAACTCCCCGGAGCTTCACAAGCTGCTGGCCCAGGGGACACAGCTCGGGGTGGAGGTGCCCGAGATGGAGCTGCTGGAGAGGCAGGTGCAGCAGGCGGTCTGGTTGGAGGAGGTGAAGCAGACGCTGCGCTCCCCCCAGGAGAAAGTCACCCTCTCCGTCATGCGGGCGCTCATCACCTCCGGCTGCGGAGTGGCCCCCAGTCCTGCTGTGGAAAAGGCCATGGCGGAGCTGCAAGAGCTGCTGACCATCGCGGAGCGTTGGGAGGAGAAGGCCCAGATGTGCCTGGAGGCAAGGTGAGGCTCTGTTCAGGTTGCTTCTTGCTAGGCCTTGGGGCTGGGCCAGCACCTGGGGCATGATGACGCCCACCAAGGTCCCCCACCTGATAAGGTTCTACTCTTCCCCCTCCGCCCAACCCTCGCAGGCAGAAGCACCCGCCCGCCACCCTGGAGGCGATCATCAAAGAAGCTGAAAACATTCCCGTGCACCTGCCCAACATCCTGTCCCTCAAGGAGGCGCTCTCCAAAGCACAGGCTTGGATCGCCGACGTGGAGGAGATCCAGGTGCGCAGGGGCAGTGAGGGATGGGAGGCTTGGCCGCCGGATTATGGGCAGGCCCCCTTGGGGCGTTTTACAGGCTTCGCCAACCCCGTGGCCCTCTGCTCCTCACAGAACGGGGACCATTACCCCTGCTTGGATGACCTGGAGGGGCTCGTGGCCGTGGGCAGGGACTTGCCGGTTCGCCTGGAGGAGCTGCGACACCTCGAGGTGCAAGTGGCCACCGCGCACTCCTGGCGGGAGAAAGCCTCCAAGACGTTCCTCAAGAAGAACTCCTGCTACACGCTGCTAGAGGTCAGTCCTCGCTCCTGAGCTCGTGAGGGGGGGGCAGACAGGGCAACGTGGGACAAGCCCCACGGAGCCCGGCTTAATTCCTCGGCCTCTCCTGCCAGGTGCTGTGTCCGTGTGCCGACGCCGACTCAGACAGCGTCAAGCGCACCAAATGGCAGCGGGAGAAGGAGCCGGGGCTGTACAAATCCGACACGGAGAGCCTGGGCCTGTCGGCACAAGACCTCAGAGACCCCGGTTCCGTGGTGAGCGCTGGGAGCGGGCCCCCCTCCCCAAATTGGCTATCTTGCGGTCAGATTTCGCTTCCTGAGCCTGTAAAGATTCTTGGCTCTCAGTACAGGCCTAGAGTTGGGGCTTCCAGGCATCAGATGCAAGCCAGTTCCTTGGCAAGCGCAGACACACATATATGTATTTAATTGTTAATGCATTTGGTTTAAAATCCTCAATGATTCTGCCGTGATAGGAAATTGGGGGGGGGGGGGTGTATAGTGGGTTTTGAGTTGCGATTGGAACCTCTGGATTTGTTCTGCTTGGTAACAGTTGCTCAAGTGAAATAGAGCCTTAGGACATCAGTAATGTAGAGCCCAGCAGCCCAGCAGGAACTGCGCTTGGCAAAATTACTCCAAATAAGACATAATAACAAGGATAAAAAACTTTCCCAGACAACACTGTTGTCAAATAGCTTCAGAATACTAATCAGCAACGACCGAAGAATACAACAACCAAAATTCTAAATCATTATGATTACGATCGGGAAAGGCACCAGTTGAAGCTTCTGAAAAGAGCCATTTTACTGAAACCGAAATCATCATAATTGTTCATAACTTTTGATTGGATTTGGTGACTATTGAGAAACATTTTGACAACAGTATTGTTTGGGGAAAATTTTATCCTTGTTATTTTTCCGTTTGCAGTTCCTGCTAACAGTTGTTGCCGTTGTGGAACTGTGTGTGTGTGTGTGTGTGTGTGTGTGTGTGTCCCGATGCTAGAAATCGGGAGAAATCTTCTCTTCTGTCCATTCCTGACGGTCTTGTCTTGCTGCCAGCAGATCCTGGCCTTCAAAGAGGGCGAGCAGAAGGAGAAAGCGGGGATCCTCTGCCTCCGCCAGTCCAACGCGCAGAAGCCCGTCCCCTCGACGCCCTGCCCGCCGGGGGGCCAGTACTGCGTGTGTTCCCAGCCCCCGAGCCCCGCCATGCTGCAGTGCGACCTGTGCCAGGACTGGTTCCACACGGCCTGTGTGGCTTGGCCCCGCCTGGGCACGCCCCGCCCTTCTCCCGCCTGGTGGGAATGGGAAGCCAAGTTCCTGTGCCCGCTCTGCCAGCGCTCCCGCCGGCCCCGCCTGGAGACCATCCTGGCGCTGCTGGTGGCTCTGCAGAAGCTGCCCGTGCGGCTCCCCGAGGGCGAAGCCTTGCAGTGCCTGACGGAGCGGGCCATCACGTGGCAGGACCGGGCCCGCCAGCTCCTCGCCTCCTCGGAAGTCGCGGCCGCCTTGGAGCGTCTGGCCGGCCTGCGGCAGCGGCTGCTGGGGGACTCGGCCAAGGAGGCGGGAGCCCTCAAAGAGAGCAGCTGCAACGAACAGACCAAGGTGAGTGGAGGTGGAGGTGCCTCCCCTCGCCTTTCCACAGGCAGGATCCGGTGCTTGCTCTGTTTTAACGGAACGCGACTTAACATTTGCTGCAGTTAAACGGGAAGGGCCAGATGGGGGTGACGAGAGGCAAAACTGGACCAAGAGCTTCCGAATATTAACAGGCAGAAGACCTGTGGCGGGCGACAAGCCTGATTGGATAACGTCTCCTTTGTGCGGCCATAGGATTGGTTGGTTAGCTCAGATCGGCACGTGTGGTTCAGCCCCGGAACCGGCGGGGGTCTCCTTGGTGTTGGCCTGCTTAGCTTGCAATGCTGGAAGCCAGAGTTTCTCCTCGTTGGCGGCTAGACTGTGGAGATGTTCTAGACGCTGTGTGTGTGTGTGTGTGTGTCCCCCCATTCCATCAATTCGGTCTCTGATTCAGCGTTGTTTCCTCGGGCAGTGCTCTGAAAAACCGGGGGTGTTATTTGGTACTTTTTCCTTGATCTTCCTCCCTCCCCTCTGAACACTGTAAAGGCCTATGTATCTGAAGGAGTGAGGACGTGCACAAAAAACCTGTGCCCAGAATTTAAACTCTTTTAGTCTTAAAGGTGATGCGGGGCTCCGTCTTTGGTTTTCTCTGCTTGCTTCAGTTCTCCTTCTCCACTGCTTTTGGCCATTTCCCTACCAAATCCTGGTCCATCTTGCGCCCTCTCACCCTTCCTCTCAGCCTCTTGGCTTCTTGTCTCCATGTGCCTCAGCTTCCTGAGCACCTTGGCATCACTTCCCAGGCTTCGATTTGTGGTTTCAAAAAAGGGTGCTTAAAAAATAAAATAAAATCCAGCTATTTCAAAATTTGGCCTGCAAGCTGTTCAGTTGTGGGATCAACTTGAATATTTAGGGGATTGTGCCAGCTTGGCCAATAGGTATCAGAGGCGTCACTGTCTGATGTTTCCTATCCTGTCTTGACTTGGCCTTCAAGTGAATCCCAGGAGAACGCTAGATTTGGAAGGGGCCATGCAGGCCCTCTAGTCCAGCCCCGTGCCCAGGGCAGAATCAACCTCTAAGGCAGGTTTTCTCAGCCAGGGTTCCATGAACCCCTGGGGTCTCTTGATGGGTTTCCTGGATGGGTGGGAGTTAATTTTTAATTTTTAAAAAAAACTAAGCATTTAGCTGGTAATATATGGGTATGTCAACCCCCCCTCCCAAAACAGCCAATGCTGGGCCTAGAGGGGGGGTTGGAAGGGGAGGGCCCCCAGGTGGGCGTGTCCACAGCTCTGCTTCCCAACTCTATTCTGTACCATCACACCCCTTCTGGGCTTTCTCGAAGCCTGAAGAATGTTTCTGGCGTTTCTCAGTGGTAAAAAAAGTTGAGCAAGGCTGCTCTGTGACACGTACCTGTGAAAAGCGTTTGTCCCGGTGCTGAAGACTGCCAGGGAGGGGGAGCTTGCCACTAGGCGTGGGCATGAACCAGGGAAATGTGGTTCAGTTGATTCATGGCATGAATCATGAACTGCTACAGCCTTTTAGGAGCCAAATGAACCAGTTCAGTCTGAGGCAGAGTAGAACAACTCCTCGATGTGCTACGGACTCTCCTCACAAGGGTCTTCCCCCTGACTGTCCTCTTAACTGCTCTCCAAGATGGGTGAGGATTAGAGATATGGGGTCCAAGTTACGGCCTCCTAAAGAAAGTACCCCCAGGAAAGTGCTTTCTGGGGAAATTACAGCTCCATGTTCAGGAGTGTATAGAACAGACCCTGTGCAAGTGAGAGACATGAAACTCACAGGGGACCTCCCCCTGATGCTCTTCTACCTGCCCTCCAAGTGAGGTGCAGATTGGACTTTGGAGATCTGAGTTATATTTCTCCCCAAAGGAGATGCCTCCAGAAAAATGCTTAAGAACACAAGGGAAGCCATGTTGGATCAGGCCAGTGGCCCATCCAGTCCAACCCTCTGTGTCACACAGTGGCCAAAACCCAGGGGCCATCAAGAAGGCCACCTGGTGGGCTAGATCTCCAGAAGCCCTCTCACTATTGTTTTTTGGGGGAATGTCAGGTGTAGTTTCAGAAGGGCAAAGCTACACCCATCAAACACACAGTAGTGGTATTTCCCAGAGTGAAGAATTCTCTCCCGCACACACACACACTGTTTCTTTGAAGTGGGTGTGCTGTTTGATGAACATTTTGACTGGAGACCGCCTGTCTGGAGCTGTATTAAATTCACAAACTGCCTGAGAAGTGTGTAGAAAGTTGGTGCTGGTTGACCTGCCATGAATTTCAGTTTATGAATTATGAACTGGCCAGAATTTATCAAGGACTTCAGCTCATGAGCCGGTTTCTGCCCATCCCTACTCTCTGCTTCCCTCAACAGCTGTTTCACTGTTGAGCTACTCACTGTAAAAAATGCTTTTCTAACATCCAGCCACTAGCTTTCCACCCGCAATTTAAGCCCATTCTTGAAATACTGCCCCTTAGTGGAGGGCAGGGAGCAGTTCCTGCTAGCAGTAGAAGACACAGGGTCCACATTCACGGGTTTAAACTGGCAGCCTTCAAGCAGGAGCTGGACATAGACTTATCCTGTATGCTACAGGTTGATCCTGCAATTGAGCAGAGGGTCGGACCAGGTGGCCTGTAGGGCTGCTTCCAACTCTATGAAACCAACTAAGTCCCTCGCTCCCAAATAGAGAGTGATAGAGACCTTTGCCGAACGGGGGGAGGGGAGTGGGCTATATATTTATTAACTGCCATCTTGGTATTGTGTTTTAACTATGTTTTACTGTTTTTTTTTTAATTGTATTCACGGACCTGGTTAAATGGCAGGAGACATTTGAGAGCGGCGGTATATAAATATAAATAAATAAATACATTAAATAAATGATTCTGTGAGCCTTGGAAGGCCCTTGTACCACCTGCAGGCTTGTGGGGCTCCATGTAATTTGTGACTCACAAGTACCTTTCGTCTCTCATTTTCCATCTCCTCCCCCTCCAGGTTTCCTTGGAGAACGGAGACTCCACAGCCCCCGAGAAGAACAGCTCCTGTGCCTCAGGTATTACTGTCAGATAACCTCGCTGGGTTCTACCTTCCCTGTTTCTCTCGGGAGATGGAAGGAACCGAGTGAGTTCTTGGGGGCATGGAGGCCGTGGCAGTTTTATTTCAGGCCCCCTGACCTCCTACCTCCCCCGATACAGAGCCTGTGGGGAAGATGAGCCGGGGAGGGCCACTCGATTCTGGTTGCTTCTCACTCTCCCTTTACCCCCCCCCCCGCCATCCCGTACCGGCATGCAGACCTGGAGACGCTCTGCTCGTACCTGCCGCGGCTGCAGGGCCCAGTGCTGGAGCTACCGGAGGCCGCCCGTCTCTCCCTGGAGGAGCTGCTAATGGAGGGGGACCTTCTGGAGGTGACGCTGGACGAGAGCCAGAGCATGTGGCGCCTGCTGCAGGCTGCCTGCGCCCCCCACCTCGACAAGTTCCGCCAGCTGCTCGAGGTGAGCCGCTTTTGGGGGCTGTTGGGAGGCGGGGCAGATCCTGACGATTGGTGGACAGCCCGGCCAGTGTGCTTCTGTCCATGTGCAGCCCCGTGAATTCATTACAGCGGGGGTCACCAACCCCCAGTCCGCAGCCCGGTGCCGGGCCGCGAAGGCCACGGTACCGGGCTGAGAGCAGTCGCGCCTGCCTCCCCCCGCCCACAGCGAGAAGGAAGTGAAGAGGCAGGCGCAGACGCCGGCACACCAGCGACACAAACGCGAATGTGTGCAGTTGCCCCTGCTATAGGTTTGGGAGACCCCCCCCCCCCACCATAAGGTTTCCAAGACAAGAGGCACCAGGGTTGGTTTGCCATTGTCTGCCCTTCGCATCATAACCCTGGTCTTCCTTGGAAGTCTCCCATCCGAATACCAGCCGGGGCTGGAGCTGCTTAGCTTCTGAGGTCGGATGGGGTCAGGCTAGGCTGGACTATCCAGGTCAAGGCATGAAGTCTAAAGGGCTACTAGACGCTAACCTAACAGTTCTACTGCTGACCAACACAGCCCAGCTCTGAAACGGCAACATGACATTCTTCAGAAATTCAGACAATGGCTGTACCAAAAGAAGCAGCACTGGTCCTTATATGCTGCTTTTCTCTGCCTGAAGGAGTCTCAAAGCGGCTTCCATTCGCCTTCCCTTTCCTCTCCCCACAACAGACACCCTGTGAGGTGGGTGAGGCTGAGAGAGCCCTGATATTACTGAAGAAGAAGAAGAGTTGGTTCTTAGATGCCACTTTTCTCTCCCCGAAGGACTCTCAAAGCGGCTTACAATCGCCTTCCCTTTCCTCTCCCCACAACAGACACCCTGTGAGGTGGGTGAGGCTGAGAGAGCCCTGATAAAGCTGTCCTGACTGAGCAGTGATCAGGGCTGTGGTGAGCCCATGGTCACCGGCTGCACGTGGGGGAGCGCAGAATCGAACCCGGCTCCCCAGATTAGAAGTCCGCCCTCCCAACCACCTACACCAAGCTGGCTCCACTTCCTTACCCGCTTGCCGCGTGGGAGATCATTTCCCCAATTTTCCAACCAGCGCTTGGGCACATGCCGCGGGCGAAAAGGGTGGGATCACAGGCTCCTTCTTTTTTCATTTCCAGCTGGAGCAAGCTGAGCGGCGAGCTGCCCGTGGGCGGGGCCGAGACGCGGAGCGGCGGCGGAAGCGCAAGACGGAGCGCGGCGACTACCCGACCCTGCCCAAGGAGGAGCTAGAGCCAAAGAAGATCCGGGGGGCAGACCCAGCGCCGCCCCAGGGCGGAGCTCCCCCTGCAGCAGGCACAGATTGCAGCCACAATGGAGTTGGGGTAAGGCAGGGGCCGTGGGGAAAGAGCGGGCGTCCCGAGGCGGGGGAGGGGAACGGAGCATGGCCACGGACAGGGGGAGCATGGACCGGTGGCAGGAGCGGAGGAGAGGATGGAAGAAGCCTGTGTACAGTGCTCGTTGATTTAAAAAAGAATTCTTTTCCTGGATGCTCGAGGCTGATCCTGCATTGAGCAGGGGGTGGGACTAGATGGCCTGTCCGGCCCCTTCCAACTCTATGATCCTATGATTCTAAGCAGCGGCTGGACAGATCCTTCTGGATGCTTGAGGCTGATCCTGCATTGAGCAGGGGGTGGGACTAGATGGCCTGTCCGGCCCCTTCCAACTCTATGGTTCTAGGATTCTAAGCAGCGGC
>BDOT02000003.1:159904554-159924404 GCA_003118565.2 Paroedura picta | reverse complement strand
CAGGCCCTGCGGAATGCTGGTAATTCCCGCAGGGCCCTCAGCTCTTCCGGGAGCTCATTCCACCAGGTTGGGGCCAGGACCGAAAAGGCCCTGGCCCTTATGAAGTCCTCAGCCTCTCTGCCCTGTTGGGTCAGAAACAGCAGAACCAAGTTTGAGTCCAGGGGCAACTTGAAGACCAACCAAGTTTTATTCAAAGTCCAGGGGTGGCCCAACTGTAGCTCTCCAGATGTCCATGGACTACGATGAGCCCCTGTCAAACAAGGGAATTGTAGTCCATGAACATCTGGAGAGCCACAGTTTGGCCACCCCTCAATAAGCTTTCACATGCCCTCACGCTGCTTCAGATGCACGGAGACAACCGTATTTGGGTCACGTGATGAGCAAGACCGAGACTCACTGGAAAAAGAGGACCATGCTAGGAAATTCTGAAGGCAGCAGGAACCTGCCCATCCACGGCCCTCAGCTTGCAAGATCTGAGCAAGGCTGTTATCCAAGGATAGGATATTTTTTAGGTCATTCATTCAGAGTCACCATAAGTTGGAAGAGATTTGATGGCACTTCTCTCACATACACACGTCCTGAGGCTGGCTCTCAGCATAGTACTACAGGGACTCACCCTTGGCGTTAAAGCCTCGGCACTGCCTCAGGGGGTCTCCGTGCTTGATATCTTGGCGCCGACTCCTCCTGTAGGGGAACAAGAGGCCCAATTTAGTCCTTTCCCACCACAGGCCCCAGTCCCAAAGCGAGCACTTTTGTGATTTCTTAATGGTGCTTCCGCTTGGCGTTCAAGGCCATCTCCCCGCTTTTACTGCTAGACCGTGGGTCCTAGCAATCCGTACAGAAACAGCAAGACATAAGAATCACATACACACACACAAACCCCTTAAGGACTTCATAAAACAACAAAGGGGTGTTATAACGCTAGTGGGGAATCCGAAGAACCCGCCCCTTTTTCCAAGATGCGGATCACCTTCCACCTTGAACAGTGGCTCCCTGCGGCTTCTTCCTGATGTGGCTGTCCGGATCAGGGATCCGTAACGAACAGCCCTGGAGCCAAATGTGGCTTGTTAAAAAAGTGCATCCTTAAATTGAGGTTTGGCAGAAGGGGTGATGGGATGCTGTGCTACATTCTGGCTGTATCCGAAGAAGCGAGGAGCAGTGGATCACAAAAGCTCCTCCCCGGCCACGGATGTTGTGGTTTTCCGATCTAAAGAGCATCATGTTCAGCCAGGGATCCCCAACCTGTTTGAGGCTTGGTCACCAGTGGAGTCCTGATACACCGTGATGAGCACAGCCACCAAACAGCGGCCACAGGAGGCAGCCTCAAAATGGCAACTTGCATTCAGAGACACAGTGAAGGTTCTTGTGATGTGGTGCCAAAGCAACTTAGAAGAAGAAGAAGAGTTGGTTCTTATATGCCGCTTTTCCCTACCCAAAGGAGGCTCAAAGCGGCTTACAGTCGCCTTCCCTTCCTCTCCCCACAACAGACACCCTGTGGGGTGGGTGAGGCTGAGAGAGCCCTGATATTACTGCTCGGTCAGAACAGTTTTATCAGCACCGTGACGAGCCCAAGGTCACCCAGCTGGCTGCATGTGGGGGAGTGGGGAATCGAACCCGGCATGCCAGATTAGAAGTCCGCACTCTTATCCACTACACCAAACTGGCTCTCTTAAAAAAATGAAATCAGCCAAGCCAATCAAATCTGCAGCGGCCAGTCAGAAAACATACCGGGAAAAGCCCCTTGGCCACACCCAACTTCTCATAGCACTTGGAAGACCTCCTAGCCCCCCTGGGCACCACGCTGGGGACCCCCTGCTCTGAGCATCCTCTGGCCGTGAGGTGTTAGCTAGTCGGCCTTCCTGTTCCTATGCGCAAGACCCAAGCAAGTCTGTGAGGCTTACCTTTTCGCCGTGTGGCTGTACCGAGCGCACCGTTGCCCATCCCAAGCACAGTACGGGTCACGGGCCAGGCAGCAGTCGGCACAGGCTTCCCCGTATTCACGGCACCGGTGCAGGCTCAGCTGGGAGACGCCCACGTCGGAGGAGACGTACAGCTGTTGCTGCAAAAGAGAGCCCGCCGAGTCAGGCAGGGAAGCGAGGAGCCGAGCTCAAAGCCTGTCCCACCCATCAAAGAAGGGTCTTCGGTGGGCACGAGAGACGGGGCCTTTTCAGTGGCAGCCCCACAATCATGAGAACCCAGGAGAGTCTCTTCAATTCAGCCAGTTTGCCTTCACAAATATTAAGAGCCCATTTTTTAAAAAGCTTAAGTCTGACCAAATAAAACCGCAGCCATCATAAAAGCCCTGCTGGATCAGACCAGGGGTCCATCTAATCCAGCATCTGTCTCACAGAAGGGCCAACCAGTTCCTCTGGAGGTTTAATAAAAAGGCACAGAGGCCGAGGCCTTTATGAGAATATCAGGAGAGCCCTGCTGGGTCAGACCAGGGTCCATCCAGTCCAGCCTCCTGTCTCACACAGGGGCCAGCCAGTCCCTCTGGAGAGCCAGCAACAGGGCAGAGAGGCCGAGGCCTTCCTAAGGACATCAGAAGAGCCCTGCTTCGTCAGACCAGGGGTCCATCCAGTCCAGCCTCCTATCTCACACAGGGGGCAGCCAGTTCCTCTGGAGGGCCAACAACAGGGCAGAGAGGCCGAGGCCTTCCTAAGAACCTCAGAAGGCCCTGCTGGGTCAGACCAGGGGTCCATCTAGACCAGCATCCCATCTCACACAGGGGCCTTCATAGGAACCTCAGAAGAGCCCTGCTGGATCAGACCAGGGGTCCATCTAGTCCAGCCTCCTGTCTCACACAAGGGCTAGCCAGTTCCTCTGGAGGGCCAACAACAGGCCAGAGAGGCCAAGGCCTTCATGAGAACATCAGAAGAGCCCTGCTAGGTCAGAATCCAACAATGAGCAGCCAGTTCTCTGGATGGTCAACAAGGGGGCCTAGAGACCAAGGCCTTCCCCCGACCTTGCCTCCTGGCTCTGGGATGCAGAGGATTAGTGCCCCTGAAGGTGGAGGTTCCCTGAAGCCGAAGCTCTTCTTCACTGCTTGGCAACACATACCGCCAACCTACCCGTTTAGAAGAGATCCAGAGCGTTTTCACCGGAGCAGGAGTCTGCAGGGGGAGAAAAGGGGGAAAACACCACTTGAGAAATTGGGGCGGTTGCACCAGGGAGGCTTGTCCGCAATTGTGGGTGGGGGGGTTCCCACTCACCCTGAACACCTCGACCTCTTCCAGGGTCAGCTCTTCCAGGCCCCCTTGCTCCTGGGGCAGCACAATCACCTTCTGCACAGTGCCCTGGTCTGCAGGGAGAAGGCTGGGCGTCAGCCAGAAACACCCGTCGGGGAATAAAACTCTCTTCCGTCCTCCCTACCCCTCCCTCCCAGGCTGCTGCTGTCAAGTCGGGTTTTCAAGACAAGAGGTGGACAGAGGGGGCTTTGCCACTGCCCACCATCATGTCACAACCCTGGTATTCCAGGCGGGTCTCCCATGCAGGTACGAACCAGGGCCGACTCCACTTCCCTTCCAAAAAATGACGAGGCTGGGCTATACCACGTATACATAGATCAGCTGTTTTCAGCTTTTTGACCATTGAGAAACCCCTGGAACGTTCATCAGCCTTCGAGGAACCGCAGAAGTGGCGCCATCCTGCAGAATGTGGTTGGGAAGCAGAGCTGTGGACACGCCCACCCGAGGCCCCTCCCCTTCCCACCTGCTCTAGGCCCATCATTGGCCATTCCGGGAGTGGGAGGCGGGCAGCTCGACATGACCATATATGGGCCCATCACCTGAGAAACGTTGAACAGATTTAAAAAGTGTATGCAAAATTAATTAACTCCCACCCAATGCAGGAGACCGTTTTGCGGCCATCAAGAAACTCCGGGGTTTTATGAAACCCTGGTTGAGAGAGCCTGACGTAGGAACTGCAAATGAAGTTTTTTAAAGTTGTTGGGCAACCCAAGAGAACTCTGTTCTAGGGGGCAATTCAGCAGGACTCGGGAAGATCTGGGGACGTCTCTTGCCATTGCTAGAGAGCCAGTTTGGTGTAGTGGTTAGGAGTGCGGACTTTTCATCTGGCATGCCAGGTTCGATTCTGCGCTCCCCCACATGCAGCCAGCTGGGTGACCTTGGGCTAGTCACGGCACTGATGAAACTGTTCTGACCGGGCAGTGATATCAGAGCTCTCTCAGCCTCACCCACCCCACAGGGTGTCTGTTGTGGGGAGAGGAAAGGGAAGGCGACTGGAAGCCACTTTGAGCCTCTTTCGGGTAGAGAAAAGTGGCATATAAGAACCAACTCTTCTTCTTCTTCAGTGATATCAGGGCTCTTGCAGTCTCACCTCCCTCACAGGGTGTCTGTTGTGGGGAGAGGAAAGGGAAGGCGAATGTAAGCTGCTTTGAGACTCCTTCGGGTAGGGAAAAGCGGCATATAAGAACCAACTCTTCTTCTTCTTCTTCTTCTTCTTCTTCTATTGGAATAAATGATAGATAAAGTCAAAGCCGCTTCACTGGCATCCTTTTAGCTACGTGACGTGAGCTGCCTGTCCTTGGCTGCTCTTTCCCTCGTCCGCAAGCGCAGGCATCCTTCCGCTCCTCCCCTCGTTCCCATCAGCAGAGGCACTCAGAGAGACGGGTGTGACTGATCTTACCCAGCTGGATTCAAATTTTGGGGTGCCAACTTGTCTTGGAAGACTCCTGGAGGTTTGATAGTAGAGCCGGTGGGTGGTTGGGGGATTTGGGGAGGATAAACAAAGATAGGAGGCAATGGTGGATGAAGGAACCCTCTGCATTCAGAGGCACTAACCTCCCAAATTTCAGAGCCAGGAGGCAGCCTCAGCCTCTCTGCCCAGTTGTTGGCCCTCCAGAGGACCTGACTGTCTACTGTGTGAAGGAAGATGCTGGACTAGATGGACCCTTGGTCTGACCCAGCAGGGCTCTTCTGATGTTCTTAGGAAGGCCTCGGCCTCTCTGCCCTGTTGCTGGCCCTCCAGAGGAACTGGCTGGCCCCTGTGTGAGGCAGGATGCTGGACTAGATGGACCCTTGGTCTGACCCAGCAGGGCTCTCCTGATGTTCTTAGGAAGGCCTCGGCCTCTGTGCCCTGTTGCTGGCCCTCCAGAGGAACTGGCTGGCTCCTGAATGAGACAGGAGGCTGGACTAGATGGACCCCTGGTCTGACCCAGCAGGGCTCTCCTGATGTTCTTAGGAAGGCCTCAGCCTCTCTGCCCTGTTGCTGGCCCTCCAGAGGAACTGACTGGCCCCTGTGTGAGGCAGGAGGCTGGACTGGATGTACCAGGCTTTCTCAACCAGGGTTTCATAAAACCCTGGGGTTTCCTCACAGCCCTGGAAGGGTTTCCCAAATGGGTGGGAGTTAATTCATTTTTAATATGTTTAAAAATTTGATAAACCTTTACCGGGTGATACCACCATACATGGTCATGTCAACCCACCCACCCTCTCCCAAATGGGCCAATGAGGGGCCTGGAGGGGCTGGGAAGGGTAGAGGTCCAGGGTAGGCGTGGATGCAGCTCTGCTTTCCCAACCATCTTCTGCACCATCACGTCACTTCTTGGGTTACTCAAAGCCTGAAGAAGGTTTCAGGGGTGCCTCAACAGTAAGAAAGTCGAGAAGGGCTGGATGGGCAACCCTACTTATAGTTGAAGCTCTGGCAAACAGGACCTCCCCAGCGAGCGCCCTCCGGGAACTAGAAGTCCGGGCATACCCGTGCCAAGAAAGAGCACCTCGTAACGCCCGTCCACGGCGTCCACCAGGTCGACTGCCAGTGTAGTGAAGCTGTAGGGTACGTTGGTCCTCACCAGGAGGGGGCGCCGCTGAAGCGGGTAGACGGAATTGTACATCAGAGGGTGGTTCCGCACGAAGGTCACCAGCTCGTCGGAGAACTCACGCGTGGAGCGAAGCCCTGGGGTGAAGGTGCCTCCTGGGCACTGAAAAACAGCCAGGAGAGAAGGTGAGACCCGCGAAAAACACTTCCACACATCACTGACCAATGCCTGTTAAATCCACTTCCGATGTACTTTCGTATACTAAATAACGCACTTTAAATCCCCTTCCAATGCACTTTCGTACAACACTGAACAATGCACTTTCAATCCCCTTCCAATGCACTTTCATGTTCATTTGTAAAAGGGTCTTGCCGTTTCACACAGGAAAGTCCAGTGGCAAAGTACATATAAATTGCCTTTAAAGTGCATGATCCAGCCCCGGTGAAAGTGATTGTTGGACACGCCTGCAAATGAAAGAAGATGGCTGGAAGCCAGAGGACTGGTCCACTCAAGGAAAACTCTGAAGAACTGTATGCCTCAACTTTCACCCCAAAGTGGCATGTTCACCTTACCACCTATTCTAGCCACAACCCTGTGAGGAACGCTTGGCTAAGAGCAAGTAGCCAGCCCACGGTCACCCAGCAAGCATCCATGGCAGAGTTTGGAATTCGAATCTGGGGTCTCCCAGATCCCAGTCCAAGACTCTCATGGCACCCACCGTCCCCTTTCCTAGTGCCCACCATGTATTTTTAAAAAGTGGTGGGTCCAGGTGGGGCTGTTGCTCAGCAAGGGTTGTGGTTACCCACTGGGGATAGAAATCGTTGAGGGTCCCTGCTCTAACCTGTACACCACGCCATAATTTGGGGTGCACAGAACGAGCGGCGTGGGAACTAAAGCAACGGGGACGAGAGGGTAGGGGGAAGGGCATCTTGGTGACTCACCGCTCCAGGGCGAGGGTAGGGCACACGGCCTGTGTAGGGCCCCCACTGGTAGTTGTGTCCCTCCTTGTGGGCAAACGGGCCATTGAAGACCGTCCGTATGTCCGCCATGGAATACACGCAGACGGCAGAACCCCGGAACACAGACCTTGGGGGCGGAGAGATGGGTGGGGGGAGGTTAGGCCAGCTTTGGGCTGTCCTCTGCCGCTGAAAAGCTGTTCCCATTGCAGACACACTCACCCCAAGGTGGAGAACACCCCGTACAGCAGCGGGTGCTTCTCATCCTGAGTTGGCAGCAGGAAAACATCACCTGGAAACACAGGTGTCAGAGGGTCGTGTTTATTATTGTATTTGAGACTTTTATATCCTGCTTTTCCTCGTGGTTCAAGGAGGCTTATAGTACTTAAGAACATTTTCAGAGCGAAAAATAAAACAAGCCACAAATTCCTCCCCTCCTCTTAAAATACACCAATTCAAATCCCTTCAAAGGCATGCAGACAAAGGTCTCCAAGGGCCCCCTCTCCCCTCTTCAGGGAGCCCCTTCTGAAGAGCTGGGGCCACGATGGAAAAGGTCTTGGTTCTTTATCTCCCTGTTCTGGTCGTGAACACTTTTATCGACCAGTGAAGGGAGGTTTCCCTACCCTTCATGACTACATTTCTTCTCTCTCGCATTCTGCAAGCAGGGCCTTATGCACGAGGTCGCCAAGCTCCAGGCTGGAAGCCGAGAAGACAGAAAAGCTACATGCAGAATCGCCAAATCTCCTTTCATTCAGGTTGATCGTAGAATCACTCAACTCGAACAGGTGCAAAGGCGGCAGAACGCGAACCGGTTACAATCACGCTTTCAACATTTCTTTTTCCTCAGTGGCTTATCATTTTTTCGCCTTTCTCATAAACCTGTCCACAGAATCTTCAAATTCAGTCGATATAATAAAAGGGATGAAGAATTTTGCAGAAAACGTTGCAGCGGATGTGTGGGAACAGCTGCAGTCTAAAAATGTCAAATTTACAAAATGTCCGCGGCTGAGGGGAAAGATGTTTCCTAGATGGTACCAAATACCAAATTGATGGAATTCATTAGAAATGTTAGCTTACACATGGAATTCTTTCACATGCGATGGCCTTGTAAAATAATCAGTGTGTTTTGGATGAAAATGCATTAAAAATTACAGAGAATTCTAAAGACAAAGTTTCTATTGGACCTTAAATCTATGTTGGGTGATTTTTCCTGTCAGTATAAATTTGTTTATACCATTAGAGTCTAGTAGCACCTTTAAGAGCAACAATGTTTTATTCAAGGTATGAGCTTTCGTGGGCAGGCCCACTTCCTCAGATACAATGTGTGCACACGAAAGCTCATACCTTATATAAAACTTTGTTGGTCTTAAAGGTGCTCCTGGACTCCAAATTCGTTCTGCTGCTTCAGACCAACATGGTTACCCGCTTGAATTTACCTGTATGCGCGAAAGAACTTTTTTTTCATGCTACAATCGCAGCCACGTTTGTGCTTGCTTTGAAAAGGAAACAGCAAGATCTGTCAGATGTAGATTTGTGGCCGGTGGAATTGACTAATTGACTAATTGACTAGAAGACCATCAGAAGAATTTCAAGAGCAGGGGGACTTTTTCTTCGGAAACGCTGATTAATGTTGGATTATAGATTTTCTGTTCTAACTACTTTTCCTGCAAAATAAATTCTATTTTTAACAAAAAGGATCTTTAAATTCCTCAATATTTGCAGCAAAGAATTGCAAAGAATTCTCAGGGAGACAGAGCATCTCGTATGCCTTCCAAACTCTACGGGAGGCCGAGAACCACTTATTTGATTCGACGCGTTCTACAAACAACCTGAATTAAAAGAGATTTGACTGGGTGATTCTATGTGCAGCTCTTCCGTCAGCATCTCTGTCTTTTCAGCTACCAAGCTATCCCCAGACAGGTGATTTCTGTGTGAAGCTCCAGGTTGGATCTGGAGAACTCTGGACATTAATTTCCCGGGCAGGGGAAATTGTTTGCTCTGGAGGGTGGGCAATACAGCATTATGTCCTCCTGGGGGGGTCCCTCCCTCCTCCAAACTCTGGGTCCAGCCCCCAAATCTCCAGGAATGTCCTAGTTCTCAGCCCGCAACTGGACTCACGCAGTTCATCAAAGAAGGTCTCCACGCCGTCTTCTCCGACCACCGAGCAGACGAGTCGGGCCTTCAGGAAGGTGGTCCACTTGTTCACCAAGGAGCGCTGTCCCCCGTCATCGTTCTGAAAAAGGACAATGAGGTCTGTCATCCAAAGGCCCCATACTTCTCCACCCCCCAGCCAAAAGCGGCGTGGATTTGGGGACAGGGGGTATGAAAAGCATCCTGTCTGCACTAAACTCTTCCTCTTCAAGCATGGAGCAGCAAAGGAACATTTGGTGTGAAACGTGGAAACGGAATTATGGGGGAGGCAGAGGCACCACGGTCTGGACCAGGAAAGGGGTCTTGGAGGTCATCAATTCCACCTCTAACTCCTTGTTTGATGCAGGAGTTCCAAAGCTAGATGTCTGCCCAAGCTCCTCTCCAGACTGCAGAGATCAGTTCCCCTGGAGGAAAGGGCTACTTGGGAGGGGGACTCTGTGGCCTTGAACCCCACTGAGGGTCAGGGATGCCAACCTCCAGGTGGGGCCTGGGGATCCCCTGGAATTCCAGCTCCTCTCCAGACGGCAGAGATCAGTTCCCCTAGAGAAAAGGGCTGCTTGGGAGGGGGGACTCTGTGGCCTTGGACCCCACTGAGGGTCAGGGATGCCAGCCTCCAGGTGGGGCCTGGGGATCCCCTGGAATTCCAGCTCCTCTCCAGACTGCAGAGATCAGTTCCCCTGGAGGAAAGGGCTGCTTGGGAGGGGGACTCTGTGGCCTTGGACCCCCTGTGGTTCGTGTCCTCCCCAAGCTCCATCCCCAAAATACTCAAAATTTCACAACCTGGATCTGGCCTGTCCTTCCTCCCGTATTCTGGCTCCACCACAGCCAGCACCTTCCTCATCGGGGAGACAGCGGCTGTCCACAAAGCCCTGTGTATCCCCCCCTCGCAGGATTGTCGCTCACCAGGCAAACCCGTCCCACCCGAGCGAGCACAGCGGGCCCCACAGCCCCCTCCAGCGCTTTCTCGCGGAAGAAGAAGTACAGCTTGTCATCGTTGTGGTCCGAGCTGTCGGGAATGACGTGGGCCTGGAGGAAAACAGGATCTGGGGCAGAGAGGAAAGAGAGGCTGTTACTTGGGTTCCCCACCGGAGGGCGCTGCAGGAAAACAGCAGCCAGCAGCTGTCAAGGGAGCACTCGAGGGCACCTCCCACAAGCCGCCCAAACTGCAGGGGTAGACAAAACCTGTGGTCCTCCAGATGTCCATGGACTACAATCCCCATGAGCCCCTGCCAGCGTTTGCTGGCAGGGGCTCATGGGAATGGTAGACCATGGACATCTGGAGGACCACAGGTTGTCTACCCCTAGCCCAAAGGATCAATAAGTGGCCAGTTGAAAGAACAGCAAAAACTGGGGGGGGGCAGGCCCTCTCCCTCTCAGCTACCAGTAAGGGATGGTGGGATGGCTGCCATGTCCAACTCCTGGAGATCTGGTGGGTGGAGTTTGGGGAGGACAGGGGATGCAGTGGGGGGCAATGCCCAAGCAGCCCTTTTCTCCAGGGGAACTGATCTCTGCAGTCTGGAGAGGAGCTGGAATTCCGGGGGATCTCCAGGCCCCACCTGGAGGCTGGCATCCCTGACCCTCAGGGGGGTCCAAGGCCACCGAGTCCCCCCTCCCAAGCAGCCCTTTTCTCCAGGGGAAGACTCCCAAAGGCCAGCCTTGGTAATTGGTGACATGATCATTTGAGTCAGGGGTCCCCAACCTGCAGGCCGCATGCGGCCCCCGACCCTAACATCAGTCCCTTGGCTAACAGAAAACAGCCATACCAATCACACTGACTAGGTAAGCACCTGCAGCTAAAATAAAAGGATTCCATAGCAAAATATTGTTCCCAAATGGATTGCATCAAACTTAACATCTCTTCATTTGTCTTTGACAGCTTACTTTTGATCTAAATTTACGTATTTAAGTAGGCTAATAATGCCACCCCCGTGTGCCAAAAGTTTGGGGACCCCTGATTGAGGTTATCCACGCAGTATTTCTTTCTTCCATTTTAAAAAAGCCACTTACAAAAGAGATACTCCCGAAGGCAAGCTCTGGTAATGATATGCAGCATGAGAGAAAACAGAGAGAAAGAGGAAGTTTTGTGGCATCTTAAAGGTAAAAGGTATCCCCTGTGCAAGCACCGGGTCATGTCTGACCCTTGGGGTGACGCCCTCTAGCGTTTTCATGGCAGACTCAATACAGGGTGGTTTGCCAGTGCCTTCCCCAGTCATTACCGTTTACCCCCCAGCAAGCTGGGTACTCATTTTACCGACCTTGGAAGGATGGAAGGCTGAGTCAACTTTGAGCCGGCTGCTGGGATCGAACTCCCAACCGCATGGGCAGAGCTTTCAGACTGCGTGTCTGCTGCCTTACCACTGTGCGCCACAAGAGGCTCTTAAGGACTATCAAATTTGCTGTAGTGTAGGCTTTTGGAGGGCCTGTCCTGGATGGGCTGGGGTAGCATGACCTACTATTTGTATGTGAGACCAGCAAGGAAGTCCAGGGTTGCTACGAAGAGGTAGCCAACCCCCTATTTTTGTCTGTCTGGACCTAGAGGGCCCAAGCTAGCCTGATCCTAGAAGATCTCAGAAGCTAAGCAGGGTTGCTATGATTAATATTTGGATGGGAGACCACCAAAGACGCCCAGCGTTGCTATGCAGAGGAAGGCAATGGCACAAACCACCTTTGAACATCTCCTACCTTTAGGATGCTTTGGGCTGATCCTGCGTTGAGCAGGGGGTTGGACTAGATGGCCTGTATGGCCCCTTCCAACTCTAGGATTCTATGCTTTAGAATGCTTAGGGCTGATCCTGCGTTGAGCAGGGGGTTGGACTAGATGCCCTCTATGGCCCCTTCCAACTCTATGATTCTAGGATTCTATACCTTGACCTGGATGGGCCAGGTTAGCCCAAACTCATCAGATCTCGGAGCTTAGCACAGTCAGCCTTGTTTAGTACTGGGATGGGAGACGCCCAAAAAAGCGCAGGGTCGCTACGCAGAGGCAGGGCATGGCCGACCACCCCTGCCTGTCTCTTTCCGATTGACAGCGCAAAATTCCACCGCAAATTCTAGCCTTCCGAAGGCTCCAAGCCCACAAAAGCTGGCTCCACCATAAAACTGCTAATATTCCAAAGGTAAGCCCAGCGCTTGTTCAAAGTCCCTTAACCAGATTAACCCGGGATTCTTAATGATGGCTTTAACGTCCACAGACTTCCGCATCGGCTAATATCCCCGCCGTTCGGCCATCGCCCTGCCCTACCGTAGAGCCAACGAGAGTCGTGCTGCTCGGTGCGCACAGCCGGCCGGGGCCCCATGGTACGGAACAACGCGGCATCGGTGCCCATGAAATCCACGTGCACACCGGCGTAGAGAGTGGAGTCTGAACAGGAGAGAGGAGAAGAGAGTCACCAAGAGCGATCCATGGGCAGCAAACCGAGGAGGCGGCAGGAGGAACATCTGGGCAGCTGCAGCAGCGGATCGGAAACAGCCTGACTTTGCCAGACTTGGCAAAGCCCGATCTCATAAGATCTTGGAAACTAAGTGGAATCAGTCTTGGGTACTATTTGAATGGGAGACCACCAAGAAAGCCCGGCCAGTGGCCAGTGGCCAACCACCGTTGTGCGTCTCCTGCCTTGCAACCCGATGGCCCTTCCTACCCCCACTGCTAAAAAGGTATCACGCAGACGTTGTTATGTGTTACCGTGACCGGCCCTGCATTTGCAAAAGACAGAATCCGGGGACGGTGGTGGATTTGGATTTGCACTCAGGGTCACCGGCACTCCCTCAAGGCCACTCACTGACAAGGACGGCCATGCTGTTCTGCCGTGGATCGTAGGGGCATCTCCCCTTGCCGGCTTCTAGCGATCGAGGCACCATCCGGAAGAGATACTCCTTGCAGGGAGGAGAGGAGAGAAGACAGTCTGGGTGTCAGAGCTCAAGCCAGATAGACCCCCCCCCTCCAACTCATGCCCTCAATAGGAGACAGCCACGCCCCATTTGGGCTCTGGGCCAGCCTAGGGTCTCCAACCTGCAGGTGGGGCCTACGATCTCTCGTATCCCCAATTGATCAGCAGTTGGTCGAAATCAGTCCCCCCAGGGAAAATGATTGCTTTGGAGGGGGGGGGACTCTATAGCGTTGGCCCCTCCTCACCCCCCCCCCCGTCCCAGGATCTCCCCCAGTGGCAACCCTTGGGCATTCCCCTTGACCACCCCGTCTTCAGATGCCCGCCCTTACTTCGGAGCGCCAGCCCCGGTTGATGAGGGCGCACACCGGGTGGTAGGCGCTGGTGCCACAGGCGTAGAGATGCGTTCGGTTCAGCGGCTGCATCAGTCGGATGTAATTGGAGCACTCGCCCTGGAAAGTCGGAGGGACAAAAATGACAGATTTGGCAGAGACGGCGAAACTGACCTCGCTGATTAGAGAGAGGTTCTGTTTCATAGAGTCGGAAGGGACCTCCGGGGTCATCTAGCCCAGGGGTAGTCAACCTGTGGTCCTCCAGAGGTCCATGGACTACAATTCCCATGAGCCCCTGCCAGCGTTTGCTGGCAGGGGCTCATGGGAATTATAGTCCATGGACCTCTGGAGGACCACAGGTTGACTACCCCTGATCTAGTCCCACCCCCTGCGAAAGGAAGGAAATTCACAACTACCTGCCCACCCAACTCATCCCAATTCCGTGTCCAAATGACGTCTATCGGTCCCACCAAGAAAAAAACAAAACACAGAATCCCTGGGCAGTCTGGCCAGTAAGAAATTTGCCTCCCAACCCCAAAGGGCCATCGGTCATTTCCCTGGGCATGCAAGAAAGGGCCACAAGAGCCCAGCAAATTCCAATGTGCTGCTAATTAGAAATGTCTTGCAGGATATGGGGGGAGGGGGAATTAATTGATGGGGAAGAGGAATAAAGGGGGGGGGGAAATGAGTTTACGGGAAAACAAGGGGCCTTATTTCTTTTAACATAATCATAATGTAACTGATAAGTAATTTGATTTATGTTCCTCACAGATGAAATTGGAAGCCTCTACAAAATTCCTTATGTATCTTTTCTCCTTTATTTATTTTTAAATCTTTAGACACCCAAGATCTATGGCAGGGGTGGGCAAATTGTGGCTCTCTAGATGGCCACGGACTACAATTCCCATGAGCCCCTGCCAGCAGGATAATGGGAGGGTCAAGCGACCACCACTCACCCACTGGCCCTTCCCGGCCAAGCGGCATTCATTTCGATGGGTCGCCAGTGCAGGCCAATGGATCTAGGGAGAAAAAAGAAGAGCTGGGTTCTGATACCCCACTTTTCACTTCCGAAAGGTGCCCCAAAGCGGCCGACAAACACCGTTCCCTTCTTCAATAGACACCAGGGGAGGCCAGTGGGGCGGAGAGAGCTCTGAGAGAACTGGGATTTTGTTCAAGGTCAGTCCTTGGTTCTTTAATCACTACACCACGTTGGCTTAGAAAAGGGAGAGCCTTTCCCCTTGAGAAGAGAGAAGAAAAGCTGGTCCCCAAAGCCCACACCACAGAGCTAGCCACAGCTGAACCCGCAGGGTGGGCTCCTTGCTCTCGTCCACCTCCTTGCCGCTTACAATGAGGGGCTCCTTGTTGATGTTGTGGAGGTCCAGGGCTACCAGGTAGTCTCGGGCGCCCATGTAGAGCCGCTCTTGGTCCTGGTCCATCAGCAGGATCCGATAATCACTCGTGTTGAAGGCAAAACTGAAGGGCCGGGCGGTGCGAGTCTCCAGCAGCTCTGCAAGGGAAGAGTGCCTCAGAGTCAGGGCCCAAAGCTAGAAAGTGGCCTCCTTATCTCCATCACTCTTCTGGCCTCCAGGCTGGGAAAGACCTGGAGATGAAGGGATGTGGCCTGAAGAGGGCAGGGCTTGGAGAGGGACAGGGCTTCTGTGGGGTGCAATGCCACAGAGTTCCCCTTCCAAAACAAGCCCTTTTCTCCAGAGAAACTTGGCAGCAGGAGATCCATTGCAACAGTGGCAGATCTCCAGGTTCAGTGCCTGAGCCTTCGGGGAAGCGATAATAAATAAATGCTCATGATATTCATGAGTCAGGATACAAGGCCGTAGAGCCCAGGCCGGTCTGAACACATGGACATGCTGGGGAGTTGCCTGGGGCCCCATGAACATAAGGGCCCCATGGCAATATGTATGCACTGACGCATAGAATCATGAAGGGACCTCCAGGTTCATCTAGTCCACTCCCACCCAATACAGGAATCTCACTCCTACTGGCACGCCCACCCTAACCCCAATTTCATTCCCCCTCCCCCAAAAATGCCAGAATCCTGGCCAATCTGGCCAGGAATACCATTCATTTGCCAGCATTTTTGTTTTTCAAGGTCAAGGTTCACATTGATGAATCTTGACTTGGTTGGCGGTTTCAATAAATACGTTTTTATTGATTTTATCAATAATTTACTTCCCCCCCCCCCCGTCAATGGTTCTGTCGGCCCTGTCCCCAAGGCCCTGTTTCTCCTGGGGGCTTACAATGTTAAGACAGCCTGAGCCCACCCTCCGAAGTGGCCGTTTTCTCCAGGGGAACTGATCTTTGTCTCCGGGAGATTGCCAGCTCAGGGTTTGGAAATACCCAGAGATTGGGGGGTGGAGCCTGAGGGGGCGGAGTCTGGTGAGGGGAGGGGCTTCAGTGGGGCATGAAGCCACAAAGCCCCTCCCCCTGAAGCCGCCATGTCCTCCAGAGGAATGGCTCTCCGTTGCTGTAGTCCAGGCACGACTGGGAGGTTGGCAACCTGCCGTGCTGCCCTCCTTCCCACCAGAGAAGGCCTGGCCTTCCTCTTTGCCCGCCGAAAGGGCAGCAGCTGGAGAACGTTAATCCGTGCTCTGGCCAGGGCCGGGCCGGCCAGGGCTGAGCTCAGGGGGTATTTTGGTCCCATGAAGTGGCTAAGGCGGGGCCGACGTGGGCGTGGGGGGGGGCCTGGGCGGCTGGTACAGCAAAGAGCCTAAATCCCCCCGGCCACATTCCACAGGCCCAGATCAGAGAGCGCCGCCTGGTGCGCTTCCCACCTGTGGTGACCTTGGGGACGGGGCCAGAGGACGGCGGCCACCAACCCCATGGCCCAGCCAGGCCCTGCAAAGCCCCAAAGACAAATCTGGGCAAGAATTCAGAGGCCGGGCACCGAAATTGGACTAATCCTTCCGGATAAGCGACCTAAAGAGCAGATTTCCGAGGATCTCGGTGGGGACAGGTGGGGGGGGGGAGCGGGAGGGCTCTTCCAAACGGACGGGGAACCTGTTAAAAAAAGAACTCCAAGAATCAGAGCCCAAATATCTAGACGCCAACCTTCTCTTTGGCCAGCTCTGCTCTTGCCCAGGAGAGAGAGTGCCAGACCTTCGGAAAACCTGATGAAATACCACAAGATTTAGGGTGTGGCAAGGGGGACTCTAAAAAAAAGACATCTCCCCCCCCCCAAAAAATAAGAGGGGTGGATCCTGAATTGGATGGAATTGATAAATGAACGTTATATAATGCTGAAGGCAGGTCACGCACTGAGGTGCCAACCTCCTTTTCAGAGCAAATTTAGGATTTTCGGTAGCTGTAAACCACCACAGAGCCTTTGAGGAAGAGCTTTTGCATGTTTAGATGTACTCCCCAGAATGGCCCCCAATAACGGGAGGATAACGTACATATAGATTAATTTCAAATTAACCTCTGGGGGGGACTGACACAAGTTGTGTTGGGGTAGATTCAGGGAGGCAGCCGTGCTGTGCAACAGAACATAATTTGGGTCCAGGAGCACCTTGAAGACCAACAAAGTTTCAATCTGGGCATAAGCTTCTGTGGGCATGCGCACTAGAAGTGTGCATGCACATGAAAACGTATTCTCAGAATTAAACTTTGTCTTCAAGGTGCCCCTGGACCCAAGCTACGTTCAGTTGCATTTGGAGTCTAGTTCTGGTCCTAGCCAGTTATATGAAATAACAAAAAAACACGCTATGTTTTCAACCTAAGTCAGGGATTCCCAACCAGAAGAAGAAGAGTTGGTTCTTATATGCCGCTTTTCCCTACCCAGAGGAGTCTCAAAGCAGCTTCCAGTCGCCTTCCCTTTCCTCTCCCCACAACAGACACCCTGTGAGGGAGGAGAGGCTGAGAGAGCCCTGATATTACTGAAGAAGAAGAAGAGTTGGTTCTTATATGCCGCTTTTCCCTACCCAAAGGAGTCTCAAAGCAGCTTCCAGTCGCCTTCCCTTGCCTCTCCCCACAACAGACACCCTGTGAGGTGGGTGAGGCTGAGAGAGTCCTAAGATTACTGAAGAACAAGATCCATGCGTTGCACACTCAAATGGATATCTCATCAAAGTAGAAGAAGAAGAAGAGTTGGTTCTTATATGCCGCTTTTCCCAACCCGAAGGAGGACTTTCTGTAGCGTGGGTCCATATATCACAAAAATGTCACCACTAACTTGGTGCGGTGGTTCAGAGCAGCAGCCTCTAATCTGGACAACCAGGTTGGATTCCCCATTACTACTCCTCCACATGCTGCCGGCTGGGTGGCCTTGGGCCGGTCTCAGTTCTCTCAGAGCTCTCTCAGCGCCATCTACCTCACAGGGTGTCTGTTGTGGGGAGGGGAAAGGTAGACAACTGTCAGCCGCTTTGAGACACCTGAGGCTTGCCGGGTGACCTTGGGCTGGTCCCAGTTCTCTCAAAGCTCTCTCAGAATATAAGAACCAACTCTTCTTCTTCTTCAGTAATATCGGGGCTCTCTCAGCCTTACCTCCCTCACAGGGAGTCTGTTGTGGGGAGAGGAAGGGAAGGTGATTGGAAGCTGCTTTTGAGACTCCCTCGGGTAGAGAAAAGTGGGGTACAAAAAGCCAGTCTTCGTCTCTTCACTGCAATAACTTTGGAATCCCCCCCATGTTCAGCAGGTGCCAACTTGCCACCAGCCCCCTGGCAGTCCCCTTTGGCTGACAACAGCCCTGCAGTTATGGATCGGTGGCCAAACTCTTTCGATATGATGCCTTTGAGACACTCTCCTGCGGAGTATCAACGTGGCCGTCTCGCCATTTTACCAGTGGCGCAATTTTCTTTTGCAAATCCTTCTGCCAGTGAGGACAGACCTTTCTCCTGTGACTTCACTGGAAGGAACCCGCTGTTAATAAAAAGAAGGATCAAACTTTGAATTCGGACAGTTTGGGTGAGCAGCGCTCTTGTTAAAAGCCTCTATGCCCGCAGCTCATTCCGGTTTGGGAATCTTGCAGGTCTTTTTCCGAAGGAAGCAATGCCATTTCGAATCTGGCTCTCTGGTCTCAGGACAAGATAACATACCGGACCAACACGGCTACCCACCTGAATCTAAAGAAGGGTTCTTCTGCTGTGGCTAATTTCTGCTATTCTCAGAGCACAAACAGCTGTGTGATGGAATGGGGAAAGGAAGAGGGGGCCAGAGAAGGCTAGGACGCCTGTTTTCATGGTTGCCAACTGCCAGGTGGGGCCTGGAAGTCTCCCAGAATTATAACCAATCTCCATCTTGAAAACGGGATTAGAGAGATTCAGCTAGGACTACTCTGTCAGCAGGTGCCAGCTGTCGTGCCTGAGAGGAGCCTCCACATTCAGAGGCACTAAACCTTAGAATCTCAGAAGGCAACATCAGGCCTTTGCCTTTCTGCCCTGTTGTTGGCCCTCCAGAGGAGCTGGTTGGCCCATGTGTGAGGCAGGATGCTGGACTAGATGGACCCTCCCTGGTCTGATCCAGCAGGGCTCTCCTGATGTTCTTATGAAGGCCTCGGCCTCTCTGCCCTGTGGCTGGCCCTCCAGAGGAACTGGCTGGCCCCTGTGAGACACAGGAGGCTGGACTGGATGAATGACTGGTCTGACCCAGGAGGGCTCTTATTAGAACTGTTCTCCTGGAGAAAATGACAGATTTGGAGAGTGGATGCTATGAAGTCTCTCCCTGCCCCTCACTAACCCTAGCTCCACCCTCTGCAGGTGCCCCTCCCCCAAATCTCCAGGAATTTCTCAACCCAGAGTTGGCAACCTTACTTGCGTGGATCCCATCACTTTGCCCCTGGGACAGTATCTCCTTCCCTTCCCCTCTCCTTTCCCCATCCTATCAGCTTTATTAGATCCTCTAAAACAGCTGGAGCATCAGCTGCACTCCATGGATGCAATGTTTATACCAATACAGTATTTCGCAGGAGCCAGGATAATCCAATGGATCAGTGATGGAGCCATGAGCCAGGAGGACCTCCCTGGGCTACATCCACGGAAGGATGATCCTCTATCATGAGGATATATCACCACAATTAGCGGTTTTCCAGGCTGCATTTAAAACTGGAAAAATTCCAGTCCCTTTTTGGTTCCCAAGATTGTAAGGCTGCACATTTCCCTTCATATCTCTGCAAGAAAAAGGGTTACAGACCTACTTTGAAAGAAATGAAAGTGAGAACCAGCTGACAGTAGCAAAAGGCTGCTGTGACTTTACAACAAGTGATCGTCGCAAAGAAGCCAATGCCGATGTGGGCAGGGCCTAGGAAAACGCACTCCCGTGTCATCCGCATTGATTGCAATCTTTCCAAGAAGTTGGTGCCAAAACAGGTTTAGGAATAGTTGCAGGAAAGAAAGAGGAAATGTAGAAGCACACTGTGTGGATGCTGCCAAAAACAGCGCTGAAGAACGGAAGCCAAGTTAGAGTGAAAACTCTGGCTAGAAACAGTTCTGCTCCAAAACTAACCCAAACTACACAAATTAAACAAGTGGTGACCCTTGACAGGTCTCTGTGTCACAACCTTAGCATGCCCAGATACCTTCTCCAGATACCTAGCATGCCTTCTCTGAATTGGAGACAATACTATTACCTTTCAAGACACGTTTGCTGGGGAGGGGCCGTGGCTCAGTGGCAGAGCCTCTGCTTGGCAGGCAGAAGGTCTCAGGTTCAATCCCCGGCATCTCCAGTTAGAAGGACCAGGCAGGAGGGGATGGGAAAGGCCTTGGCCTGAGACCCTGGCTCAGTGGCAGAGCCTCTGCTT
>BDOT02000003.1:159858645-159871531 GCA_003118565.2 Paroedura picta | reverse complement strand
ATCTCAGGAGGAGGCTTTTCTCACATCACTTCCTGCCAGATCCTACTGTAGGTGCCGGAGATTGAACCTGGGACCTTCTGCCTGCCAAGCAGAGGCTCTACCACTGAGTCAGGGTCTCAGGCCAAGGTCTTTCTCATCCCCTCCTGCCTAGTCCTTCTAACTGGAGATGCAGGGGATAGAACCTGGGACCTTCTGCCTGCCAAGCACAGGCTCAGCCACTGAGCCAGGGTCTCAGGCCAAGGTCTTTCCCATCCCCTCCTGCCTGGTCCTTTTAACTGGAGATGCCGGGGATTGACCCTGGGACCTCCTGCAGGCCAAGCAGGGGCTCTGCCACTGAGCCGCAGCCCCTCCCCATGTCCATGGTTGGATCCATCATGAGGTTTTCTATTAAAGTGAGGACCATGTTTCCTCTTAAACATCAGCCAAAGCATCGAGCTCTTTAACATCAGTAAATATGATTCCCTCACGAGAAGCTCAGGACGTTTGTGGCCCTGAGTGCCAGAGAGCATGTCAGAGGAGCATGGCTATGTCTCGGAAAGCAGAGAGAAAGCATTGGGGTTGGCCAAATTGTGGCTCTCCAGATGTCCATGAACTGCAATTCCCATGAGCCCCTGCCAGAAGGGCTCATGGGACCTGTGGTCCATGGGCACCTGGAGAGCCACCGATTGGCTACCCCTTGCATTAGAGAGTATTTCCCTTTCCACGGTCTTCATCTGAAATCCATTCATACGGATTACCCTGCAGTTGGTCTTGTTATATGTCTTTCTTGCCATGCATATGTTCCATCGATCTGCAGTGCCCGGCCATTCTGCGGTACACTCTGACATCTCCAGAATATACACATCCGTCTTGTCCAACCATTGCTCGGAACCTGTGGGGGAAGGAGAGAAGATGCTCAACTCCAGGGCCAGCCCAGGAATTCCCAACCGGGGTCCCCAGGGGTTACACGAGAGCCTCCCCAGATATTCAGATGGCTGCTGACATCACTAGACGTGACCGGAGCCCACTTTCCCTGTTGCTCCAGAGGCCCAGACTCTTTCTCCACAACAGAGATGGGAAAGCAGCCTTTCTCAACCTTTTTACCATCAAGAACCCCCTGAAACATTATTCAGGCTTCCAGATGCCAGCAGGCCACACCTCCCTGCCACACCCCCAGATGGGATGTCACGGAAATATGTGGACCTGTCACCCGATAGTTATTTTAGGAAAAAAAATTAGCTCCTGCCCAATCTGTGAAACCCTCCTGGGGCTGTCAGAAAACCTCAGGGTTTCACAAAACTTTAGTTGAGAAAGCCTGTGCTAAAGGATCGATCGATTGGTTGGCTCCAGCATCTTACTTCCACGCCCACTTATCTGAAGGGGCACGTCAACATTTATTTCCCGCCACTCCCGAGCCCATCTTGTGGCGGGTTACAATTGTCCTTAGCTAAAAATCGCATTAAAATACCGGATGTAAAACATAACAGCAGCTCAGAAACATGGCAGTATTATGCAATCACCCATCCCACCCCCAAAAAAAAATCTAATAATGGGGGTAGGAAGAGAGGGCCTGTTGAGCAGGGGGGTTGGACTAGATGGCCTCTGTGGCCCCTTTCCACTCTAGGATTCAATGATCTCCATCAGTCTCAATCCCCAAATCTCCAGCAGTTTCCTATTACGCACATGTTGGACAATGCACTTGTGCTTTTCCAGCTGGATTTTCCTGTACGGAACACGATAACGCATTGAAAGTGCATTATCTAATGTGTTCGTAATGGGCCCCGGAGAGACACGGTTTGGCCACCCCTGCATTAAACCCTGCTCAAGGCAAGGACGGCGCATCTATACGTCTTCTTCTGTGTAGAATGAGCCCTGGATCTGGCAGTGGCCCCGGGGGTCACCCTAAGGCTCAGACTCACCCTCTTGGTCTCGTTTGTGGATCCTACAGTGCGCCCCCATGAGAGGAAAGTCAGAGTTCCCATCAGGGATGCAGACCGGCCACATCTCTCTCTTCCTTAGGTCGATCGGCTGGCCGAGCATCACGAGTCCCAGGTCGTTAATGGGAGGCCTTGCCCACGAGCTGAACCCTCGGTGCGACAGGAACTGGCTGACCGTTAGCGTGAAGAAATGTCCACCCGTCGTGATCATCTCCACATAGCTCGGCTTCCTGCCAAGGAAGGGAAACCAGGTGCTAATTTTTCACACAGGCCAAGCTAGGAACCAGCAAAGAACTTTTCGCTTGCTACGTTGGACTTCGTTTGCCATATTGTTCCCCACTCACCCAATTTGTGGAAGTCCCCCTGAAGCTCCTCACCTTGGTTTTCCCCATACTGAATAATTTTGTATCCTCTGCAAATCTGGGTGTAGTCTGCACAGGGCTTCTTACCCAGTCCCAGTTTGAATGCCTCCCGTTTACACTGAATTCAGTTTGCATTTTGAGTTTGGGAGCTTTAAATTTTCCCTCTGCAACATACATGATTGGAGTGACCCTACCTTTCCCCCGCGATATTCAGAAGTGGATATAACCCTTGATATTTGAAAAATCGCCATGAGTAAATGTGCAGCTCTCTGCTTTTTGCAAATTAACGCTGACTCATGCCTCTTGCATCCAATGCTGTAGCAAAGCAGTCTTCCCTGATTGGCCAGGATATCAGTTCAAAGTCTTCCTCGTTCCCGGTTGCAAGACTTGTTTTAAAGTGACTGCACTCCAGAAGCCCTCAGCATTGATTTGCCTCTTGGTTCCCCCTGCTCTGCTGTCTCCAATCCTTGACCCCCCTCCTGTTCAAGAAATTAAAGAGGCTCCTGCTACGATTGGCTCCCCCCCCAATTTTGAGTTTCCCCAATCGAGTGCAGAACACTTTCTGTTTCATTGGGGGGGGGGACAGAAGAAGACTCGAGTTCAAATCGATCTGAATCCAGCAGGATCCACAACAAAATAAACAAACTAAGTGCAGAATCAGCCCTGGACACTACACTGCTCACCCCCAGTTACAGATCATTTCTGAAGACCCGAAATAGCACTGACCCCAGAACCTATCCTTTTGCAAACCCGTTGCTAAGTTCATTGCAATAGCTGTCTGCTTATTCCTTCTTTTTACTTCCTGTTGCTTAGCCGGTGTTTGGTGAGGTTCCTCGTCAAAAGCCTTTTGAAACTCCAAGGCTCCAATGTCCACCAGGATGAAGTCCGCACACATAGGATAATGCACTTTCAGTGAGCTGGATTTTCCTGTGCAGAACAGGATAATCTACTTCTAAAGTGCATTGAAAGTGCATTATCCAGTGTGTGCGGAATGGGCCCAGGTCACTATCCACTTTATTGTGGCCCATATTAGGAGAGGTGGTCCTTCAGATTAGCGTCAATCACTCTTTAGCCACACCACCAGGGGTAATCAAACTGCATTCGCTGGCAGGGACTCATGGGAATTGTAGTCCATGGATATCTGGAGGGCCGCAGTTTGACTACTCCTGCACTACACCATGCTGGCTCTGGCCTGAATTCCTGCAGAGCTACTGCCAACCAGAGCAGGCAATACTGACCTTGAACAGGGCAATCGCCTGACTCAGTATGAGGCAGCTTCGTCTGTTCATAAGGCTTCCCAGAGAGAGAAAAATGTCCCCATGCATTCCATTACTCACATCAAGAGGAAGCAGCTTGCTGCCGTCAGGACCCACCAGTTGTTCAAAACCGCTCCTTGGCACCTCTCGCCGTTACCAAGAATGCTCACCAGCCATGTCTCTTCTAGGTCTTGAGTTTGCTCGTTGGGTTCTTCGTCAGCATTGGCCCAGGGTTGCTGGTTGCCACAGACTGCGTGGAGACAGGACAGGGCTCTGCGTCGGGGACAGACTTTGGGGCAAAGGTTGGGGGCTGTGCGCTCAGACACAGCCCCCAAAAGAAGGTCGTGGCTTCACATTTCATAAAAGGCTAGTGTCTAAAATTATCTGTCTGTAACACAGTCCTCTGCCCTGACCAGGATGGCCCAGATCTTGAAAGTTAAGCAGGGTTGGCCGTGGTTATTCCTAGGATGGGAGACCACCAAGGAATACCAGGCCATAGCACGGACAGGCTGTGGCAAAGATATCTCTGAGTGTCCCTGCCCATCTGTGAATGATGGGCACTGTGGGTGGACAGGTAGTTGTGAGTGCAGGAGGTTGGATTAGATGACCCTGGAGGTCCCTTCCAACTCTATGATTCTTTGATTCTATGCCCCAGAGTTGGAAAGTTTGGGCATTGTGGACACTGAGATCATAAGAAGAACCCTGATCAACATGGGACAACCCTTCAGCAGTAACACTCATGGACGGCTGACAAGTGGGCAAGGACCTCATCACAAAAGCACTGCCGTAATCTTACGCCTCTAGATGTACATACAGGTGGGAAATTCCTGGAGAATTGGCGAGGGCACGGCTAAAATATAAAGTCACACCATCCACCATCCCAAGTAGATGTTTTCCCCAGGTAAACCGATCTGTGGGGTAGTCAGAAGAGGAATTTAGATGATTCTGTGCCACGCCACCATGCCCTTTTTAAAAAATGCTCCAGCCTAGTTGCCCTTACCCCTGTCCTTCTGCTCGCTTCTACTGCCTGATCCCAAGTAACTGAGGGCTTCTTCCCAAAACCGTTTGGAAAATTCAAAGTCTCCCTGAGCTTGTGTTGAATTTGGAAAGGAAGGGGAAGCTGAGAGTTCTCCCCCAGACTCTGCATCCAAATTTCTAGATTTTCAACCTGGAGCGGCCATTCTAAGTCCCCCAGGCAAGGGAGATCTGGCAATCAAAGACTGCTCCTTCTGGGTTGGGAAATACCTGGAGAATTTGGGAGATGGAACCTGCTGGGGAGGTTGGGGCTTGAGGAGGAGAGCCCACCCTCTGGGTGGTCAAGAGATTGATTGTAATATTGGGAGAGCTACCTGGAGGCTGACAGCTCTTGGCTTCTCCCCTAACCCTCCCTGCTTCTTCTCAGAACTGCGGAACAGAACTCAAAGTCTCCCGGCCGTGGCGACTTACGGCCAGAGGAGGAGGAAACCAGGAGGTGGGAGAGGGTCCAGATCCCAAGCAGAAGCGTCATCCTTCCTCACGGTGGCAGAGGGAGGCCGGGGAGTCATAAAGGGGCATCCTAGAGAAGAAGAGGTGGGGGCAGGAGGTTGTCCAGGGGCCCAGGCGGGCCCAAGCAGTCAAGAAGCAGACCCCAAGAAGGCTGGGGTGGAACCTTTGACCTCACAGAAGGGGCATTTGTGACATCAGCTTCACCGTGCTCTGGCGGCCGCATGGGAGCCTAACGCACAATCCTGCTAGAGGACACTTCTTAATCCTAAATTGTAATTGTTTGCATGCAGTTCTATTTTGAAACCTCTTCCCAGGGCCTCCTGTCCGGTTTGGCTGCTTTCCACGGGTCTCTCCGTCTCTCTAAACCTGTTGTGCGTGTTCCGAATAAAATCAATATTTAGAAATCGGGGCTTCTAATGCAGTTCTAGCCCAGATCCAGATGGAGAGGGTTGCCAGCTCTGGGGAGGAAAATACCTGGAGAATGTTGAAGGGTGGATTTTGGGGGAAGGGAGGGACCTCAGAAGGGCATGCTACCAAACCCTATTACACATGAGCCCACATGGTGTAGGAGTTAAGAGCAGCAGTTTCTAATCTGGCGAGCTAGGTTTGATTCCATGTTCTTCCACATGCAGCCAGTTGGGTGACCTTGGGCTCATCACAGTCTTGATAGTGCTGTTCTCACAGAGCAGTCCTGTCAGAGCTCTCTCAGCTTCACCCCCCTCACAAGGGTGTCTGTTGTGGGGAGAGGAAGGGAAGGTGACTGTAAACCAGCTTGAGACTCCTTTGGGCAGTGAAAAGTGGGGTATAAATCCCTACACTTTAAAGTCCTGCTCTGCTCCCTGTATGCTGTCCGTGTCCACATCAATGTGAAAAACGGAGGAGGGTTCTTGTAGGTAAAGATATCCTAGGGGGGGAAACACACAGTTTTCTTACAGCAGTTCAGGCGTTGGCATAGCTGCCTTCTATGGTGGACAATGGTGGATTTTCTGGAGAGCCAGCTTGGTGTCGTGGGTGGACAGGTAGTCATCTCTGATCTGGAGAGCTGAGTTTGATTCCCTGTTCCTCCACATGCAGCCAGCTGGGGGACTGTGAGCTAGCTACAGTCCTGTTAGAACTGTCCTTACAGAGTAATCTCTCTCAGAGCTCTCTCAGCCTCACGGTCAGAGGAGCTTTATCAGTGTCCAAGGTCACCCCGCATGTGAGGGAGCAGGGAATCAAACCCGGCTCGCCAGATTAGAAGTCCACACTCCTAACCATGACACCAAGCTGGCTCACAAGCCACCTAGGGAGAAACGGTGGTATATAGTTTTCTCCCCCTCTTATTTAGAAATTTATACTGCACTTTCCATGCCAGTGGTGAACTAGAGCAGCTTATAACATTTATCACTCTCTTAGTGGTGGCCAAACTGTGGCTTTCCACATGTCCATTCACTACAGTTCCCATGAGCCCCTACCAGCACATGGATTAGTTCATGGATTCTTGGAGAGTCACAGTTTGGCCAGCCCTGCTCTGTCTTCACATTCAGGTTAGGAGGAGAGTGACTAGCCCAAGGTCACCCATCTAGTTCCCTTAGCAGTGTGAGGATTTGAACCCAGCACTCCCAGAACCCGTTTTGACCCTCTAACCAGGGCACCATATTGGCTCTCGGTTCAAGACTCAATGGCAGTTACAAGGTTCTGAGGTAAAAACCGACAGCCGAGTCACGTTCGGCTCAAAAATCCCACACGAACACAAAACTCATTACTTTACACTTTTAAAAGAGAGAACCTGCCTCGTCCCAATGAATTGATGAGTCATAAGATACAAGAACCGTTTAAACAAAGAAGATACCAAAAGTAAAATGTAGCCCAAATGTTACATTTGATCTTGGGAGTTCCTCCTGGGATACAAGTATTTTGAAGACGTAGCCAGATACCACCGATTTCTCTCCCGTATACACTCTGAGGAGAAAATTGTTTTCTACGATTAACTTTCTCCTCACAGTAATTTGATGTGAGGCATTCTGTCTTCTCTGACTTTCCACACGGCTGGAGAGGGCTTGAAAGCCGATTTTCACACAAAATGGCGCCATAGTGATGAGGTGACGGAGTAAGGATGGAGTAAGGATGGAGTAAGGCTTAAGAGATGTTCCCCTGAAATCTAGCAGCCCCTACTATGGTGTCCACTGTCAAAGAAGAAGAGGAGCTGTTTTTTTTTCGCCCCCAATTTTTACTACATGAAGGGGCTTCAAAGCAACTTACAATCACCTTCCTTTCCTCTCCTCACGACAGGCACCCTGTGAGGTAGGAGGGGGTGAGAGAGCTTTGAGAGAACTGGGACTGGCCCAAGATCACCAAGCAGGTCTCACGTGCCTCAAAGTGGCTTAAAATCGCCTTTCCTTCCTCTCCCCACAACAGACAACCTATGAGGTAGGGTGGGGCTGAGAGCTCTGAGAGAACTGGGACTGGCCCAAGGTCATTCAGCAGGCCTCATGTATCTCAAAGCAGCTTACAATTACCTTCCCCTCCTTTCCCCACCACAGACACCTTGGGAGGGAGGTGGGGCTGAGAGCTCTGAGAAGACTGGGGCTGGCCCAAGGTCACCCCACTGGCTGCATGTGGAGAAGGAGAGGGGAATCGAACCCGGCTCTCCAGATTAGAAACTGCAGCTCTTAACCCTTACACCAAGCTGGCTTTCTGAGGTTCCACTTTAATATTAGAAAACATTTTCTGACAGTGAGGGCTATTTGTATCTGGAATAGGCTGCCTCAGAAGGTGGTGGAGTCTCTTCTGTTGGAAGTTTTTAGGAAGAGTTCGGATGAGCACCTGTCAGTCGGTGATTTGGAAGCCCTGGGGGCTGGACTGGATGGCCCTTGGGGGCCCCACCTCCTCCAAGATCTACATCCAAACCTCCAGGCAAAATGACTGGCCCTTTGGAGGCGAATGTACAAAATGTCCCTTGACCGAACCTGAGACCAGTTGCTTTTCCCTTCTATCTGGCCTCATGTCCCAAAGGCTTCTGGGAGGCTCAAATCGAAGCAAGTCCAGGCCCGCTTTGCAGAGATCTTTGGCGGAAGGGAGGAGACGCAGGCGGAAGAACAAATACATGTCGGAGATGAGGCACATCCTACTCCGCTGATGTGGGACGGTGCATGCCTCCTCATGGAGGCGCATTTCCATTTTAAACTGGCGACAGGAAGTGGCGCTCTAATCAGGACCAAGTGGCAACGGGACACAGGATGGGGTGTGTAAACTCTGGTTCTATTTATGTCTCGCTGAAGACGATGCGCGGAACTAAAATGATCCAGGCAAACATACCCTGGGAGGGTTTACAAGTTAACGTACAAATCCCTGCTCTGCCAGGCAGCATCTTGGGAAACGGTGGGTCAGGCGCACTTTCCCGCTCTTTCTTGGTATGGCCTACTCCGCAGGGCTGAAATGAGGAAGGGAGAACTGCATGTGCCGCCTTGGAGAAAGGGGAGGATACAAAATAGATTGGGGTGCCTAACCTTTCCGGGGCTACGGGCCCCTCTTGGGATTTTGAGAGGGGGCCATGGGTACCACCTAGTTATGCCAGCCTCCAGGTGGGAACTGGAGATCCCCTGGAGTGACAGGTGGGCTCTGTAGCCTTGTGTCCCACTGAGGTTAAGGGACGCCAACCTTCGAGTGGGATTAAGAAACTATCCTGTGCGAGACAAAATTTGATAATATCCAATTGAAATGCTTTTATTCAGACAGAAGATTCTTGAAGGCATCGCAGAATGCTTTAATAGCTAGCAAGCTAAATGCTATTTTCAAGATGTTTTACAATCCTTTCTTCAGCTGTATAAAATGGCGCCTCTGAGTTGAATGTAAAAGAGAAAGCTTTTTTTCTCTCTCTCCAGGTGGGACTTGGGGATCCCCTGGAATCACAGCTCCTCTCCAGATCTGAGGAAGCAGAAGTCCCTGAGTCCTTGGAGAAACCAGTTTGACTGGGCTGGATGGACAGGCAGTGGGATTTTACAGGGCCACATCGTAGGCTCACCAGAGGGCTGGAAGGTTGCATAGGTGAGATCATTTATTTATTGCATAGCATGTGCAGTGCACCCAGCTTGGTGTAGAGGTTAAGACCAGCAGCCTCCGATCTGGAGAGCTGGGTTTGATGTGATCTTGGGCTGATCACAGTCCTGTTACAGCTGTTCTCACAGAGCAGTTCTGTCAGAGCCCCACCTACCTCAAAGGGTGTCTGTTGTGGGGAGAGGAGGGGAAAGGTGTTCATAAGCTGCTTTGAGACTCCTTTGGGTAGTGAAAAGTGGGGTATAAAAGCCAACTACTACTCAAATCCTGGGAGGTCCCCCATCCAAATACTACTCACAGTCAGCCCTGTTTAGATTCCGAGTTTCCACAGGATTGGGCTTGCCTGGGCTGGCCAGGTCAGCATACCCTTCTGTTCACCAATGAGAAAGACCCCCTGGGTTTATTTCATAAGAAAAGTTGGTTCTTATATGCGGCTTTTCTCTACCCGAAGGAGTCTCAAAGCAGCTTACATTGGCCTTCCCTTTCCTCTCCCCACAACAGACACCCTGTGAGGTGGGTGAGGCTGAGAGAGCCCTGATATTCCTGCTCGGTCAGAACATCTTTATCAGGGCTGTGGCGAGCCCAAGGCCACCCAGCTGGCTGCATGTGGGGGAGGAGAATCAAGACTGCTGAAGATCATATGGATTTGGAATGGCCAGCTCTTTGGGGCAGTTCGAGGATCACGCAGAGGTGGCCAAGGGCATGCATGGGACGGAAGCCCATATCAGTGCTGCCAGCAGCACCCCCGCCCACAAGGAGCAAAACTCTGCAATACGCACGAGCATCAGAGCCTGCCAAGCGGCAGCTAACAGGGCTGCCCCGTAAAGAAATCTCAGCTCAGCGACTGCTGCCTCCCTGTCCCAGACAGAGGTCAGGGCTCTGAGGCTAGCCCAAATCCACCTCCTCCCAAAGAGAGCTCCCTTAAGCGGCCGCAGCCCGGAAGGGAGCGTTCTTTCCCAGAAACAAAACGGGGGAAATCGAATTTAGAATAGAACTGTGTCTCCAGAAGGACAACTTGGTCATTTCCTTCCCCGCCAAATGTGCAAGAGGAGGAAGCCCATCCATTTCCCACCCTTAAAGCACAGGAGGAAGTTGCGCAAGGAACTTTGAAATAGCCAAAGCGGCCGTGGGTTGTGGAAAGGCCTGTGCAGGGAAAGAGGGAACGGGGTAGAGAGCAGCGGCCCTCTCTCAATGCAGACACGGGGCCCAGCACGCCGGATATATCAGCGTCACACGCTAGCTCTTAACCCCGTTGGTCCCCAAGCCTGAGATTCAAATTCTCAAAAGGGGTTCATTCCTGCTTCTGCCATCACGGGTTCCAAACCCGGCATGCCTTAATTTACATCCTCCATGGCTAGAAGACGTAGCCAGGGGGGTCCCTCCCCCAGAGATATGGAATTTGTGGGGTTTTGGTACCCGTCTAGTGGTCTCACCCATGAAAAAAGGAGCAAGAATGTTGAACTGGCAGGTAAGGCAGCTAAGCTTAAGAAAACCCAAAACACCAGGGGTTGGATGCTTCTTATTTTACTGACAAGGGGTGCATGGACTCTCGATGGCTCATCCCGAGAATCTTGTCCATTCATAAAACGCTTCTGGACCCAAATCCCGCTCTTTGGTTGCAGACTGACAAAGTGACGGCTTGCTGGGGATGGACCGTGGACAAGAAGGTGCAGAACATTGTAAGTTAAAGCAAAACAAAAGATGGGATTGAAAACTAGCCTTTTCAAGCTGCTGAAGGTCTGGAACAGGGGTAGTCAAACTGTGGCCCTCCAGATGTCCATGGACAACAATTCCCATGAGTCCCTGCCAGAAAACACTGGCAGGGGCTCATGGGAATTGTAGTCCATGGACATCTGGAGGGCCGCAGTTTGACTACCCCTGGTCTAGAACCCTGAAGGGAGAAAGATTTCCCAGTCATTTAATGCCTCCTGTAATTTCTTACAGGTCCCCTCCTTACAGGTCCCCTTAATACAACACAATTTACTTATACCTTACCTTTCTCCCCAATTGAGACCCGAAACAGCTGATATCTTTCTCCTCTCCTATATTCTCACAACCACCCTGTGAGGTAGGTCAGGCCAAGAACATGTGACTGGCTTGAGGCCACCTGGTGAGTTTCCACTGCGGATTCAAAGACGGCTTTTCTCCGCTGCATTACAAAACAAACAACTCAGCTACCAGTTTTGCTTCCGGATCAACAAGGGGTTCTTGCTTCTAAAGCCATGGTCTAGGATTCCTCCCCACACCCTGAGCCCACATACCAATTAAGAGCTGGCTATTAGCGATGCCACCTTACTGGGAACGAATAATTCAGGCTCATATTTGGATGGGAGACCTCCAAGTGACACCAGGGGCATGACGCTGAGGCACAATCCTAAAACCTCCTGGCTACACTACACACAATGCTGAGTGAAACAATGCTGGGAATATCTCAGGTGTTGGGAATCATCTGTTTTAGGAGGCTAGCAAAAACCCCTCCCTTTCATTGTCATTACAGAACTAATTTGTTTTGGACAAACATTATCTTACAGTCCAGCTCTACCGGAACATTTTATTACAGTGTGTTACTGAATAGCTCTTTTTGTGACCCACCGTCATTACCTGGCAAGGGTACGTAACGCTTTAAATAGTCATGTTGCCCTATTTGGTTCCTCCTTCCTGTTGTAGCCAAAGATCATTATGAATTTCCATTGTGCTGACGTCGCACCTGACATTTCACTGACTGTTCTTGTCAAGTCACGAGGAAACTGCACATTAAAGGCCATCTACAGATACGGGATACAACAAGAGGCAGCCCTCAAACAGAGCAGCTTCAAGGGGAGATTTCAGTGGGACAATGCTGAACTGGAGTTCACTTACAAGTTCAGACCAATGGATTCTTACACTCCCAAGCAGGGTTGACTGGGGTCATGGTATTCTTTCTCTCACTGCAGATGCTAATTTTCTGTCCTTAAGGCATTTCTCCCCTGCTTTAATCAAGCTGATCGCATTTTGCGTTGTAACTACTACATCCTGAGTTCTTTCTTTGCAATACCCCCTCCCATCTTCTGACTGGGATAGAAAGTAGCTTGTATCTGACAACAGAGGTTATTGCTTGTATCTGACGATGGAGCTCTCACTCTTGAAAGCTCACCCCCCCAGCTATTGCTGATCTCTTAAGGTGCCACCAAACGCAAATCTCTAGCTTTTCGAGACCCGACAGTGATACCCTACCTTTCCAAATTCAATGCACAGAGTTATCCAGACGTCGTTCTGTTGCCAAGATTCAGGCTAGCACAGAACATGGAATTTGAAAAAGACTGCTGTGGTAGATGAGAAAGAAACAGGACCATAAGGAAACTGTACTGGGGGGAGAAAGGTCTAGTACAGACAGGGGAACGATACCAGATTCCAAAGCTCCAGTCCTTCATAAAAGGAGAAGTCTGGCCAGTTGGCCACTGTTGTTCAGAGCTCAACAGAGCAGGTTTAAAACAAGGGAAATCAGGCTGAACTACCTGCATGAGCAATGAGGCCACAGAAAGTATATTGCATTGACATTACAGCAGGGGCAGACAGACTGTGGCTCTCCAGATGTCCGTGGGCTACAATTCCCATAAGCCCCTGCCATATTGGCAGGGGCTCATGGGAATTGTAGTCCACAGACATCTGGAGAGCCACACTTTGGCCATCCTTGCATTAGGGATTCTAACCCCCCCCCCCAATCCAAACGGTTACCTTTTCTTGTGCCTTCTTGAAAAAAATGAAAAGCATGCCTACTGGATGGGGGATACGCTTCTAGGTAACACTGTGTGTGAACAAGACCTTGGGGTACTTGTGGATTGTAAACTAAACA
>BDOT02000003.1:159800680-159837410 GCA_003118565.2 Paroedura picta | reverse complement strand
CCAGCAGGAGGCGCCCGCGCAGGCGCAGCAGGCTGTCCACGTTGCTGCCCGAGGGCCTGCGGAGCGACAAGGGAGAGTCAGGGCCAGGCTGGGATGGTTATAACAGCAACAGCAACAAACAACAAAACCCACAGTGGAATTCTTTAACTGGTACTGGCTTCCTCCCAAATCATGGTCCCTAACTTTGTCCAGGTTGGGGGCACTTCTGGAATTCTGCAACATGGTAGGGGGGGGAAGCCAGCTAACAAACGGCTCCCACCGCTTATCTTCACTTATTATGATTTTTAAGCTTAAATGTTATTTGTTGTAACTTCTGCACGAAGCTGTTATGCGATACGCTGCCCTGAGCCGGCCTCAGGGATAGGGCGGTATAGAAAATAAGCAAGCAGATAAGTAGATAAGATAGACGAATAGATAAGATAAATGATAAAGAAGCAGAGAAAGACATGCACACATACCACGAAGGCCATTCTGCTGAGGAGGAGGTTGCAATGTTTTCAAAAAATCTGCACAGCTCATCCAATCCCCCACGGCTAACAGCCCCACCAGGCCCTACTCATTTCCTGAAAACTCTTGGCGGGCTCCAGGAAATGGGGCGGCCGGTGCCCCGTTTCCGTAAAATAGCCGCTCATCTGACTGGGAGCAGTCAAAATTGGACTGTCACTACGTGGACAATGCAGGTCGGAACTGGATCTAGCACAACGCCCGTCCCGGGGAGCCTCAGAAGCCGGCTGGCTCTGCCTGCTGGGTTGGAACTGAGGCTGGGACCCAACAGGGGACCAGTCGAGAAGTTAAGGCAGGGGTAGTCAAAACTGCGGCCCTCCGGATGTCCATGGACTACAATTCCCAGGAGCCCCCTGCCAGCGAACGCTGGCAGGGGGCTCCTGGGAATTGTAGTCCATGGACATCTGGAGGGCCGCAGTTTGACTACCCCTGAGTTAAGGGAAGGAATCCGTTAGCCACTTTTCAAAAGAGAAAGGCGAAGGAGAAGTCCTTTCAATGGCTTAAGTCTTCCTGGGTCTACGGAAGAAGGGGGACTGCCAGGAGGAAACGCTGGAGGCAGCAACCATTTCAGAGCCTGAAGTTATCCCTCCTCCATGTTCCAGAAGCAGCTAATTTGGGCCTAGTCATTATGGTCCGCCCTAAACTCCCCATCATGGCAAATCTCAACAGCTAAGGTTGGGCTTGGTTAGCACTTGGGAGGCCGGGCAGGCAAGGCAAACCACCTCTGAACATCTTAAGCCTTGAAAATCCCGTGGGGATGCCATAAATAGTAAGCAAAGACATTTATTATTGCAGCCGTATGCCACAAAAAATTGGCTGCGACTTGACGGCCCTTTCCACAATGGCCATTATGGCTCTCATAGAATCATAGAGTTGGAAGGGGCCATACAGGCCATCTAGTCCAACCCCCTGCTCAAAGCAGAATCAGCCCAAAAGTCTTTCAATTAAAGACTCTCCTCCCAAAGTCTTTCAAATTAAGCCCAACAGATGTCCACTGAAAGATTCACAACCTGCATTGAGTTCCATCCCTCTAGGAGAGCCAGTTTGGTGTAGTGGTTAGGAGTGCAGACTTCTAATCTGGCATGCCAGGTTCGATTCTGCGCTCCCCCACATGTAGCCAGCTGGGTGACCTTGGGCTTGCCACGGCACTGATAAAAAACTGTTCTGACCGGGCAGTGATATCAGGGCTCTCTCTGCCTCACCCACCCCACACGGTGTCGGTTGTGGGGCGAGGAATGGGAAGGCGACTGTAAGCCGCTTTGAGCCTCCTTCGGGCAGGGGAAAACGGCATATAAGAACCAACTCTTCTTCTTCTTCTTCTTCATGCCCCCCAGAATCCAGTACCTGCTGTGGCTGCTGCTGCCACCCATCTGGAAGGTACCCCCCCTCTGGACGGCCAGGCGGGTATACTGGACCCCTCGGTTTCCACTCAACCGGCTCGTGAAGGCTGTGGGGAGACAGGGAGACGTGTCAGGAGTGGAGATGCAGCTTAAGAGGGGAGCAGAATGACTGCAGAAGGCCCAAGGTGCCTTTTACCTGGGCTACGCAAGATGGCGGACAAGGCTGAGGTACTGGAGTGGCCAAAGAGGCGCTCGTGCATGAGCTGGCGCTGGCGTGCCTCCTGCTCGCGCCGCAGAGCCTGCGCCTCGGCGGCAATGTCCGGAGGCATGACCGCCAGGACGCTGTCCTCCATGTCCTCCAACACGCTGCGGCGCAGGTCTGACGGCAGCGTCTGGATGAAGGTCACGGGGTCCATGGGCGTGTCTGAGCTGGTGCTCTGGGCCAGCTCCCGCCGCTGTTGCTCTGCTCGCTGCTGGGCCAGAACCTGAACAGGGAAGCAGCAGTCAGCATATGGCACGATTGGGGGGAACAGTGGAGAACATCAGAAGAGCCCTATTAGATCAGACCAATAGTCCACCTAGCCTAGCATCCTGCATCGGACAGGCCAACCAATTCCTCTGGAGGACCGACAACAGCGCAGAGAGGCTGAGGCCTTCAGAAGAACGGAAGATGAGTCCTGATGGGCCCATCTAGTCTAGCATCCTGAGGGTTATATAAGAAGGACTCCACTGGATCAAGTCCACTTAGTTTAGCATCCTGCCTTGCAGAGTGGCCAACCAGTTCCTCTGGAGGGCTGACAACAGCACAGAGAGGCTGAGGAGTTCATGGGAACATCAAAAGAGCCCTGCTGGGTCAGATCAGTGGTCTGCCTCACACAGTGGCCAACCAGTTTCTCAGGAGGGCCAACGACAGGGCAGAGAGGCCTTGCTTAATATTGCCTCTTGGCTCTGGGATTCAGAGGTTTACTACTACTGAATGTGGAAGTTCCCTTTCATCGCTATGGTTAGTAGCCACTGACAGACCTGGCCTACAGGAATCTACCTAATCCCCTTTTACAGCCACGTGGCCATCACAACGTCTTCTGGCAGTGAGTTCCACATTTCAATCACTTGTGCTAAATCCAGAAAGCACATTCCCAGCTAGAGTCTTGAGAGCTAGAGTCTCAAGAGCCAATTTGGTGTAGTGGTGGAGCCAGCACTGGAGGCTACCAGGACTCGAGGTCTTGTTTGCCATGCGCTGCGGGGCATCTGATCTCATGCTATATGAGCACAGCTTGGTGTAGTGGTTAGGAGCCAGTTTGGTGTGGTGGTTAGGAGCGCTGACTTCTAATCTGGCGAGCTGGGTTCGATTCCCCGCTCCTCCTGCACATGCAGCCAGCTCAGTGACCTTGGGCCGCTCACAGCCTGATAGAGCTGTTCTGACCGAGCAGGAATATCAGGGCTCTCTCAGCCTCACCTACCCCACAGGGTGCCTGTTGTGGGGAGAGGAAAGGGGAGGGAATCGTAAGCCACTTTGAGACTCTTGATAAGAGAGAAACCTCTTCATCTCAGAGCCCAAGAGTAAGAGTAACCAGAAGCCCTGGGGAACTGCTGGAGCCAGGTTTGTAACAGGAGAATCCTGGCTCTGTAGGCAGCCCTCGCAGCAATCTCAACCCGAAGAATTACATTATGGAATCCGACATTTCAAAACACAAGATCTGATCTGCAGAGGGGGAAACTGAGCACACTCTTGCTCTGGCACGGAAAGAGCACCAACGCGCTGGAAACGCATCAAGGCAAAGCCATACATATCCCCCCACCCAGGCAGGACGGTTCCAGATTCTCCTTCCTCGAGAGTCTTGAGTGCAAATGTCAGACAGGTTCCCAAACTGGGGATGCTTTGGGGAGCAGGGTATCCTATTGTGACGCACGTGCATGCCTTGGTGGTGCAACTTACCTCCTCTTGGATCGCTGGAGGCAGCGCGGCCAGGAACTCCGGACTGACTTCTGTCACGCCTGGGTTGCCCACCACCGGCGGGGTCGGGGTAGTCGCCGTGGTGGTCGGAACCGTCCGAGCGGGCGGCCGGATCCCCAGCTGGTTCTGCAGCACCTCGCGCCGGATGTCGTCGGGCAAGGCAGCCAGAAAGGACGGGTCGACGCCCTCGGGGAGGTTGATCCCTGCGGGAAGCCCAAAACGTCAGGAGCGGCCACTGCCTCGGGAGGAGAGGACCTGAGCTACGGAAGATTCTTATTATGCTTAACCTTTAGGGCTAAAGCTCACCTGCCAACGGGTCCTCCTCCTCGCTGCTGGTGGACGGCAGCGGCTCTTCCAGGATGCCTCGCGAATCAGCTCCCGAGATGGCCACGGCCGAGTCCCTGGTCGAAGAGCTCTCCGAGGAGGAGGCGGGCGGGGAGCTGGGGAGCAAGAAAAGGCAGGCGTTAATTTGTGCGGTTCCAGCGGACGCATCCGCGGCTGGCCGAGCCTACTCTTGGGTCCTTACCCATCCTCCACCTGCTGGCTGGGGTCAGGCTGGCCCTCCCGGACGGCCTGGGCGCCGGGACCTTGGTGGGCGGCGTCGGCTGCTGCCGTGACGGGCCCCGAGCTCCCCGCTTGCTCCGTGCCGCCGGCCCCGCCCCCTTCGCCGCCGCCGCCGCCTTCTTCGAGGTTGCACGAGGCTAGGCTGCTGGTGTCCATGGGCGAGCCCTCCAGCTGGCTGCTCACGGCGGTTAAGGCATCGGAATCTTCGGCCCGCTCGGGGGACAGGGAAGCTGCGGGGACAGGAAGTGACACTGGAGGGAGGAGCCTACAGGCAGAAAATCCTTTGATGCATTGTGTCCATACACCAACCTAGTTCTTTGATGCATTGTGTCCATACACCACCTTTCTGGCTCCTCTTTAAAGGGGCCCTTTTCCAGGAAACATGGCTTGAGAATCGGAAAGCCTTGATTCAATATCTGCTTTTGGCCAAGCTTGAGATCGTAAGGCCGAGCGGGGCCTGCGTTCCAAAGCTAACTTAGGATGGCTTCATTTCTTGGTTGGATCGTCACACACAGAGCCAGTGTGGTACAGGGGCCGGAGCCTCTGCCTAGAATCTGGGAAACCCGCATTTGAATCCTCACACTTGTGCTACGGAAGCTCACCGGGTGAGAGCGGAAAATGTTACCAGCCGCTTGGCATTAATGCAGTAAAAGCCACACACTGAGGAGTTGGGCAGGCTGGAGAAACTACCCATGAATTCTGTCAAGAGAGGATGCGGAGTGGAACTGGCAACTGTGGCCCCATCCTGCACTTAATCTCTGCAAGGAAACTGCCCTTCGAAAACCCAGGCTAGATGCCGACAGCCCAGACACAGCAGGTGCTGGGGGTGGCCGGTATTTAGCTCCTCCCACGCACTTTATTTGGTGCGAAGGCCGGACGCTATTTCTGACTTCCACGCAGGGCTAGCAATAGGCGAGCGAGTCCAAATCAGAAAAAGACGATGTCCAGCGAGACGTGGGGGGGGTGCCTGCGGCCACTTACTGATGGTGGGGGCGGGAGAGAGCTCCATCTGCGTGGCCTCAGCGTCTCCACTTGGCCTGCCGGGGCCCGAGTCCTCCTGCTCCACAGGCATCAGCAGCTGCCCGGAAGCCTGGCTGCTCGGCTGCCCCGTCAGCTCAGAGGGGAGCTCTCCTGCCCCTGTGGCCGCCGATTGCGGCTGCTGCGGTTGCTGCGGGCTCTCCAGAGTGACCAGAGTCTGCTTGGGGCCGGCTGAGGGGTCTTCGGAGGCGGTTGGGGCCGCGGGATAGCCATCCGGGTGGGTGGCACCATCTGGGAGCCAAGAGAGGAAGGTCGGGTGCTGAAACCCTTTGGCTGCCGAAGCAGCGCGAGGGGTTTTTGGTAGGGACTTGGCTTTGCCCCGCTGGCAGAACAGAGCTCTATCTCCCCCTAACCCCTCATCCCATGTTACAGGGGTAGTCAAACTGCGGCCCTCCAGATGTCCATGGACTACAATTCCCAGGAGCCCCTGCCAGCGAATGCTGGCAGGGGGCTCCTGGGAATTGTGGTCCATGGACATCTGGAGGGCCGCAGTTTGACTACCCCTGCCATATTAGCTCAGTGCTACGTGCATGAAGAAGCCCCCATCCTGGGCACTTCACCCCAGCCAGGGAAAGTAGTAAGTTGTATAGTTATCTCTGATTTGGGGCACAAATCCCTACCCCACAACAATACAACTTACTACCTCACCTCAGCAGAGGCAATGGAAATACCTCCCCCCCCCACCTCCCCGGTGACTTCTCCAGAGGTCTCCACCTTGTTCTAAGGCTGAGTTGAGCTGTTCAAGCACAGCTCCCTTCCCACCTTAACTGCCTGATCTTGGGAGTCGGAGGGTGGGAGACTTCTAGGGTTTCTCCATGCTGGGGCAGTAAGGAACTCCGATGCTGCAGAACGGTGGGGCTTCTCCCACCCCCCTCCACAGACCAACTCTGCTGAAACTTCCATGGCCCAACCACTGAAGTGAATCAAGGAGCGACCCGTTCAAGATTCCTTCCTTGACTGACAGAGGAGATCCAGGCTGCCGACCCCCTCTCCCCAATCAGAGGATCAAAGAACCCTGCTTGCCTGAGCCTACGATGCCCTCAGCACCTCTTGCCCCCAGCCTGTTCCGCATCCCTGGGTGGAAACATGCATATCCTGATGCTGGCGCATTGGTTTCTGAGTTCCGTCCCCGACTCTGTGCCCTTCCCCTCTTATAGATGTCGTCCCCCGGTGGATTCTCCCCTCTTCTTCCAGGTCGTCAGTGCTGGCACGAAGAACTGGGCATCCCCGCAGGAAAGACAGTAGACTGTATAGTTATCTCCAAGACCGGGTATGACCCTAAAACTATACAATCTACTACCTCATCCCGGGAGGTCCGAGAGCAATGTCGGCGTCTGCTAAGGTGGGGCGGAGGGAAAGAGACCAAGCAGCTACCTGCAAATGCCGACTTACCTGGGAGGTTTTGCTCGGCAGAACCGTTCGCCTGGGGGACCGGCCCCTGCGGAGGCGAGGAACAAAATCAGAGTGATCCACGATGAGCCCAACTCAAGCCCAAGCTGAGATGAAGACCTGCCAAGTGAACACTTCCCCTCGAGGGGAGGGAGAGGAGGAGGAGCTAACCCAGGCCCTGCTGAACGGTGCAACCTGCTGTTGCGGCCTGCGGCTCCACAACTGGTCTCCTGTTGCCAGTTGCTCAGGCCATGCAATTTTGTGAAGCCGAGTCGGGACATTTGGAAAGGATAGAAGCAATGTCTCCCTGCAGGGGAAGCCGGAAGCTAGCAGATGGGATTTCGCCCCCATGCGGCACTCCCTCCCCACAGCAGGGGTGCAACGGAGCCTCTCCCTCTAACCCACCTCTGCTTGCAGAAGGAAGACTTCGGTGTGTTGGGGGTAAGGGAACCAGGACGTGACAGAATATGCGTACTCTAGTGCAGTGGTCCCCAAGCTTTTTATCACTGGGGACCGGTCAACGCTGGACAATTTTACTGAGGCCCGGGTGGGGGGGGCAGTTTTTTGCCGAGGGATGTCACTGCCACCTGAGCCCCTGCTCCTCTTGCTTTCCCGCTACCTCCCCTGACTTTTCACCGCCCGCTGGGGGTGCTGCCACCAGCACCTGTGCAGTGCCAGGCCGAGGGGGAGCCCCAGCCATGGCAGCCCCCAAGGCAGCAGCCGGGGAGGAGGAGGAGGAGGAGCTGCAGCCCGGTACCGACTGATCCAATGACCTGTCCCGGTCCCCAGACCGGGGGTTGGGGGCCACTACTCTAGCGGACCCCCACCTCCACCCTAAGCGTGGCCAATTAACTGAACTCAGACAGGCAACGGGGTACCAAGGCAGTAAGAGTTTTCCACCCCTGGCTTTCATGAAACCCTGCGTTTATTGGGTGATATAACCAGATCTGGTCATGGTGACCCCTCCCCCTGTCCCCAAGTGGCCAATGATAGTCCTGGAAGGGGTGGGAATGGGCATGTCCACAGCTTGGGCGTGTCCTCTAAGTGGGCGTGTCCACAGCTCTGCTTCCCAACCATATTCTGCACAATTGTGCCACTTCTGGGGTTTCTCAAAGCCTGAAGAATGGTTTATGGGTTTCTCTACGGTAAAAAAGTTGAGAAAGGCTGCTCTAGAAGATTGGAGTTCGAGGCTCATCTGGGGGTATTCTCATTATGAGTTGTGCATCCTCAGTTCGGTATTTACAGCCCCAGCTGCCGCAAATCCACGGCACCCCTAGGAGTCTCCCAAGACACCGCTGATGGGCTCCCGACCTGGCCGTTCTGCTCCTTGTCCTCCGCCTCCTTGGCCTTGTCCGCCCCCTTGGCCTCCTCCTCAGCCAGCTGCTTGCGTCTCTTCTCCCTGCGCTCCTCGAGCTCCTCGTCCCTCAGGGCCTCCAGGTGATTGATGATGGGAACTTTCACCACTGGGCAGAGAAAAATGCAACAGCTGAAACACTGCCAGGCGCAGAAAGACCCATGCCAGATGAAGGGAGGTCCAAACCACCGCCAGGCTCACCTGAAACACAATCGTGCATGCTTTCTGCGTCGAGTACTTTGCATTCTTCCGTCCAGCGGGTCAGGGCTGTTGGGATGCTCGATAAGGTCCCTGCGGGGAAAGACAGAGACAGGGGAGATGGTGGATGAAGCCGTAAAACAAGCTGAAGTCTTGCCACTGATGCACACAGCCAGGCATGGGCTGCGAATGCCGAGGGTCGAGACCACTCAGAGATGCTCTGTCCAGGGCTGGTTTATCCATGTAGCACATGCTAAGGGCCCTAAACTCCCAGGGGGCCCACGCAGTGCTTTCTGCCCCATGAATCAGGATTGTGGCCTCTCTCCTCCACCTTTCCCCCCTCTTTAAGGACACTCGGAGTGACACCTGTTTCCACTGTGGGGAGCCCCTCTGGCCCTAGTCTGGCTGCTCCTGCCACAAATGTACTCTGCTAGGGCCCCGTGAATCCTTAGACTGGCTCTGACGCTACAGGTCCCACAGCTCTTTTAACTACTCCTGGTTATGTCCATCTCTAAAAGGTAAAGGTATCCCCTGTGCAAGCACCGGGTCATGTCTGACCCTTGGGGTGACGCCCTCCAGCATTTTCATGGCAGACTCAATACGGGGTGGTTTGCCAGTGCCTTCCCCAGTCATTACTGTTTACCCCCCAGCAAGCTGGGTACTCATTTTACCAACCTCGGAAGGATGGAAGGCTGAGTCGACCTTGAGCCGGCTGCTGGGATCGAACTCCCAGCCTCATGGGCACTGCTTTCATACTGTATGTCTGCTGCCTTACCACTCTGCGCCACAAGAGGCTCTTCATATCCATCTCTAGGGATTCCTTAATGCCTGACTTCTTTAAGCTGTGGGAGCTGCCTGCCTTCCCTAAACACAGCATTTAAGACCGTGCATAGCAATGTGGAAATTCTATGTCCACTGGAATCTCAGATCCTTCACTCCGAGGAGGAAGCCATCAGGAGGTGTGCACCAGTCCCTGGTACCACTGGAATGGGAATGTTTAAAATCTTCTCCAGTTGTGTGGGCATTCTCTTTATCCATAGGGGAAGAACAAATGATGGATGTTTTAGGGAAAGTTCTCATCATTTGGGAGGAAAGTTTGCATCATTTTCGTCATCTCCCCTGGTAGGCTTCGGACTCGCTGCCAGGAGCAGAATTCAGAAAACATTTTGGGCAGAAACAGAGAGGTGAGGAAGGCCCGTTCTTTTTCTGACACACATGGAAATATACTCCTGATGTGGAGTTAGACAAAAACTGAGAGTGATGACCTCAGATAAAACATATTTAAGAAGGTGGGCTCCAAACCAGATACTTTAGAAAGACTAGTTGGAGCTACAATAAACATATTTTTCTTCACCACCCAGCAAGCCTTTAGATTCTGATCTTATACAAGATATACGTCAGACTTCTGTGCAGGCCTGTGCTAGTTTAAGAAAACAGATTACATTCCAAGATTATATATGCTATTAAATAAAATACTATGAAAATGGCCTTTTGAATGGCTTAAGGCAACTCTTAGCCCATATTTAATTCTAAACAATAGTCCCGGAGTGAGGACCAAAAAATCCACACAATGGGCCATGTACAGATAAGGAACGTTTTCCTACCACCTGGGGGAAACTCCAAGGTGGCAGAAACACAATGAAAAAGAAAAAAAAAGAGGGAAAAGGAAGTGAAATTAAAAACAGCACCCCTTCCTCCAGGGGTGTGTGGGCAAGGCAGGAGCAGCAGGGACCAGTGGAGGTAAGGCTATTCCCCTCCCCATAATGTGGAAAGAGCTCAAAGGTACTGCCAGTCAAATGCTTGAGACCTGGTATCTTAAAAGTATATTTAACTGCTAATATGGTCAAATATACCTGGATTGTCCTGGAAGCTGAGCAGTAGGGGTGAAAGAAGGAAAACTCGTGACAATTTCTCTCCCCAATTAGTGGTTTGGGAACAGAAATTTGTGACGAATTTATGGATGGAGCAGAAAGTCAGGGTTTAAAGGTTTCCCTGAGTCGGTTTGTGGTTCAGCCATGATTCGAAATGCATTTTCCTGGTTTGTGCCCCGGCCCTGGCTATCTGATGTATGGGAGGCCCTCCAGAGATTACCAGGGATCAAAGGCGGAGGCAGGCACCCACCACTGAATCTCTTTGGCCTCGAAAACCCTATGGGTCGCCATGCTACTTGACTGAACTTCCCATCGCCAAATGGCCAAATGTACAAACAACATTTACATTCTACAGATCTATATTGCAGTGGAAGATATCCTCTGGTTTCTCTTCCGCCTTCTATAATGCGGAGGAAGACAAGGGAAGCAGAGCCCCCCAAACCCTCCATGAACTTGAGTTCTCCTTCTGCACTCACCAACGGCTAACCAATGGCCCACACTTCCTATTCTTCCTTCTTTGGTGCTGTACTATGCACATTTTCCAGATGAAATAATCCCCCCCCCCACTCCAGTTAGAAAAGAGAACCAAGGTGAACAAGGACGTTTCTATAACAGGAACACCATTTGGCAGAAAACAAAAATTAGCCCTGTGATTTCTTTTAAACTTTCCTTCTAAGTTTTGGCTGACACATTTTGATTGTGGGTCGTTACTGGTGATACCGGTCTGCCCCAAGACTAGCGCAGCCCCTGCCGGCGCTTCCTGTAACTGTGCTGCGAGGACTTGCCTGCCTGGCTGGTGGCGGTGCTCTGGTCGTGGAAGAAGTCGTCCAGCAGCTCGTCGTCCGAGCGAGCGATGATGTGCACGTCGTCGTTGCCGACCAGGAGGCGGGCCCGACCTCGGCTCTGGAGCGGGAGGCTGCTGCTCAGCTGAAGGATGTCCGCAGCTGCCGAAGGGCCGAGAAGCCTGGATGGACACAACGCAACGGTTGGGAAACCAACATCAGGACCTCTTAGCCAGAGAGACGGCAGCTTCTAGGAAAGCCCGTTGACTATGGAGGAGCCCCTGAAATGAACTTTCAGGTTCTGAGGAGTCCTGGAAGTGATGACAGCGGGCCACACCTCCCTGCCATACCCCCCCCCCCCGGAAGTGACATCACAACCCGCATTAACAGGCGAGTTCAAGGATGACTAAGTGGAGGAGAGACAGGAGGCGGTTTAAGGCAGGAGTAGGCATGTGGGTCCTCCCCTGTGTGTGTACAATCTAGACCAGGGATAATCACACTGCGGCCCTCCAGGTGTCTATGGAATAGAATTCCCATGAGCCCCTTGCCAGCAATCGCTGGCAGAGAGACTCATGGGAATTGCAGTCCATGGACATCTGGAGGACCGCAGTTTGACTACCCATGATCTAGACCCCCCTGGGAGGCCTATCGTTGCCCCCAGATTTATGTTGGATTGACCCAGCTGGGACTAGCATGAACAGAGGAATACAGGCTGATGGAAGGGTTGAATGATCGCCACCTTTGCAGGCTGCTGTTTTTGTATTTTGTGCTTCTCACCTGGTTTTTAGTTTGTATTTTAGGGGGGTTATGTTTTTAATACGTTGTAAGCCGCTGCCATGAGCCAGCTTGCCTGGGGGCAGTGGGATAAAAAATTAATAATAAATTAAAAAAAATAAATAAATGCAGGTGCATAAACCACGTGAGACCTCACACTTGGCTGGCTTCCTAGCTTGAAAATGAAATGAATGCCGATATCCTCAAACTTGAGGCAAACGGGATTCTCCACCACCTCTCCTTGAAGCCTCTGGGCCATCACAGTCTACTCAGACTGGAAGCAGCTCTTTGGGGTCTCAGGGGGAGGTCACTCTTATTACCTACCACCTGATCTTTTTAAACTGGAGATGTCAGGGATTGAACCTGGGACCTTCTGCCTGCCAAGCAGAGGCTCTGCCACTGAGCCAGGGTCTCAGGTCAAGGCCTTTCCCATCCCCTCCTTTTAACTGGAGATGCTGGGGATTGAACCTGGGACCTTCTGCATGCCAAACGGAGGCTCTCCTTGGCCTCACCTCTGTAAGATGAGAGGCGGGTTGGGCTGTCGGGTGCCAGGATAATGCACGTGGATAGTGTGGCCGGTGTTAGCCGTCAGCTGCCGAAGCGTCCTTTGGCTGCGGCCGATGCCCTGCGCCAATCGGGTAGTGGAGGAGCCGCTGCCCAAGGTCAAGGAGCTGTGGTCCGCGTGCCGAACCATGAGCGGATGAGTGGCGGGAATGTTGCCAGGTGACGGGGGAATATCCGCTGCAAAGAGAAATGGGAGAAGTTAGCCGATCAAGGCGGCGGTTTGTGGAGTGACATGTCGAGATCATTGCTTCGAATGAGGCAAAAACGAACCGATCCATGATCACAAAAGGCAAAGCTGGGATTCACCCAGAGAAATGCTGCAGACCAAGTGCTCATCTGTAGTTAAGAAAACTTAAGACATCCAGCCTCCTGAATCTACGTACGTTTGCGAAAAGAGCCCAGCCTCCGGATCCCAACCCACGCAGCCTCAGCTGCTAGGACGCCACCCGTGTCCTAGGACTCCCAGATTTCAGAGTTCTTACTGGCACTGGAGAACATGTTGTCAAACTCTATGATGAGGTCATCTTCCCGGTCAAAGCGCTCAAAACGCACCAGTGGGGAGGCATTCATGTCAGGGTAATCTTCATCTAATTCCATCTCGGAGCCATCGTCGTCATCTTCCTCCTCTTCGCCTTCCTCACCTTCTTCATCGTCCTGCAGACAGTGAGGGCCACACCCAAGAGTGAGCAAGGTTGCGCCTTTCGTAAGCCAAGAGTCGTGACCTCTGCTGACTCTCCTCCGCTATGTATGTTCTCTTTCTCTCTGCCCCCAAAGAAGCACATCAGTCCTCAACGAGGGCCACAGCTTTTTCTGTCCTGGCCCCCACCTGGTGGAACGAGCTCCCTGAAGAGATCAGGGCCCTGCCCGAACTCCCACAATGCCGCAGAGCCTGCAAAAGGCATTTGCCTGAGACCGGGCATTTGCCACCAGGCATTTGCCTGAGACCGACAACAGGTCCCCCTCAGACATCCCCTCCATGGCCTGAACCAGACTGACCTCTCTAAGGGCCTTAGCTAAGTTCCTGGTCCTGTTATATTAAGAAGATAACTGAAATTGTGTTATTTAGTTTATTGTTGTTGTGGCATTTGTTTATGTTATATATTAATTTGTTCCATGCATCCCCCATGTTGTTGTATGTAAATCGCCCTGAGCCATATGGAACGGCGGTATATAAATCAAGCAAACAAACAACCACGCAAACCAAATGCCACCTAGTCAGTCTGCCACCCCCAATGCTAACCACCCTCCACTGCTACTCTGCACCAGGCCTTCCTACTAAGAAGCCCTGCTAAGGTGGGGGAAACCAGAAAGCTGCCAGTGCTTGATCTCCTCCACCGCCTTCACCTGGTCATCTTCATCTTCCTCCTCCTCCTCCTCTTCCTCATCCTGACTGTCATCTTCGTCCTCATTGCTGCCACTGCTATCTTCTTCCTGGGTGTGCTCCTCTTCGTCCTCAGGGTCCAAGATGTTCATGGAATCTGCGGCGGATGACAGTGGGTGGGGTCAGGAGAGTTTAAGCCAAGGCTCTTTGCGTTCTCTTCTGAGCCAGACCTCCCATCGAACATTCTAGACCAGGGGTAGTTAATCTGTGGCCCTCCAGATGTCCATGGACTACAATTCCCATGAGCCCCTGTCAGCAAACTGACAGGGGCTCGTGGGAATTATAGTCCATGAACATCTGGAGGACTACAGGTGACTACCCCTGTTCTAGACCTCTTTTTGGGGGGAGCCCAAGCCTGTTATCGTCTTTGCTACATTGCGCTTCTACTATTAAGGGTCACTGAATACACTTTTCCTAGGGTGGGCACTTTTGGAGTTTTGTGACAAGTCAGGCTCCCCCCCTCCCAAATGACTTCTAGGGGGCAGCACGTGCAAAATATTGGAAAAGCTGACAAACCGTTAAGCCGTTCCACGCTTTTTTCCAAACGGCTGCTTCCTCCAGAAGGAATGATGACTGCTAAAGTACCCCTCCAGCAAAGTGGAGGACAGGTAGAAACAGATGCGGGGAAACACACTGTGGAGCCCCCGTACTGGGAACCGCTGTCTTAGAGACGTCACATGACACCTTAAGCCAACGCCTCACCTTCCCTGTTGGCCTGCAGGGTGGAAGCTTGGCTCAGGTTGGAAGGTGCCTCATCCATCAACACGTCCTCCTGAGATTCATCCTCTCCACTCCGGCCCACTGAAGGACAGAAGGGCATTATAAACGTTTTAGCAAAGTTACGGACGAACGCCCTTCTCTGTTACAGGCCGTCCCCCACACCGGGCTACACCGGCTGTTCCTTCTATGGGCACCCATTGTGATCTGGAAGAAATCCTGCTTAAGGACAAAGATAATCTTCAGAAGACTTCTAGAAGAACCCACAATGCTGTAAATTCGTTGAGTAAACATGAAGCCATGGCGAGGAGCCATCCCTGCCCCCCCCATCTCCTGGCTCCTTTGCTCATGAGTTATAGAAGATCCCTTCTAAAGGCAGCACTGGTATAGATCTCTCCTATCCTGGATGGCCCAGGCTAGCCTGATCTGGTCAGATCCTGAAATCAAATCAGGGTTGGGTTTTGGTTAGTATTTGGATGGGGGACCTTCTGAGGAATACCAGGGTCACGATGCTGAGGCAGGCCATGGCAAACCACCTCCGAATGTCTCTGCCCTGACCTGGAGGGCCTGACCATATCAGATCTCAGAAGCTAAGCAGGGTCAGCCCTGGTTAGAATTTGGATAGGAGACCACCACGGAAGTCCAGGTCAGCTGCGCAGAGACAGGCAATGGCAAGCTCTCTCTGAACATTTCTTGTCGTGAACCTTTATGGGACTGCCATGATCAGGGGGTCCTGCCCTATCCTATGTGTTCTCATACTGAACGTGGAAGACCAATTATGCATCATTAGGACCGTGTTGGGATTAGCTGACTTGGGTTGGAGAGTTATTGTTGAGTTAGGCCGCCATCTTTAATTGTATTTGCAAATGTTTTAATGGGTTTTACGGGCTATCTTGTTTTATGCTTTTATGCTGTAAGCCACCTTGAGGTGACATTTGTCAAGAAAGGCGGAATACAAGTATAAGAATGAATGAATGAATGAATGAATGAATGAATGAATGAATGAATGACTGAATGAATGAAGGAAGGAAGGAAGGAAGGAAGGAAGGAAGGAAGGAAGGAAGGAAGGAAGGAAGGAAGGAAGGAGGGAAGGAAGGAAGGAAGGAAGGGCTGTGACTTGACGGCATTTTACCCGCACGCAAGCATCTAACATGCTGCCCAAACCTGCAAAGGAAGCAACAGCTGAACAGCAGGTAACTTCTACCTAGTGGCCGAGGTCAGATTGTCTCTGGGCACAGAGGAGGAGAAAGACTATCCCTACTGCTTACTCACACAGGAAGAACTTAGACGGTGGGCCTGGCACTCACCGATTATGGTGCTGTTCCCCGAGCCGCCATCACGCTCCAATAACTCGTCTATCAGGTCCTCCAGCTCGTTTTCCACCTAACGGCATAAAGAGGAGAACATGTATGAGATCAGACGTCCCGCAGCGCACGGCAAACAAGACCTCTCCATTGAGTCATGGTAGCCTCCAATGCTGGCTCCACCCCTGTCCGCAGTGCAAGCAAACGTTATTAGAGCTTGCGCCAAGCAAAACAAGCTTCCTTACGCTTTTTGAGTCATTTGGAAGAGAGCTCAGGTCCAACTTTCACCCACATCCTCCTTTAGAAGTGGCACCAAGGTGCCACATGGGACAAAACCAGCAGTTGTGTATGTGATCCACGGTGCCCACACTACCCGCATCCTGCCCACGCCTGTGTTTGCCCTCCACACACACACCACAAACAGCAATTGTGTACCTGCATCTCCTGCGTGCTCAACACCTCAGGCTGCCCGGCTATCACCACAGCGTCGCTCTCCGCTTCACCGTCCATGATGTCGCCATCGGTTACCTCGGCCTGAGCCACGTCGTGGTCCTCCTCGGGGGCCTCTGCTTCTCCGCTTTCTCCTGCAAGTTACAAGGGCCAAACAATCCTTAGCGATGACCTCCGCGCGAGTTGTTTGGGGAGAACTGGATTTGGAGGACACTGGGAGCAGAGAGCAACGTCGGAAGAGCGAAGTTGTGGACAAGCTCGGCTGGGGTGCTGAAGAGGCGCCCCAGCAGAGAACGGTCTCGAGCTACCTGGAACCATGTACCTGCATCCTGCTGGCCGCTGTTGGCGTCTTGCACTGCGCCCTGAGCGTCCTGCTCGGCCTTGCTCTTGCTCGAGGCGCTCTTGCTGCCGAAGAGGCTGCTGGGCTGGTTGACTATCCGCGACAGCGTCTCCAGGGGCTTCAAGGCTGCGTTCACGGTGTTGGCCATGTTGGGACTTTGGGGAGGGGAAAACACACACACACATGAACAGTGACCTTCCAGATCCATCAAAAATGGCTTTAAGAGTAGGCCGAGTCATAATGGAGTTGGTTCTAGCGGGGATCGGGAAAGAAGAAGGAGGAGGACGAAGGAGGAGGAGGAGGAAGAGGAGGAGGAAGAGTTGGTTCTTATATGATGTTTTTCTCTACCCAAAGGAGGCTCAAAGCGGATTACAGTTGCCTTCCCTTTCCTCTCCCCACAACAGACACCCTGGGAGGGAGGGGAGGATGATAGAGCCCTGATATTCCTGCTCTGTCAGAACAGTTTTATCAGTGCCGTGGCGAGCCCAAGGTCACCCAGCTGGCTGCATGTGGGGAAGTGCAGAATCGAACCCGGCATGCCAGATTAGAAGTCCGCGCTCCTAACCACTGCACCAAACTGGCTTCAAGGGTTTCGTATCCTAGCCTCCTCTCTGCGATGAGAGATTCAGTCTGGCTTTGTAGGGGATGCGGGCTTTGGCTCTTCAACCCAGCCCCCAACAGACCCCTCTGGGCTTCCTGTCCCTGTCTGAGGAGCCCTGACACAACCCCCTTTAGGGAATAAAGCCCAGCCACCTGGAGAGGTCGAGGCTGTGAGGCACCCTGGCCAGGTCGCTGACCAGCCCCTTCTTGAGGAAGAGGCGGATGATGTTGTTCATGCCGTTGTGCTGCGTCTTGGCGGTGGCGCTGCTGTAGAAGCTGGAGGTGGAGGGGCACGATTCCATGATGGTGCTGATGATGCACATGACCGCTTGCAACCTGGAGGCAGGGGAGGCACCGTTAGAATGCAGCCAGGTGTGACACGTCCCCCCCTCCACCACTCCCCCCCTCCAATTAGAGCAGCCCCACAGGGAGGCCTGTTCTCTCTCTCATCCACATTGCTTCCTGGACAAAGTGTGCACAAGCAAACTAATGCTAAGTACTCAACAGTCCTGCAGTAGCTTGTAATGGAGGCCAACAAAACCAAGCATCAGGGGTGACCAAACTGTGGCCCTCCAGAAGTCCATGGACTACAATTCCCATGGGTGCCTGCCAGAACATGCAGGCAGGGACTTGTGGGAACTGTAGTCCATGGACATCTGGAGAGCCACAGTTTGGCTGCCCCTGAGAGTGAGGGTCCCCAAACTTTTTGAGCCTGTAGGCACCTTGGGAAATTCTGGCCCAGGGCGGTGGGGGCAGCCACAAAATGGCTGCCAAGGGAAGTGGAGCGAACCACAAAATATCACAGTGTGAGCTGATATATAATATATAATAGTTAAGCCTTCAACATTCCAGATGGGTGCTCCGTTAAACAAGATACCTTTCAGTCGGCACAGCCAATCAGGAGCCCTGCTGGGTAAAAAGCCCCCTCTTGCCCCGCCCACATCCTGAAATCAACTGGCGAGTGCTAGGAAAGGTGCCGTAGCTGGGGACCCCTGATCTAGAGGGCCACAGCCTTCCTCTACCCGCCCCAGTCAGAAAGTACCTGGCTCCCCCTCTGCCCCAGCTCACCTGGCATGTTTCTCGGTGCTCTCCGACATGGCCAGAGCGCGGCCCAGGGCTGCTTTCACCTCGTTCACCAAGGCCACCTGAGCGTCTGTTCCGCTGCCTGCTGCAGCCAAACTAGCCAGGAAGAGGCGTGCCAGGGCAGGCGTGTCTTTGTCTTCCGCGTTCTGCGTGTGAGGGAGCAGGTGGTCCAGGACGAAGGCCAAGACGCTGCAGTCCTGAGGAGACAATGGCAAGAGGTCGGATGAGCCCAGAGAGCTCAGCTTAAGCTGGCTAGTTATTTCTCCGTCGCAGGCCTGCGATTCCACACTCCCACGTGGGACTGCACAGGAACCACAAAATTCTCTGCCTTGACACTGTGTGCCTAATTCCCTTTGCTGGGCTCGCTCACCTCCTTAATGAGCTCAGACTGCCCCACGGTGTAGTTGTAGTTGGCGATTAAGGTGGCAATGCCCACGTAGGAACGCACGAGCTCTGCCAGCAGGCGCAGGATGGTGGAGGTGGGCATGAGGGGCTTGCTGCCCTTGGCCTTCTGCTTGCTCTCCTCGGCTGCCTTATCGCCCTCTTTGTCCTTCTTATTTTCCCTGGAGTCTTCAGGAGTGGAAGCTGTGGGGATGGAGGAGGGAAAAGATCAACTTGGCAGAACAGCCTCTGTGCCCAAAGATCCACATGGGAGAGGGCCAAGAAGACATTGGTTTGGTGGCCCGCTAAGGCCTGCTGGGAGGGGACCGAAAAATCCCGTCTGAATGAGTAAAATCAGACTGGGCAGGAGGGATGGGAAGGCGCAGTGTGATGGGTGCAGAACTGGAAAAACGAGAAGATACCTAAAATTGAGGACTGGATCTTAAAATTAAGAGAACCGGCTGAAATGCCAAAACTCACAGCACTGATAAGAGAACAATCAGCGTCTTCTTTCAAAATACAATGGAAACCTCTTAGAGACTTCTGGCGCCACTGTGACACAAATGATTTGGAAACTGAAGGATTTATGGATTAAATGAGGGGATATTGCCTATCATATAAATCAAGCTACATAGAAATGTTGAATAAATTTAGATTTTTAAGCTATAAGGTATCTTGAAGTTCCTTGTTAGGTTTGATAGAATAAGAGACTGATGAATTGCGTTTTACATTATCTTTATATGTCTGTTCCTCCTGTTGTCTTTTCTCTCCCCTCTTATTTTGAAATTTAAACTTTCCCTTATTATTTATTTATTTTTATTTATCATACTTTTATACCGCCCTCCCCGGAGGCTTATCTTTCTCTCTCTCTTTTTTTTAACATAACCAAAAACTGGTGATAAAAAGATGCCGCAGGGGCCAAGGCTGAAAAGGCCCTGGCCGAAGCCTGTTTTATATCCCTGGGGTCGGGGGACCCTAAACAAATATAATCTGCTTGATTTTAACGTTCTCCGAGGAGGGGAATAGGGCAGGAGGCAGTCCCAAAGATACAGGGATCCCAGACCTTTTAAGGCCTCGAACATCAGAGCTGAAACCTTGAATCTGATCCAGTCTCCAATCTGGAGCCAGTGTAGCTGGCTTGGTGCCCTTGGTGGGGTTCTTAACACAAGAAGCCCCGCTCAGCTGCAACCTGGAGCTGCCTGTGGCCCATTTTAAGGTTACAGCAGTCATGTTCTGCTCAGGATGTGAACTGCTTTGCTCAGTAGAGAGAGAAGGGGAGGGGGGAAGGAGGGAACAAAGCGCAAGAACATGATTTCTACGGGAGAGGCATTCCACTCAGTCTCATCTCCGTTCCAGACAGAGGAGACCTACTGAATGATCATCATTCCGTGTCACTTTGGCACCACATTCCTGACACTTTTCCAATAAAGCCATAGTCGACTCCAGTCCAAAAATCAAATTCCAATATTTCAGTCAGAACGTTTTACTTCAGAAGAAGAGGCGCAGAGTAACTCGCTGATGAACCTTTCCCACCGGTGGCAAGAAAGGAACTGAGGGAGGAGTGCTGACCCCTCAACACATCAGGTGAATTTGGGCGGGAAAAATCTCCTCAGACTGCCACAGGAATGGGGGTCGGCACTCCTGGGAGTGTTTTTCTTTAGATAAACTTGCTAGTTCCTCTCCGCTGATACCCATGTGGGAATGCACAGACATCATGAAGATGAAGATGTCACTCACCGTCTCCTTGGGGCGTCCCGGACTGAGGAGTCTCTGCTGTTGCACTGTCAGCTGCAAAAACCTGAGCCTGGAGGAGGAGGAGGAAATGGTGGTGATGAGCGGGACAGGACTTAATGGCTTCACGTGATGGGGGCAGGAGATCCCCACAAAACTCCAAAGGGAACCAACTCCGCAGGCTTCCCTTGCCGCTTACAAGAGTTGGGCTTTATACCCCGCTTTACACTGTCCAAAGGAGCCTCAAAGCGGCTTCCAATCACTGACTCATCCTCGCCCCACAGCAGACACCCTGCGAGGGAGGTTAGGGCGGAGCGAGCCCTGAGCGAAACTGCTCTGTGAGAACACCTCCAATAGGACCGTGACTGTCCCAAGGTCACCCAGCTGGCTGCATGTGGGAGAGTGGGGAATCAAGCCCAGTTCTCCCGATGAGAGGCTGCCACTCTTAGCCACTGCACTGTGCTGGCTCTCGACCAGTATCAGAACCGTGACACAGATAGCCGGTCACAAGCTCAGACTTTTACAGCTGTTGACTGTGCAAGTGTAGGAATCTAAAAGGGACGATTCCTCAGAGGGCTAATAGTGAAATATCAAGAGCTGTGAATCTTGTGGAATTCTGTTCTCTGGAGAGAGACAGTATGGATTTACCAGCTGCCAGAGGGCCAGAGTGAAGCGGCCCAGAGAGAGACTCACGTTGATGCCGAAGCCGGTCTGGGAGTCGAAGTCGCTGCCCTGACGCGTCAAAGAGCGGTACTGCTGGTACACGTCGTCGCCCATGTCTTGCAGGATCTGGCTCACCTCCTGGTTGACCGTGGCCACCTTCGGCTCTGACTTTTCCGCTGCTGGGAGAGGGAGAGGAGAGGGCAGCCGTTATTTGCACAGGGCTGGGACTATGCAGGGAGAACAATCCTAGACACCATGACTGGTTGAACCACAGTGCACTTGGGTAGAAGTTTTTCAAAGGATGAATGAAATGTGTTCATACTGGGCTGCAGCACAAGCCGTCTTCACTTCATTGGGGGGGAGGCTGCTGAACCAAAAGGGGCGTGGCCAAAGGAAAACTTTCTCAAGGTCAAAGAACTGTGTAGAGTGTGACTCGGGACACCCAACAAAATATCTAGCCCAAAGAGCATTTTCTGGCACCGGGGACGTTTCTGTGTCTACATGGAAAGTCAAGAATCTTTTAACGGATACGCAATTCCCATTTGGGAAGATTCTGTTTCAAAAAGAGCTTGCTGTAGCGGCGTTATCATGAAATTGGAACACGCACTTTGGGTGGAAAGTTCAGACAGGAAAGTCCAAGCTGATACGGACTCAATTACAGGAAGCATGAACTCTCCCCTGCTCTTGGAACAGTGAACCAATAAGGCAAAGGTGGCGGATTTAAAGTTTCAGGGTACTGGTAACATCTAGCTCATAGGGGGCCAAAACCAAGAGGCCAAGCAGCATCCCTTTTCCAGGACAATAAGTGAAGAATGGAAGCCTCAAGCAAGGTAAAAAAACTGAGATTTCATAGAATCACAGAGTTGGAAGGGGCCATACAGGCCATCTAGTCCAACCCCCTGCTCAACGCAGGATCAGCCCAAAGCATCCTAAAGCATCCAAGAAAAGTGTGTATCCAACCTTTGCTTGAAGACTGCCCAGTGAGGGGGAGCTCACCACCTCCTTAGGCAGCCTATTCCTGCTGAACTACTCTGACTGTGAAATTTTTTCCCCTGATATCTAGCTTATATCGCTGTACTTGTAGTTTAAACACATTACTGCGTGTCCTCTCCTCTGCAGCCAAGCCCAATTTCAGCCTAGCCCAGCCTTTCTCAACTTTTTCACCACTGAGAAACCCTTAAAACATCCTTCAGGCTTCGAGAAACCCCCGAAGTGGATGATTGTGCAGAACACGACTCGAAGCAGAGCTGTGGACATGCCCACTTTGGGCCCCTCCCCTTCCGGTCCATCACTGGCCATTTTGGGAGGGGGCGGGTGGGTTGAGATGACCACGTATGATCATGTTAACCCGAGTGGTTGGAGTAGAGTCGCCTGAAACTCAACCCCTCCAAGACAGAGATCTTGTCCATCCGTTCGAGAAACTCTTCTAGGACTGCCAAGAAACCCCATGGTTTCACTTATCCCTGGTCTAGCCAATGACGTGAAGTCAACGTGTGTGTGTGTGGGGGGGTAGATGGGGGATGAGAATGAGGAGACGAGGTACTTCCTCTACTTCTTTGCAAGTTGTCAACTTTGAGTCTGGGCCAGAGTAAGGTATTTACGCAGCTGGAAGACTGGAATTCCTATTTCCAAGGCAGGGGTAGTCAAACTGCGCCCCCCCGGATGTCCATGGACAGCGAACGCTGGCAGGGGCTCATGAGAATTGTAGTCCATGGACATCTGGAGGGCCGCAGTTTGACTAGCCCTGCACAGCAAGGACTAAGGATAAATTTGGAATAGGGAGTGGGGAAGAGCCGAGACACGGAGACTTTGGCAGTCCAGAGGCCCTTGTGTCCCCGGCGTGTAGCATTCCGCTCCCTCTCCACAGGCCGCCACATACCTTCATCGGGGGCATGGTAGGCCGCGAGGGCGTTCAGCATGTCGTAGATCACCTCCTTGATCGTATCAGGTATGACCGGGAGTGGCAAGGGCTTCACCGGAGTGGTTTTCACCAGCTGCACGGCGTTGGGGCCCTTGATCCGCAGGTTCTCGAACTCGTCGTCTGAAGCTTGGGGAGCAAGAGGAGAAAGAAGAAGAAAAAAAGAAATAGAGCAGCAGGCAGTGGGAAGCGGAGCCAGGGAGGAATCTGTCGGTTTCTTAAAACCCCGACGCGTGAGCAAGTTGCTTCTCTGCCGGAGCCCCACTTCTGGCCCACAGGTGCACGATTCTGGTTTGGATCAATGCACGTCCAATAGCATCAGGCTGGATCCAGCGGATCCAGAAAGGTTCTGGATTACTCACCGGTCACGGATCCCCGGGGAGCCGGCAAGGCGATGCGAATGCAGCTGTTGGCCACGTCGGTGAAGATCTCCGGGTTTCGGCAAGCGGCTGGACCCAGCACCCGCAGGATGTAGTTGATCTCCCGAGAGCCCAAGCTGCCCGACACGACACCTGAAGTCGTGCTGCCTGCCCCGCTGGTTGCTGCTGAGCGCACCACCTGTAGAAAGCCAAGGAGGGAAGAGGGGGCAGTAAGCCCAGGGACTGACGGGGGAGAAAGCCAATGCTGGCCGAAGAGCCCGTGGCGTCCTCAAGACAGGAATTGAGAGCAGCTTGCACAGGATAGGTCCCCCAAAATATCTTAGGATCCTGGAGCCAAAACTTCCGCAAGATCCCCGGCCTCAGAGATATCAAACTGGCCTTAGGTGAAGACTCTGGCCCTGGCCTGGTGGAATGCTCTTTCTAGGGAGATCAGGGCCCAGTGGAAACTTGACAGGGCCTGAAAGACAGCTGTTCTGCCAGGCCTATGGCTGAGGCCCAAAACAGCGTCAAAATCCTGGTCCCCCCCTTCAAAACATCAGCTAGATCTACATCAGAATCAGAAATCTACACTCCAGTTATAAAGAGGTGACAGCTTGGAATTAAGGGATCTATTATGGACTTCAATGTTTCACACAATTTTTTTACTGCTTTAAATATGTTTTTTTACTCGCTGCGAGGTCCCAGGGAAGGGCAGGTTATAACCAAAAATTTATTATCATTGTCATTATTAAACTGTCAGCGCCAGAAGAAAAGTTTAAGGCTACATGTTTGCCACAGCATACATTGGGCACACCAAGAAATTAAGTGGCCACAGCTACTGGCATGGAATGAGGTAAAAGGGGATTGGATGAATATGTGGAGTGGAGGTCCCCTCAATATCTATTAGTCACAAGATACAGCGACACAGAAGGTTGGACTGGATGGGCCACTGGCCTGACCCAACATGGCTTCTCTTCCGTTCTTATGTCTGGGGCAGTGATGCTCTGTTTTCTTGGTGTTTGGAGGGGGGGCAGCAGTGGGAGGGATTCTGAAGTTCTGGCCCCGCTGGTGGACCCCCCTGATGGCTCTTGAGTTTTGGCCCCTGTGTAACATGGAGTGTTGGACTGGGGGGGGCCATTGGCCTGACCCAACATGGCTTCTCTTCCATTCTTATGTCTGGGGCAGTGATGCTCTGTTTTCTTCGTGTTTGGAGGGGGGGGGGCAGCAGTGGGAGGGATTCTGAAGTTCTGGCCCCGCTGGTGGACCCCCCTGATGGCTCCTGAGTTTTGGCCCCTGTGTAACATGGAGTGTTGGACTGGAGGGGCCATTGGCCTGAGCCGACATGGCTTCTTTTATGTCAGGGGCAGTGATGCCTTGTCTACTTGGTGCTTGGGGGGCCACAATGGGAGGGGGCTCCTGGTGTCCTGGCCCCAGTAATGGACCTCCTGCGGATCCCTGGGTTTTGGCCCCTGTGAGACACACAGAAGGTTGGACTGCCTGGGCCCCTGGCCTGACCCAGCATGGCTTCGCCTCTCTCGTTCTTACGAAAGGCAGCCCTACCTTTTCCATGGTGTGGTGCAACGTGCAGGGGTCTTCGATGATGTGCCGGAAGAGCAGCGTGACGAGAGGCGTGAAGCCGTTGAAGCCAGAGCTCTGCGTTAAGCCCAGGATCATGCGGGTGCTCTTGAGCTCGGCGAACATCATGGCGTACTTGTGGTGGCGGGTGAGGCGCAGGCAGAGGCGCAAGGTGGCGTGCAGAGTGTCCGGGTCCACGGGCACGCCCAGCATGCTGACGCAGGCCCGGATTAGCACCATCACCATCTCCTCTGCCAGGCCCTGGATGAGGATCTCCGATGGCTTGGCCTCGTCTGAGGGCGCTTCCTTCTCCGGGGCCAGGCTCTCAACAGGCGCGGGGTTATCTGGATGGGGGAAGGACAGGGGAAGTTGAAACAGTCCGGAGGATACAAAGCTCTACCCTGCTGCTTCCTAGAGAGCCCAGCAACCAAACGCTCTGTACCATTGGCTTTCTCCTCCTTTGGCTTGCTTTCGACCTCCTTCCCTTCCTCCAGGGTTCTCTCCAGCTCTTGCCCGTTGGCTTCCTTGGTGCTCTTGTTGAGCCGGGGCACCCGGAGCAACGTCAGCATCACCGGACGCCTGTTCCCAGTTTCTTCATTCACCTGAAGGGGGGAGACACAGAAGTGACTAGAAATTAAGAGTATGGTTCACCGTGAGCATTTCCCAACCTGGCCACCGTAAGACCCAAGAGGCCAGCTCTGACGCAGCCTCCCGGGGGACGTTACCTGCACCATTGTGGTGAACTGCACCGTGTAGCGCCGGCGGCCGGCAGTAAAGCGGACGCTGGTCTCGCCCGCTTTCCATGCTGTGTCGATAGTGCTGTTGTTGCTCGCACTGTAGCTGCACCAGCGGCCGGAGCGATCGTCGAACCAGCGCCAGTTGTTCCCGTTGGCCTGGAGGTACTGGGGTGGGGGAGAGGGAATCGCCAGCCTGTCAGAACCCGCAGAAACTAAATGGGCCAGAACCTATCTTCATGGAGTGGTGGCAGCACCACCAGGAGGAGAGGAGAGGGCAGCTGGACTGTCCAAATTGAGCTCCACAGCAAGCCATGGAGCTCCTCTCCCGACTGAAGCTGCAGCTTTAAGCTGCCTGCTGTTCTCACTTGTCCTGCTGCACAAGTCAGGAAATCTGGGCTTCAGGTGGCCTGGGCGTATTATTATTATTATTATTAGACATTGCCTGCCACTCTCATGTCTGACTCGTGGCGGGTTACAGATTGTCTGAAATTAAAACCCCATTAAAACCCATACCGGACCCATACCACAGACTCCAACAATTAAAAAACCATAGCGGACTATACCCTTCTAACCCCTCCAAGAACAACTAATATCTGTGCTTGGACTGGCAGGAGGTACAGAGAGGTAGAAACTTATGGCTATTTGAGGCCATGAACTTTATTAGCCAAAAATAAATACCAATTTGGGGGGGGGGGTTGTTTCACTATACTTGAACTTTTTTTTTTTAATGTCTGTAAGGCAGATATGTGGTGCAAATATTTTTGAAATGCATAAATAAAACATGCTGCCCCTATTCGTTTCTATTCCCCCCTCCTTAGGGCTGCCAGTTTTGGGTTGCGAAATACCTGGAGATATTGGGTGAGGCCAGGAGAGGGAAGGGTTTGGGGAAATAAGGGACCTCAGTGTGTTGCAATGCCACAAAGCTCACCCCCCAACACAGCCCATTTTCTCCAGAGGAACTGTTGTCTGTAGTATGGATGTCAGTTATGAATGTAGGAGATCGCCAGGCCCCACCTGAAGGCTGGCAGTCCCACACCCACGCTGGCCTTTCTCCGTGGCCAGGAATCTGCCTTCTTCCTTCCCCCTCCGGTGAGAGCCTGGACTTGCTCCACACCTTGGGAAAAACATACCTTGTTCATCTGGGCCCTCCTCTTGGAGGAGATGGCCGTCTTTTCATAGAAGTCAATCAGCAACAGCACCGGGGTGATCCACCTGAGAACATCAGAAGAGCCCTGCTTGATCAGACCATCTAGCCCTGCATCCTGCCTTACACGATGGCCAGCCAGTTCCTCTGGACGGCCAACTGCAGGGCACAGAGGCCAAAGTTTTCCCCTGATGCTGCCACCTGGCTCTGGGATTCAGAGGATTAGTGCTTCTGAATATGGAGGTTCCCCACAGTCGCCATGGCTAGGAGACACTGATAGATAGTAGTATCCACTGAACCTGCCTCTATGAACCTATCTATCCTGTGTCTATTTCTTCATCCATCTCTACATCCTCTGGTGGCAAATCCTACATTTTAATCACTTTCTGTGTAAAGATGTATTTCCTTTCCTCCGTCCTGAACCTACTACCCATTGGCTTCATTGGATGCCTTTGAGTTCTAGTACTTTAGGAGAGGAAGGAAAAGTTCTCTTTGTCGATTCTCTCCACCCCATGCATAGTTTTATAAACCTTTCTCACCCCCCCTTCCCCAATTGTCTCTTTCATAAACTGAAAAGCTCCAGACTCTTCCGCCTTTTCCTCCTGGAAAGATGCTCCAACCCCCTCATCCTCTTGGTTGCCCTCCTCTGTACTTTCTCCAGCTCTGTCCTTCTACAGACAAAGGAAAGGCGGGGCTACTAGGTCCCAAGTAAAAGACTTTGGGTCAGTTCAGGAAGCTGAAGCTGCAGCGACGATTACACCCAATCGGAGAACTAGAAAGAGCAAACAGAATAAAGACCCCGCCCACATTGCCTTCCAACCAGGCAAAGCTGGAAAGACACAGAGCATGGGACTTGCATCCAATCCAGTCAATGCATTCTCGGTGATCAAACCAGGAGACACACACAGAGATGTATTCACTCTCTGCACAGTCAGAACTAGAGTCTGCCATAAGAGCTTTCTGGCTCATTTTTCCAAAGTGACCCCCCCTCCCCCCGCCCCTTCTGCTTGACTCTGCTCCTTGGCTGCATGCCTTGCTTACTTGGGTGTTTGCACTTCCTTCTGCTCCTTGGCGGCCTGCAGGCAGGGCTGCACCACTTCCAGAAGCTTGATCAAGATGTTGAGGATGTTGCTGGACTCCACCACTCGAGCGCAAGGCAGTTTCAGCTCCTGCAAGGAGGCGGAAGCAAAGAGGTCGGTTCTCGGGCAGCGGGGGAAGGGCTCGAGGGATTAGCTCACTTGCCACGCTAAATCGGAAGTCCCCAACCTGCGGGCACCTTTGGAATTCTGAACCAGCACAGTGGGCATGGCTGCAAAACGGATGCCGCGGGAAGGGGAGCCAGCCACAAAAAATAATGGCGGCCACGGCTTTGTGCTACGCTTCTAAAACTCAAAACTCCAATGGTCAAGTTAGAAGCTTTTCTTGGCCAAGGCCCCATCTCTCCCCGGCCACTTTCTAAAAAGCACTGGGAAGGTGGCTAGGAAAGGCAGAAGCAAGCACCCACAGGCACCATGCTGGGGACCCCTGCACTAAAAGGAGAGTGAAGGAGGGCGCTATGGATGGGGACGGTCAGCGTCCTGACTGTCCCAAATGCCAGATCCTTTAATGACCCCCAGGTTGAGAACCCCTGCATCAAGCAGACTGGTCTCTTGCTCCCGCTGACTGACTTTCTAGTGTCACGAGAGAAAACATGGGGTATGCCAGGCCTTCCTTGAGGGAAGAGGACAGAGAATTCCTCATAGCCACGTGTTGTTCATGGGTAAGCAGGCTGCCCACAGCAGAAGCAGTCGCAAAACCACCAGATAGCTCTAACATCTACTGGTTTTTAAGAAGGAAGCCAAAGGAACAGATTGGGTGGCTGAGTCTTCCAAGGGCAACCGCTGAAGCTGCAGGTCCAAGCGCGACAGCCTCTTCGTCTCCTTCCCCCCAGCTATGGATCGCGGCCCAAGCTGCTGCATGGGACACAGTGAATCTGGCCCCTCACCTCAAAGAGCAAAGTCAGCAGGAGGATGCGTGTGGCCAGGTTGGAGGCCTGGGGCAAAGTGGCCATCTGGCTGATCCACTCGGAGACGGTCTTGGTGTCGCTGGTGGTCAAGGGCAACGCTGCTTTGATCAGCACGTCGGCAGCTTCCCACACCTGGCAAAGAAAAGGCCATGTGGTCAGTGGGGCAGAGGCTGGAAATCATGCCTGTCCTGATTAGGGCCCTCAATGCAGGGAGATGGCAGCCCATCAACAAATGCCTAGTGAAACTACCAAGGAGCCTAGGGTACTACACCCAGCACTCAGTGGGGCGGGAGGGAACAAGCTTAGAATTACAGAATCCTAGAGTGGAAAGGGGACATTCAGTCCAACCCTCTGATCCCCACCTCCTTAGGCAGCCCATTCCACTGCTGAACTAGACATCCAGGCCATCTAGTCCCACCCCCTGCTCAGTGCAGGATCAGCCTCCAGCATCCAGGAGAAGGATCTGTCCAGCCGCTGCTTGAAGACCACCAGTGAGGGGGAGCTCCCCACCTCCTTAGGCAGCCCATCCCACTGCTGAACTAGACTCCTAGAATCCTAGAGTGGGAAGGGTCCCTGCAGGCCATCTAGTCTCACCCCTTGCTCAATGCAGGATCAGCCTCAAGCATCCAGGAGAAGGATCTGTCCAGCCACTGCCTGAAGACCACCAGTGAGGGGGAGCTCCCCACCTCCTTAGGCAGCCCATTCCACAGCTGAACTAGACTCACGGAAGCCTAGAGTGGGAAGGGGCCCTGCAGGCCATCTGGTCCCACCCCCTGTTCAAGGCAGGATCAGCCTAAAAGATCTGGGAGAAATCTCTGTCCAGCCACTGCCTAAAGATGGCCAAGTGAGGGGGAGCTCCCCACCTCCTTAGACAGCCCATTCCATGGCTGAACTCCTCTGACTGTGGGGAAAAATTCCTGATATCCAGCCGGTATCATTCTACATGTAGTTTAAGCCTATTACTGTGGATCCTATCCTCTGCTGCCAAACAGGAACTTTTTCAGAGATGCCGAGTGCAGGAAGAAGAGCTACGCTTGACTGGTCGGAATCCTCCAACTCCTCAGTCTTGCTTGCTCTCCCATTCGTGCAAAACCGTCCAACCGTATCACAGTAACTCCACTCAAGGCTGAGCTAGTGAACACGCTCTCATCGTCCCAGCACCATTCCAAATGTGATTTCCCTCCATATGAATCGGAAAGCCTGTGCAGTACTTTCCCTGACGGGCAGATACACGTCTATTTCCCCACCTTCATGTGGGTCACTGCGACTTGCCTCCTACCTTGTGCGCACCATTTATTGGCTTTGCTTTATTTACAGTACGGCTTTCTCACAAGGATGTGAAGCAAATCACACACATTGAGCAAAATGGGACCTTGAAGGCTCAACGCATCAAGATTTTAGAAGTCCTGGAGCCACCAGACCAAAAAACAAGCATAGCGTAAATCAGGGGTAGTCAACCTGTGGTCCTCCAGATCAGTGGTCCCCAACCTGCGGCCCGCGGCCCGTTGCCGGGCCGCGAAGGCCATGGCGCCGAGCCGCGGTTTCTCTCCCCGCTCCCCCCCCCGCAGTAAAAATCTTCACAGGCTGCAAGCTTGTGGCCCTGGAAGCTTCTTACTGCGGGGGGGGGGAGGGATTCAGGGCCGGACCGCGCATGCGCGATGCGCGGGTGCGGCTGTGCATGCGCAGTGAGCAGGCAGGGCAGTTGCCCTGCCGGTCCCCAGCCTAAAAAAGGTTGGGGACCACTGCTCCAGATGTTCATGGACTACAATTCCCATGAGCTGCCAAAACTCGGGTTCTCCATTCCGGGGTTCTCAAAGCCCATGCTCCAACTCCAATCAAGCACAGGAACTTTTTGACAACCCTTTCCTCCACCAGAGCACCTAGCGTATATCAGGACGCTACCGGCAAAAGCACATAAAGGCTAGCAGAGGAACTATTGGAAGGAGAACAGGCGGCCTGACCTGATTCACCACTTGCTTGAGGATCATGTCTCTGTAGTCGGCCCCGTTGCGCTTGATGGCTGTCATGATGAGGTCGCAGACGCGGTACACGGTGTCTGGCAGCTCGTCCAGCAGGTGGAAGCAGCCGGGGAGCATGGTGTCGGTGAAGTTATGCAGCTCCTCCTGCTCCAGGGGTTCGGCATCCTGGAACTTCTCTAGGCACTTAGCTTCCTCTTCCTCCTGCTTCTCCCGGGCCTTGCGTTCCTCTTCCTCCTTTCGACAAGCAGCTTCCTAGAGGACAGAAGCGTCTTGTGAGGTGTGGCCTTCACACAGGCCTTTGGTGGAGACGAATCTACTCAATGGCCTCAAAATCACTGTTTCTTCACCATTTGCTGCTCTACTGGACACCTTTGGGCTTGTTGTTATGACCTAGCGGCACTCTAATCTCAGGCCCCAGCCCTCCCACCTTCCTCCCAGAGCATCACCAGCCTTATTCTAAACACTGCATAGAGTACTATGTGTGTGTGTTGATGGATTACCTCTGGGGATTCTGCTCTCTGGTCCATGGGGATGTCCTGTCCCAGAGACATGGCAATGGCCCTCATCATCTGGTCCTCTTCAGACATGCTCAGGTCCTGCAGCACAACCCAGAGACAACTCTGTAAGGACCCTGACTCTAGCTGAAGGGGAGGCTGGACAGTTCCGTCCAAACCACAGGCAGGAAAGGGGCAGGTCCCTTGTGTGGATGCGACACAAAAAAGCCTGACATTGAAACGCATCACACTGATGAAAATTATTTTCCTCCCTAGGGAATAGCTCCCCAGGATTGGGAACAACTACCCAATCTTACTGACAAGCAAAGTTACAGCCTTACTCTCACAACTCCGCCCATGAGTGGAGGAGGATGGGTCAGCAGGTATTCCGTGGCTTGCTCCATGGTGCTGGTGTTCAGCAGAGCCTCCATGGCATGCTCCCGAGTAAAGCCCATGTCCATCAACTGAAAAAGCAAAGGAATAAGCAAATTAAAGGTCTGAGCAATGCAAGATGAAGACCCAAACTTGGGGGTCTGCCTCATCCTTGGATGGGAGGGGCCTTGGGGCCGGAACACCACTTCTGTGAAGAGCTGAAAACAATTAAGGAGAGCCCCATGGGATCAGACCAGGGGTCCATCTAGTCCAGCAGCCTGCCTGACTCAGTGACTAACTGGTCCCTCTGGATGGCCACCAATATTCTGAAGCATTCATAAAAACACAAGCAGAGCCCTGGTGAATCTGACCAGTGGCCCATCTAGTCCAACATCCTGCTACATGCAGCAGCCAACCAGTTCATCCAGAGGGCCAACAGCTAGAGGTGGGGGCCTTCCCCTGATATTGCCTCCTGGCTCTGGGATTCAGAGGCTTTCTGCCCCTGAATGTGGCAGTTCCACTTAGACACCATGGCGGATAACCATCAATAGACTCCGTTAATCTAATTCCCTTTTAACTCTGTTTACTCCTGTGACCATGTGCATGGTCTGCGTCCTATGGCAGCAAATTCCACATTCCTTCTACACCAAGCTGGCTCTCCTTTATAAACTGAAAAAGTCCTCATAGGGATGGCGTTCCAACAATCTTGGTGACCCTCTTCTGTACTTTTCCCAGTTCTGTGATGTCCCTACCGAGATACGGAGACCAGAACTCCTACCTGCTGCAGCTGCTGTTGGTTCACCTGAGGCTCCCTTCGGGCCCCGCCCTCTTCCTGCCCAGCCTCTTCCTCATTGCGAGTTCCCTCTTTCTCCTTTCCGAGGCGTTCCCGGATGACGGGCTCCCCGCGCAGGATGTGGCACAGGATGGCCAGCATGGACTCCGCCATGCGGCCTCCGTAGACCTTCAGGGGTTTGCGGTTCCACAAGTTTTTGATGCACGTGAAGGCTGCCTGCAAAGCAGAGAGGGTGAGTTTGGAAGAGGAGCCTTAATCCTTACGAGGAACAGGCAGGCAACGTGGGTGCACCTTTTAGATGGCCTGGGCTACCTGAGTTTCCCAATAGGCGACCTTCTGCTTTGTATAACTTTTTTGCCTGCACAAAGGAAGACCTGCTTGCAAGTCTAAAACACTACTTATTCAACTACTTATTTTCTTTGCCAAAAACTATTGGCCAGCTTACAGCAGTCCTGAACGGCTTTGAAGATGAGCGGAGGTGGTTGGCCTCTCTGGGTAGCAACCCTGGCGCTCCTTAGTAGCGCTCTCACGCAAATACTGACCACGGCTGACCCTGCTTAGCTGCCGAGGTAGGGCAAGCCTGGGCCACCAAGGTCACAGTAAGAAACGAATGCAGCTGAGGTGCCATTGCCTGCCACCTGCAAAGCGACCCTGGGCTTATTGGTCTCTCATCCAAACGCTAACCAGGGCTCTCCCTGTTTGGCCACCGAGATCTGACAGGATCCGGCTTGCCTGGGCTATCCAGGTCAGGGATATGTGTGTAGCACAGGGGTCCCCAACCTTTGCAAGCCTGCGGGCATCTTTTGAATTCTGCTTGATGGGGGCCACCACCACCAAATGGCCACCTGAGAAGCCCAAACGAATAAAACAAACACTGAAGTGGCAGCTGTCGTGAAACGTTATTTTAATCTTTGCAGCCAATCGGATCTCATATGTGCAATCAGAAGCCCTACTTGGCTGGCGCCCAAACGGTCCCATATCCTTTTTCCAAAAACTCCATGGGTGCCATTGTGCCCCCGGGGCACTGCGTTGGAGATCCCTGATGGGGCACATTAGAAAGTGTCCCAGGCCTGTTCTAAGGATTACCCTGATGTGGCACATTAGTGCTCCAAGGAATCACCAATAATTTAATGCAAGTATTTTAGTGTCCCCAGATTCCTGCCTGGACAGATAAGCTTGATCAAGCCACGAAACACCCGTGGCCCACTGACCTATGGCACTGCACTGCACTGACCTATGGCCCACTGACCTCTGCATTCCCCCTTTCGTATGGCGCTTGCGTAGCTGAAAAGGGGGCAAAGCCCTAGCCGCTCACCTTCTGGGTCACCACAAGGAAACGCAGAGCACTGAACTGCAGGTAGTTCTGCCCACCTGGCAGCTTCACAGGCAAGGAGTGGGGCGACTCCAGCACCGTGGTAGGGTTCACCATTTTCTCCACCAGCATGAGCCAGGCGTCCAGAAACTCTCCTGTGCCGTCGGGCAAGTCTGGATGCTCCAACCCCTCAGCGACAGGCACTCTGCCCCCCATGGAGAGGGCCCAGTTGAAAGTCCTGGGGGGGGGAGGGGGAGAAAGGATGGATTAAGCACAACACAAATGAAACTCTAGGTCCCTATGTTCTGGGTGATTGAATCTTTTTCAAATGCATCAACGTGGATTCCCCAAAGAAACTCAGAAGAAATAAAGAAATCACAAGGCGATGTTGTGCAGCAGTCCTCTCTGTATTATTAATGAAGGTCAAAACAAAGAGTCAACCAGAACAGGATTCCTAGGTTAAATAACCTGCTTTCTGTCTGTCTTGGTCAGTGGTTGCTCTACAATGTAAATAAACACCCACATAAACTTTCAAAAAACAATAATTCAGAATTTTTCAAAGCTACGATAAAACATCCCTTCCAATATAATAATAGTATAGAATTGTTGTTGTTGTTAGGTGCGAAGTCGTGTCCGACCCATCGCGACCCCATGGACAATGATCCTCCAGGCCTTCCTGTCCTCTCCCATTCCCTGGAGTCCATTTAAGTTTGCACCGACTGCTTCAGGGACTCCATCCAGCCACCTCATTCTCTGTCGTCCCCTTCTTCTTCTGCCCTCGATCGCTCCCAGCATTAGGCTCTTCTTCAGGGAGCCCTTCCTTCTCATGAGGTGGCCAAAGTATTTGAGTTTCATCTTCAGGATACGGCCTTCTAAGGAGCAGGCAGGGCTGATCTCCTCTAGGACTGACCGGTTTGTTCGCCTTGCAGTCCAAGGGACTCGCAAGAGTCTTCTCCAGCACCAGAGTTCAAAAGCCTCAATTCTTTGACACTCGGCCTTCCTTATGGTCCAATGTATATAATACATATGCATATAATACATAGTTATAATAGTAGTAATACGTATCACAATGCTCCTCACAGTCTGGGGACCTCACAAAGTGGCCATGAGGGCCACCTTCAATTAGCCTGTCTACAGAAGCTGGCAGTTACAGGTGCAGCCACTTAATTAAAGGGGCCAGATCCATGAAACCAAATAACCAAACCTGGTTTTTACAAAAAAACAATTGTAATCAGTGAGTCTTCTCCTACAGGAAAACCCTTCCAAGCTCCAAACCGAAGTATCTGCCTTTCTCCGCCAATGGGGACTCCGAGTGGCTTATGCCATTCTCCCATCATCCGTTTTGTCCTCTCGCAACAAACCAGCGAGGTAGGTCAGGTTGAAAGAGTGCGATTGACCCAGGGTCACCCAGTGAGTGTTCATGGTAAGAGTCGGGATTTGAACCTGGGTCTGACATTCTTAACAACTACACCATCCTGACTCTTTTAAGAAGTCATTCGCAAACACCAAGGAGAAGAGGAACAGCTATCCGACAGGACCGACAGGCCTTAAGTCCTCCCCGCCCTTAGCATCCTAGAACACGTTTCTTATCTGAGATGCTGAACGCAGACCCTCATTTCCAGCCTCTGCACCTAAAGACAACAAGAAGCATGCCGGAGAAATGCTGAAATGCTTACTCAAAGAGTGCGTTGTGGCCGCCCGAGCAGAGGAACTTCTGCAGCATAAGGTGGTAAGGATACTTCCTCTCGTCAAACAGCATTGGCGACGTGAAACCCACCGAGCAGATGAAAAACGTCAGCCTGGAAGCAAAGCCCCAGTTCAGAAACCCTTCCAAATCTCACCGCGGCACAAAAAGACATCCTCGGGGAAAACCAGCTCTGAGAGCCGAGGGGAAAGCTGCCCTCCTTCCTTCCACCCGAGCGGCAGGAGGCAGGGCTTACCGGAAGCGGGGCGTGGGGGTGTAAGGTGGGGGCTGCCAGGAAAGCCCCTTGGTCAGCAGCTTCGTCAGCGCCGAGGCCGTGGAGCGGGCCGCGGGCGTGGGAGCCGTCGTGGTGCTCGCGGCGTGGTGGCTCCGTCGCTGCCGCACCGGGGAGCCCACGCACAGCTTGACCAGCAGCCCGAACAGTTCGGCCAAGGCGCGGCCCAGTCTGGAGGAGGCTGAAAGGCACAGGAGCGCAGTGAGAACCTGCCCTGGAGACCGGAAAGCCTTTCCCCAAAGAAATTCTGCACGATTCTGCCCAGATCTGTAAGTTTCTTAAAAGACAAGGGCTGTGCTCTGGCACCCTCTCTCGGCCCATGAAAAGGGAAGCAGATCCTGAAGGGCAGGGGTAGTCAACCTGTGGTCCTCCAGATGTCCATGGGCTACAATTCCCATGAGCCCCTGCCAGCATTTGCTGGCAGGGGCTCATGGGGATTGTAGTCCATGGACATCTGGAGGACCACAGGTTGACTACCCCTGCTGAAGGGCACAGGAAGAATTTCAACCGCGAGGCAAGGAAGAGGATTACAGGAATTATTATTATTATTATTAAAATTTATTAATCACCTCCCCCTGAAGGCTCTAGGGCAAGTTACAACATTAATCAAACCCCAATAAAACCCCTAAAACAACATAAAATGAGAGCACAGATACAATCAACCCCAATTGGGGATAAGACGTGGGGGTAAAATATATCCTGTTCTAAAGCCATAGCCCTCAACGCCCAGCAGCCCCCGAGATCCTGCTGCCTTCACCTGACAGAAGAGGTTTGATCTGCTTGATCCTGGCTGCCATAGCCGGCGTGATCTTGGACTTTCCCTTCGGATCAGAGGAACTGGGCTCGTCCGTCTCCATCGGAGCCAGGGTGTCGCCGTCCAGGCCGATGCCTTCCAGCAGGCCTTGGGCAGAGGCCTCCATGCTCCCTGCCGCCATGGCTTCCGGTTCTCCATCTACAGAAAGAGGTGGCAAAAGGATGGGTTCGACCAGTCTCATTGTGGGGAATCATAGAGTTGGGACCTCCAGGGCCCCCCTGCAGGATGCAGGAAATTCACAAACCACCCACAGTGATATCCCCCCCCCCC
>BDOT02000003.1:159775755-159800666 GCA_003118565.2 Paroedura picta | reverse complement strand
GCCACATACACACACCAGAATCCCTGGCCAATCTGGCCTGGGGAAAATACGCCTCCTGATCTCCAAGCGGTGATCAGAAATTCCTTGGGCATGCAAGAAAGGGCCACAAGAGCCAGGAACCAACACGGTCCCTACTGCCCTGCCACCCATAATCTGCCTAAGCTATAGAATCATAGAGTTGGAAGGAGACATACATGCAATCTAGTCCAACCTCCTGCTCAACGTAGTAATCGCCCAAAGCATCCTAAAGCATCCAAGAAAAGTGTGTATCCAACCTTTGCTTGAAGGCTGCCAGTGAGGGGGAGCTCACCACCTCCTTAGGCAGCCTATTCCACTGCTGAACTACTCTGGCTGTGAAAAATGTTTTCCTGATATCTAGCCTATATCATTGTACTTGTAGTTTAAACCCATTACTGCGTGTCCTCTCCTCTCCAGCCAACAGAAACAGCCTCCTGCCCTCCTCCAAGTGACAACCTTTCAAATACTTTAAGAGGGCTATCATGTCCCCTCTCAACCTCCTTTTCTCCAGGCTGAACATTCCCAAGTCCCTCAACCTATCTTCATAGGGCTTGGTCCCTTGGCCCCAGATCATCTTCGTCGCTCTCCTCTGTACCCTTTCAATTTTATCTACGCCCTTCTTGAAGTGAGGCCTCCAGAACTGCACACAGTACTCCAGGTGTGGTCTGACCAGTGCCGTATACAATGGGACTATAAAAGTTCATAAAATCAACATTTCTGTCAGACGACTATCTAGCCTCTGCTTAAAAGCCTCCAAGGAAGGAGAACTACTCGGGTGGACGTGGTCACAGCTCTGCTTCCCAACCATATTCTGCACCGTTGTGCCACTTCTGGGGTCCCGGGAAACCTGAAGAGTGTTTTCAGGGGTTCTCGACTGTAAAAAAGTTGAGAAAGGCTGGCCAAGATGCTCGAGTATGTGCTGCCTGGTAAGGGTTTGTGGGAAAGCTTTTATTTTATCTCATACAAGGCTTTGCAAGTGTTTCCTTATGATTTGTTCTGATGCTTTGAGTTGAATTAATTTCTTCATGTGTGGATTCCAAAAGGGGTTGGAATGTATAAATGGAAGTCTCTGAACCCGATTCTGCTAACTGTGCTTTACATCCTGGGTTCAGGGTGTTAGCTGGAGGCGGTATAAACTAGTTAGATTATGGCGTAAATTGTCCATGGAGTGGGAAGGTTGTTTTATTGAGACGCGATGAAATCCATCTGGCCCTTTGAAGAGGCCGGGCGTGCACCGAAGACCACATCTTTAATTAAACTTCGTTGGTCTTCAAGATGCCCCCTGGACTCAAACTTTGCTCTGCTTCTTCAGAACGACACAGCTACCAACCTGAATCTGCCACAAATGCTAATCTTTGAGGAGCTACTGGATTCTTGCTCTTTTTCACCGCTTTTCTGCAGACTAACCCAGCTATCTCGATCCACTCCCAACATGCTCACTCCACGATACAAAAAGACCATGAATCCCTCAGATGCCGGGATACCTTGAAATATCCCTCTTACGGCAAGGAAACATTCAGAGGATGTAAAACAGCTCCTCTACCCCTCTCCCCCCAAACCGTACCTGCTTTTTTGGCTCCCTGGGGGGTGTTGGGAGTCGTTTTCTCTTCCTTTGGGACCAGTTTTTGCATATCGGCCTGGCCAAATTCACAGCCTGAAGGCAAACTGCAAAGGCAGACAAGCAAGGCGTAGTTAGGACAAGGAAGCTCCTCCCTGGTCACATACTGGCTCGTGTTTCCATCCAAAAAGTTGGATTATGCAAGGGAATCAGCCATCCTTTATTGGCATGAGTCCCGGACACCCTCCCACTCAGTAGCTTATGAATTAGATCAGGGCCTTTCCCATGAGGCCATGCACAGTCACACACTGTCTTGTGGGGTGGCAGGAAGACACTAGCCATAAAGACAGAACGTTCCGGCATGCTCTGGAGCTGCCACATTGCCTCACGTGTGGGGTGAGAGCTCCCTGCACCTGCCCACAAATTATGCCAAGAAGGGGGCTCCAACGAGGAGTGATGGGCGGTGGGGAAAATCTCTTGCCACTTTCGATGATGTGGCTTAGGGGAGCTGAACAAAAGGGACTTCTTTGTCCCATGTGTTGACATGAATTCTCAGTCTTCTGATGGGTGACAGGAGGGGGACAACTCCATGACTGAACAGGCCCCCACAGAGCAATTTAGGATTGTCAGCTTTTTGCTCCCCAAGCTGGCTCAAACGAGATTTCAAAAAATCGATCTAGCTAATTCCCAACTACAGCTCAGGAGGGGCAGGAAGCCACTTCTCCAAATGTCCCCCACCCTCACGGGTGCCAAGGCTCCCCAGCCCCGAGTGTCCTGTTACCTGTTTGGCGTGCATAGCGACAGCAGCACGGTGCTTTCCCACACGAGAGAGCAGTAGAGCTGGCTCAGCTTGCTCAAGACGCTCAGGCCCAGCTGCGATCCCCACTGGTTGACCGAAATGGCTCTGATCTCGCTCTGTCGGGGGAGAGACAGCACAGGGCTAAGCTGCTTGGCGCCACTGTGCCAGTGAAAGATCAGGGCGGCCGGGGGAGGGCGGCAGCTCTTACCTGTCCCACTCGGCAGGTGTGGACAAACATCATGATGTAGGCATGGGCGGCAGTGAGGGCGTGGAGCAAGGGGGTGGCCTGGGCCGAAAGAGTGGCATCGGCGACATTACCCGCGCATGCCAACTCCCGCAGCAAGACCGAGCCGCCCGGGGCCTCGATGGGCCGGTGCAGAGGCTCCAGGGAAGACAAGATGGAGTCCAGCTGGAGCAGCCCTTCCTGAAGGACCTTCGGCTCATGGGAGAGGGTCTAGGGGAGAGAACACAGAGCGCCTTCTGTTAGAAGTAAGCAGAGACATCTCTGCCTCAAAACCCAGCCCACCAATCGCTGACCGAGGACCGTCATTTAAGAGCAGCACCTACTGCTCCGGGCAAAAGCCAGCTGTGAGGCTCTCCGTCAACAAAATTGCAAAACAGTTTTTTAAAAGTTGCGGCTAAAAGACGAAGCCCAGCAACTTTCAGCTATAAGAACTAACAGCATACACAAAAACTACTCCCCATCTAACTGGGCTGGCGGCTCTGCAAAGCTGGTCTGTGGCAGTGGTGTAGAGAACACTTAAAAATGTATTTATACACTCACTCCAAACTCACCCTTCTGAGCTTTCAAAGTTCAGAGATCGCAACATAGTTCTTTTAAGCTGCCTGCCCCAGCCCTCGGCAATTTTATCTGTTTCTTGCATAGACAAGATTATGCGGTTTTGTCTGTGAAAAGACTGATAGAGGGACCTTTCCTGGCAGACGCTGGACATCCCTTTTGGATCCTCCCGGCCATCTGAACCTTTAAGCACTGACCAGATTTGCAGAAATGTCTATCACTGGCCATCAGCTATGGTGTGAGGGGAACTCCCACATCCAGAGACACTAATCCTAGAGCCAGAAGGCAAAATAAAGGGAAGACCTCAGCCCCTAGGCTCTGTTGTTGCCCCTCCAGAGGAATTGGCTGGCCACAGTGCAAGACAGGCTGCTGGACTAGATGGACCCTCCTTGGTCTGATCCAGCAGGCCTCTTCTGATGTTCTCATGTAGGCCTCATTCTCTATCCCATGTTGTTGGCCCTTCAGAGGATCAGGTGGGCTTCTGTGTGAGATGGGATGCTGGACTAGATGGACCCCTGGTCTGATCCAGCAGGGCTGATGTTCTAATAAAGGCCTCAGCTTTTATGCTCTGTGGCTGGCCCTCTACAGAAACTACTTGGCCACTGTGAGACAGGATGCTGGGGAGGATGGACCACTGGTCTGATGCAGCAGGACTCCTTGGATGTTCTTATGAAGGCCTCAGCCTGTCTGCCCTATTGTTGGTCTTCTAGAGGAACTGGTGTGAGACAGGAGGCTGGACTACATGGACCCCTGGTCTGATTCAAGAGAGTTCTTCTGAGGTTCTTATGAAGGCCTCATTCCTCTGCCCTGTTGTTGGTCTTCCAGAGGAACTGGTTGGCCACTCTGTGAGACAGGATTCTGGACCAGATGGACCCCTGGTCTGATCCAGCAGGGTTCTTTGATTTCACTTCTCAAATTTCGGATCCTGCATTACTAGAATCCCAGGGGAGGGGTACTGACTGAGCCACAAGGAAGGGGTTCCTCTGAACCCATGCACTTGTGTCTTTTTTTGTGTCCATGAATATGGAGACAGGTCAAAGGCTACAAACCCTGTTGAGAAGCTAAACACAGAACTCCACTTGAACCTGCATGGGGAAATGAGTAACGAAAGCGCAAAAGGGGAAGACATATGGGCATGTACACTGTTAGACACCACTCTCAAGCAGGCATAAAATGGATACCTGATCCCTCCCACACCCCAGCGGGCACTAGGAGGTATCTCTCCATGGCATGGTCATCTAAACCCAGCATTTTAGCCAGCTGAAGGCGCTCTTATCCAGAAAGCAAACCTGGAGCATACATCAGCCAAGCACTGGCATGCCTTTGGAGATTCCACGTTTTACCCACCCCTCAAATGAGCGCATAGTACAGAACGGAGCAGGTTGAGCCCGGATGGCTGTTGCACGGTCACTTAACGTTCATGCAGGAAAGCCGTGGAGTTTCAGCCTGGGCAATCTACTAGCCAGCCATCACAACAGAAGTTGGACTGGTGTGTGTATGTGAGAAGTGCTGTCGCTTCCAATTTACGACAACATATAAATTAATGGCCTCTGAAATGCCCTCTTGTTAACAGCCTTGCTCAGGTCTTGGAAGCGGAGAGCCGTGGCTTCCTTCATTAAGTCAATCTGTCTCATTTTGGGTCTTCCTCTTTCTCCTGCTGCCTTCAACTGTTCCTAGTCTTTCCCCGTAATTCCTGTCTCATCGTAATAGCCATTTGAGCAAGCAGGGAGAGTTTGGCCTCTATTCTAGAACTCTTTTTTGGCAACCCAGGATATCCACGAAACTCTCCTCCATCCCCGTATTTCAAATGAATCCGCATTCTTTCCTTCCAGCTTCCACACCCGTAAATAGTAATGGGGGGATGCCCCAGCATGAATCACTACGCTGTTATCATGACGAGAATTTGGATTAGGAGCTGGTAAGCTGCACTATAGGCAAAAAGCTAGAGAAGACCTCAGTGGGAAACCAGTCAAGTCTGTCAAAGGGCTTTCAAAATTAGGGAAGCTACCTCAGCCCCTAGGCCCTGGAAGAGCGGCAATAGCTAGGTAGGAGGGTGGTTTGGGCAGGTGGGAAATATTTTACTTCCTTGACTATGCTGTCACCAGGGAAATGGCCTTCTCAGTTGTGTCCCCTACCCTGTGGAATGCACATGCTGATGACAGCCATGCCCAGTCGAACCTGGGCATGCAAAGCCGAATTGTTGAGGTCAGTCTTTAATCCATAAGCTTGGCTTGTCTGTTTGTTTTTAATTACCAGCTTGGTGCAATGCATACGTTTTAATAGTGCAAACTGGCTTGAAAGCCGTGACAGAAAGGATTGCAGGTAACTCGCATCATCTGGAAAGGACAGTGATCATCAATGTACAGCTTTTCAACCCAAGTTCATGGATTTGGGCCGGGTACCCTTTTGCTAAAAAGAGAGAGCCAAAATTCTGTACCGAGGCAGCCCCCCAAACTGCATTGGGTATAAAATAATGGCACAGGGAGCGATTCAAATGTGGAATTCACTGCCAGAGGATGTAGTGATGGCCACAAGAATAAACAACTGGGAAAAAGGGATTAGATATATTAATGGGGGGTAAGTCTACCAATGGCTATGAGCTATGGTGACTGAAGGGAACCTCCAAATTCAGAGGTACTAAGCCTCTGAAACGCAGGGCCAGGAGGCTACATTGCCTCAGCCTCTATGCCCTGTTGTTGGCTCTCTGGAGGAGCTGGTTGGCCACTGTGGGAGACAGGAGGCTGGACTCGAAAGACCACAGGCCTGATCCAATGGGGCTTTTCTGATGTTCTTAAGGTAAGCTTACGGGTACGATCTTAGTCTGCATAGTTCTGCAGCTTTATCAAGTAGGAATGCTTGATAAATGCAGAGGGCTGTGAAGGGAGCTCTAACAGGACACTGGAAGATGACCCGTGAACACCCTGTTCTGAAATGCCTGACCTCCAAGGCTTCACTGGGCCCAGGGTTACGAATATACACCTCCACGTAAACAGCCAAGAGGCTGATTCAGAAAGACATTCACAAATAAATATGAGCTCTGCTTCTTTGGGGGGCAAATACTGCAGCCAGTCTCATAGGGTGCAAATTACAGATATCCCAGCAGAAATGCCACACAGCTGAGTTATAGAGCAGTCTTCTTTACGTGCTGTTTATATAGGTATATGGCATAGGTGAATCAGGAAATTCCTCCCCTCTCTCTCTTTTTAAGTTGCTCAAAAGTGAACAGCTAGATAGCTCCACTTTGGTGCTAAAACTGAGGCTGCAGCCCCTTCATACAGAAACACAATACGTATGATTGTGAGGAATGCTGAGAAAAGATAGCAATAGAGACCTTTGGCTTTATTTCCTACGAGGTCTATTTCCCTATCGAGAGGTTCTGGGCGCTCCACAAGGAGACCCCCCCCACACACACCATGTTAGCTGTGATGACACAGATAACGGAAGCTTCTACTGCAGGCGTGGCCAAACTGTGGCTCTCCAGATGTCCAGGGACTACAATTCCCATGAGACCCTGCCAGCACCATGCTGGCAGAGGCTCAGGGAAAGTGCAGTTCATGGACTTGTGGAGAGCCACAGTGTGGCCACCCCCTGGAGGCATCTTTGGGGGTGCAGGGAGTTAAAGAGGAGGGTTTTCCAGAACCTCGTACGTAGGTCCCGCTTAGTGGCAGCGATAGTTACCTTCTGGAAAGGGAAATGTTGTATTCTCCTCCTTACCAATATCGATTTGCAGACTCCGGCTACGGCTTGGCAGGCTGCCGAGGTGGGGAAGTCTATAGGGAGGTTGGGCAGGCCCAGGATGGTGACGAGGGGCAGCAGGCCCTTCTGATTCACAAACTCCTGGCAGTGGTCGTCCGTTGTGTTGTTGCTGAGGATGGACTCCACAAATTTCATCTGGGGGAGGAAAGAGAGCGAGGGAAGGGAAGGAGGCGATTAACTTTTCCTAAGGCGTGGGAGCTGATCGAAATTCAGAGGCACAGCTAAGAAGAAGAAGAAGAAGAGTTGGTTCTTATATGCCGCTTTTCTCTACCCGAAGGAGTCTCAAAGTGGCTTACAGTCGCCTTCCCATTCCTCTCCCCACAACAGACACCCTGTGGGGTGGGTGAGGCTGAGAGAGCCCTGATATCACCGAAGAAGAAGATTTGGTTCTTAAATGCCGCTTTTCCCTACCCGAAGGAGGCTCAAAGCGGCTTACAGTCGGCTTCCCTTTCCTCTGCCCACAACAGACACCCTGTGAGATGGGTGAGGCTGAGAGAGCCCTGATATTACTGCCTGGTCAGAACAGTTTTATCAGTGCCGTGGCGAGCCCAAGGTCACCCAGCTGGTTGCTTGTGGGGGAGCGCAGAATCGAACCCGGCATGCCAGATTAGAAGTCCGCACTCCTAACCACGACATCAAACTGGCTCTCTAAGAGCCTCGGTGGGTTTCAGGACCTCCGTGGACTGCCGCATTTCCCCCCGCCACGGGGCCTACTTTCTCTAGCATTAAGGCTAAAGAAGAAATTTCTGGATAATCTTCCATCAGGCAGTTTGGGGAAGACACAAAGCACGACGACACAGAAGGAACCTGTGAAGCCAATTCTGCATTGACGGTCTAAGCTTCGTTTCAGAGAACAAGGCATCACCCCTAGCAGAATTAGCCAAGACACACACGCCCTTTTTTTAACTGGCAGGCTAGTGAAGGCGCCTTTTTCCTTGTGAACTGTATGCTACCTTTTAAAAAAACATAATAATTCTATTCCATATTCCAAATAACGATGGCTAAATGTCTCAAGCAGTGGCAACGGTTTAAACATTTAACAATATCGATGCCAATTTGCAATATTGGTTATCACGGTTTAAATGTTGCAACGGTTACATTTTTTTCATAATATATTTTTCGTAATATGGATACTAGGATTCAGCCCCACTTTATTCTCGGGAATTACGTATCTTGGACCAGGTTGCGAACCGCCCCGAGCTGCAAGGGAGGGCAGTCTAAAAACATAATAAAATAATAATATATGGAACAACTGGTTTTTGTGTTTTAAAAAACGGCCCTTCTGAAGGTAGCATTTAGGAACAGAGATGACAAAATTGGCTCTTGAAAGAAACAGAGCTGTAAGCCTCCACTGACAAGAGCATCTCTGCTCATTGCAACAATGGTAAGGGAGGCTGAGGGTAGGTGGGTGGAAGGCCTGACTCAGAGATTAAGCATTCACACCCACAGGCAGCACAAGATGTAAGCATCTGGAGTCCTCTCTACCCATCCTTCTTGGTGCCTCCAGCACCACATTCCCATTCCCCATTGGCTACAGAACTTACCACATTGAGGATGTAATCCATGAGCGGGATGGGGATCCGTTCTTCTGTACCAACCACCCTGAAAAGGGAAACGGCCATTACCTCAAGCGGTCCACGACTTCAACGGGGCTTCTGTCCACGCGCAGGGGGGCAGGGAGGTGGGCTTAGACCCAGATCCCCCATGCTAAAGGGCTGCCCGAGGCATTCCCCTGCAGCTACCAAATGGCGTCTTCCGTTGCCAGTCGCAAGATGGGAGACTGCCGGGAATTTCCGCTCACCCTCGAGTCCAAATTGTTCGGCACAAAAGGTCCGAGCTCCTGAATCCCGGTTTTTTATGAAAAACGCCTCCTGCAGCCTGTTCCCCCAACGGTGAACTGGACGGGCGGGAATAACCGCCGTTGGCCCAGGCTCTTCCGACAAAAAGAAATCCGGAGGGCAGCCCTGCGTCAGGGCTGCAGCAAAATCGCATCTAAGGCCGCCCAGAATGCACCAGGGTGGCAGCGGTGCCAGCGCGGGAGGAGAAAGGCCGCAATGAGGAAAGAAAAGGAAGAAGGCAGTGCTGCCCATCTTGGCCGCTGGCCCTAGGGCTGGATTAAAGATGGGAGTGTGGCAGGGGCCATGAATGGTCGCCTGCCAGGCCAAGCGCCATGGAGTTCTGCAGCAAAATGGAGAGGAGGAGGAGGACGGAAGAGTCAGACTGTGACGTAACAGGCATGCTCAGTGTGGGGCTCGGGGGGGGGGGAGAGGAGAGGGAAAGAAAATCTGACGCAGACAAGGAGGAGCTGAGCAGAGCGCTGGGATCGTTCCAGGTCCACGAAGCACCTGCCACACGGCAGCGGGCAAGCCAATGGGAACCTGGCCCTGCGTATTTGCCCAGAAAAACATGGCTGCCTCTCTGGGGTCAGGAATGAGTTTAACTGTTTCTCAACGGAGGCGGCTTTATTTCAGAGCAGTCTCCTCTGTAAACAAAGGCCAAGTGTCTGGAAACTGAACTCTCCCATATAGACTCCCCCCTTCCCAGCCCCGTTGCGAGGGCCCTCCCCATCCCGGTCTTCCAAAACCATCAGGGTATCTTCAGGCCAGCTGGCTCCAAATTCACGGCTGCGGCTTCCCCTCCCGCAGCACAAACGTCACAAAAGCGCACCTTCTAACTAGGAGCCGATGGGGTTAAGAAACCTCTCCGACAGGAAACTTCAGAGTTCACAAGTTTACAAAGAAACAGCTGGCAGGCGCTCCGCGGCTGAGGGAGAGTTTTGCCAAAGGAGCTCCGAGCCAAGAGAGCCTCCAAACAGGGCCTTCAGCTGCCGCTGGGATCAGGGTGCCAAGGAGCAAGCAGAGGAGCGCCAAAAATGTTGAAAGAGGCCTGCATGCAATCCTGCCCTACGCTGGCCCCGTTGAGGGCAGCCGTCCCGAAAATCTAGTTCCTTCCCTCGTCAGCCCAGACTCACGGAAGTGATCTTGGCTCACAGGAGCCAGCAGGACATATACCCCATCCTTCTGGGATTTTCTCCGAGTGACCTGGGATCTGAACCACCTTGTCTTTTGTATAGATGTTTTATTATGATTATGCCAATAAAGGTATTTGATTGATTGATATACCCCATCCGCGGTCCCTCTGCCAAGGCCTCAGTGCACTTCCAGGGTTCTGCTGGGGATGGAGCACCCAAGGGCCCAGCTATCTCTCTACCTCCACCTGCACCCACAACACAGCACATTAATCATAGAATCACAGAATCATAGAGTTGGAAGGGGCCAGACAGGCCATCTCGTCCAACCCCCTGCTCAACGCAGGCTCAGCCCTAAGCATTCTAAAGCATAGAATCATAGAGTTGGAAGGGGCCAGACAGGCCATCTAGTCCAACCCCCAGCTCAACCCAGGATCAGCCCTAAGCATCCTAAAGCATAGAATCATAGAGTTGGAAGGGGCCAGACAGGCCATCTCGTCCAAACCCCTGCTCAATTCCAAAAGGTGGCCACAGGATCAATCCTGACCTAAAGCTTTCTTAGTTTCACAAAATCGTTTTAATGGCTTTTGAGATTCTCCCCGTGCTTTTCCTTTACCAGAAACTACTTGGCTTCTTCATGAGCTTTGTAATTAATAGTGATAGTGATAGTGATAGTGATAGTAATAGGAAGAAGAAGAAGAAGAAGAAGAAGAAGAAGAAGAAGAAGAAGAAGAAGAAGAAGAAGAAGAAGAAGAAGAAGAAGAAGAAGAAGGATATCCACTTAGAGCAGGGGTTGTCAACCCTTGGTCCGCGCCCGGTACCAGGCAGCGAAGGCCATGGTACTGGGCTGCCAGTGGCCACGCCTGCCTCCCCCCCCCCAGCGAGAAGCTCGACAGGCTGTGAGCGAAGTGGCCGCCAAAGGCTTTGCTTGCGGCCTGGCTAGCTTCTCACCGCGAGAGGGGGGGAAGAGGCAGGTGCAGCCACCGGCACTCCAGCGGACACAAACGCACATGCGCAGAGCTGCCACGCACGTGCGTTTTCGCCCCCTGCTGGCGCAAACACGCATGTGCAGCAACTGCACATGCGCTTTTGCATGTAGCTGCTGCACGTGCGCAGTGCCCAGGCCGCAAGCTCTCCCCCACCTCCAGAGGCGGTCCTCAACCGCAAAACGGTTGGGGACCGCTGACTTAGAGGACTGCTACGAGCCATCTTCCCCCCCTCAGTTACTCACTGCTGGCTGGCCTCCGCCTCGCTCTGCTGGGTGGCGTTGAAACTCTGCATGGCTTGCACCTCTTCCTCCTCTTCGTCCTCGCTGGAGGCCTCCTCGGCCGCGTGAGTCGAGCGAGGGGGAGGAGCGGTGGCTGTCCCGTCCGCCTTCTGGATGGAGGGCTTCTGGCAGATGTACTTTGGGTCTCGGCCCAGGTTGCAGATCTCTTCCAGCAGCTGCAAAGGGGCACACGGCAGGAGGGCATGGGAGAGGCGCTTCCCAGCATGGCAGCAGCACTGTGCCACCAAGTCAGCACTGGTGCAAAGTGGCTGTGGAATTCAGGCCCAGCCCGCGAAGTCAGCGGGATTGAGCAGTTTGAAGCTCAGCCGCAGAGCAAGGGCTTCCGCGCTGCCCCCTTACCTTGATGATGGCCGTGGTCGCGTCGGTCTTGAGCGTGGGCTGGTGCCTCATGAGCTCATCTACAGCACTCCCGAGATTGGAAGCCGTGTCCCCTAGGATGGGTGGGGTGAGGGAAAGAAACTAGATAAATGACCAACGTCCTTAAGAGAGCCAGGAATGGTTAACGTTACAGTCGCTGCTGCATCAGCACCCCCCTAGGTGATTTTAGGCACTGGATGAAAGACAGCAGCACTTGCCCAAGAGCTGCCCAGCATCTCAAATGAAGCTTTGACTGCAAGAGTCTCTTGTATTCAGATCTATACTTTTACTGATGAAGGCGGTAGCTGGAACAATACGACAGACTCAGCATGTCATCCAAGTAGAAAACAGAGTTGGGGTCTCCCCCTAACCCCCAAATTTGCATAACTCAATAGCAGAGGGAGGCAAAAGAAAGCCACACAGAAGCAATAGTCGACCTCTAGGTATGTAGACTGCCCCATTTTCCATTACCTCCTTGGATCACCACTACAGGCTGGACTTTTTGTACCCATCACAGGCTGCTAACTCCCTCTTGTGCAAACTCCAACTGGGAGTGGAGTCCACAAAAACCAGAACGTACTGGTTATCACAAAAGTAAATTAAGAGAGTGACTGATTCGGTGTCCATCTATTTATTTGAGATACCCATCTGCAAGACCTTTCCCTTGCAACTCAAAGCTTTCCCAGAAAACACATCGCTCTTAGGACAATCCCTTTCGGAAGATCTGACAGGGACGCGAGATACTAACCGAGGGGATCCGAACTGCGACGTCTCCTCATTGCGGGCAGGTAGTCGGGCGAGAGCAACACTTTGAAGAGGCGTTCAAAAGGCTGGCATTGGACAAAGGACTGGAGGCCACGGGCATTCAGGCAGAGGGCACTGAAGACATTGGGGAGAGAGCCCAGCACTTCCCGGGTGGCAGGAACCTGAAACATCAACAGTTTCCACCATCTTACAGTTGGGCTACACACAAATGTTTAAGTTAATCGTGCATAATGCAAAGCCTACTGTGGGTTACCATTACAAAAACTGCAGGGAGATGGCATGAAAGGAACCTGTCCTTAACTATAGGATTTAGGATCGAGAGAGACAGAAAGCAGAAGCTTTATGGGAGATAAAATTCTGAAGACAGCAGCATAGGCATAGTTTAAAAAAGGGAAACTGGGGAGGGAGGCAGAATGGAAAGGCAATGGAGAGGGAAATGCAAAAATAACCCCTTTTGTTTACTTGGCCCTACTCCCCTTCCCATACTTTCTTCAGAATGCAAAAGATACTACCAAAGTTAAAGAACACTGCAGAGGAGAGGACACGCAGTAATGGGTTTAAACTTCAAGTACAACGATATAGGCTAGATATCAGGAAAAAAATTTCACAGTCAGAGTAGTTCAGCAGTGGAATAGGCTGCCTAAGGAGGTGGTGAGCTCCCCCTCACTGGCAGTCTTCAAGCAAAGGTTGGATACACACTTTTCTTGGATGCTTTAGGATGCTTAGGGCTGATCCTGCGTTGAGCAGGGGGTTGGACTAGATGGCCTGTATGGCCCCTTCCAACTCTATGATTCTATGATTCTATGATTCTAACACTTACAAAAGTACCTGTTTAGAAGTGACAGGGCAAATTACAACATGCAGGACAATGGAAACCCCCAGAGATATTACTTTATTACCTCACTACACATGCTAACATCATTCAATTCTTTATTACGCTATCCACAGGTCTTAGCAATTTTCTGCTATCCACAGGTCTTAGCAATCTCCTTCGTTCAGTTTTAGCTACGTTTACTGCTATGCAACTTGACTATAATAGGTCCATCCTGGCAACACCCTCCTCATTCTCTACATATATGTAATGCTTGGTGATTTCTGTTTCGATATATTGAAAGAAGTGTTTGTGCACTACAGATGAGCAAAGAGTTTGGGTTTATTTTGGGTTTGGGTTTGACTTGATTTGGAAAAGCCAATTTTTTTCAGCTCCAAGGTCCCTTTAAATGCTTCCAGAGCTGCCAAACAGCTGATTCATGGACAGGCTTCATTATGGATCAGCTGTTTGTCAGGAACTGTGGGGGAGAAGTCAGTTGAAACCAGACCCCCCCCCCACAAACCCAACGAACAGCTGATCCCCGGAGAGGCCCCTTGCCTGCCCTTTTCCTGACAGAATCCAAGGTTTAAAGGCTCCCAATACTGTTGCGGTTGTGTAGCGATTGCCACTGAGAGTATTTAGTTGTTAAAAGCTACAGGCACTGAGCTTCTATTACTCAAGGTTCTTTAAACCCTACGATGCACTCTCCTACAAACCAGGGGCATTTGGGTTTCATAGAAATATGTTTTGTCTATTCACAGTTCCAGTCTCCAGAATTAGGTATCCACAGATTTGTCAGTCTTGAGAAACAGATATATCGATGTACAGTGTTGGGTAAACGGGTGAAGTTAATGTGCCAGAAAAAAAAAACGAACAAACAATTTTAGATTCAAGTGCGTAGCCGTGTTGGTCCGAAGTAGCAAAACAAAAATTGTGTCCAATAAAAACTGAGTTGCTAAAGGTCTTAAAGGTGCTATTGGACTCAAGTTTTGTTAAAAAGAATTTAGAGATATTCATTTTCAAGGCCAGAAACTAGAAGCAGTTATAATGCAAGGTGCGGGTGGGTGGGAAATTACTTCCCCCTTGAAGTAACAGCCAACAAGGAATTCAGTTAGAAGGCGGATGCAACCAAATGGAGACACTCACGTCTTTAATAAGGAGAGCGTGCAACATGACGTCAGTTAGGCCGTTGTCCTGTAGGGAGGACAGCAGTGAAGGCTCTTGGAACACAAAGACCGTTACCACCTCAGTAGCTGGTGGGGGAAAAAAGCACACAATGAAGTCAGTCCCTGGCCAGTACAAGCCCACCTAGGTAGCTCAGATCAGGGGAGCTTCGGGCATCCCGAGACCTCTAAGGGCCACCTCTCGAAGGCAATGAGGGTTCCATCAAGAAGCAGGTCTTCTAGAAAACCAGGGCTATATGTTACAATTACCATACGCAGAGATACATACCGAGCAAGAAGAGTGACGGCCCGTAATATTCTGCATTGCTGATGATGTGCTTCAGAGAGGTAGGCAGAGAGCCGTCCATCACTGTAGAGAAAAAGAAGATGGGAGTTAAGCACAGCTATAATGTGGTTAAACAGGCATCCACTGCCTTGCGGACGTGAAAGATGTAGACCTCAGGAAAGCTGTGCCCAAGGTCAGATTCTGCAAGCTTCTCAAGGTCCTGCAGAATCTCGGAACACATAGGGCTTTACTTGTATACTCAAACTGGCTTTTAGGTAAAGGTAAAGGTATCCCCTGTGCAAGCACCGGGTCATGTCTGACCCTTGGGATGACGCCCTCCAGCGTTTTCATGGCAGACTCAATACGGGGTGGTTTGCCAGTGCCTTCCCCAGTCATTACCGTTTACCCCCCAGCAAGCTGGGTACTCATTTTACCGACCTCGGAAGGATGGAAGGCTGAGTCGACCTTGAGCCGGCTGCTGGGATTGATCTCCCAGCCTCATGGGCAGAACTTTTCAGACAACATTTCTGCTGCCTTACCCCTCTGCGCCACAAGAGGCTCTTTAAACTGGCTTTTAGTAGTAGTCTAAAAAAGGAAGAGGAATCCCCACAAGAGTCTTCCGAATTTTTTTAGAAGCCTGGCTAGACTAATGGACTTGAATGATGCACATATTTTCTATGTATTTCTAAAGCCACCTGGCAAAGTGAAAGGGTAAACGGAAGGCCCACATACAAAGATTCTATGCAATTTGTTGCCTGTAGTGGGGCAGATCTGAAAACGAGAATGAAAGCCCTTCCAGAATAGCCACATTGGGTGGTCTTCAAGCAAAGTTTGGACAGCCCATTAGTTAGTAAGGCCCTAATCTGTATTTCTGACATTGAGCAAGGGACTAGGCCGCCTATACAGACCCTCCCGACACCAGGACTGCCACTCAGCGGCCTTCACTTGAGCACCTCTCGATATTTACAGGTGACAACGCAGCTAAGAAGAGAACAGGTCATCACAACCACCATGAGAGCAAGCTGGCCTATGAACCATTGGTTTAGTAGTCCATTCGTGCAGATGCCCTCGGGGCAACCTCACCGTGGCGTATGCCGTCTGAGAAAGCTGGGTCTTGGATGGCCTTTTTCAGGAAGTTCAGCATTGACTTGAGAAGTGCTGCTCGCTGAGGGATGCACTGGACCCCTGAAGCAGAGAAAGGATTGGAAATTGAATCAGTGAACGCTGTCATAAACACCACAGAAGCTCTTACTCCATCTTCTTAATATAGTCTTTTTCAAGGTTGGTGGAAAACAACGTACACCATTAGGCAGTTACCAACATGTTCTACTGGCATGGATCCAACCATTTGTGCATGAAAGGCCCCGCTTTTCCGGAGACCCCTGCTCTAGCGGTTGTACCTGTTGCCTTAGGCTCCCCTGATCCCACTGAGATCCAAGCAGAGACTTCTTGTTACAGCTCTCCCCACTGGCAATCCATCGGGGGGGGGGGGGAAGCTTAGTGCCACCTTCAAAATGTCCACATTCAGTTCCAGCATCCCTCACACTCTTCTAGCCTTTTAATGGGCTTAAAAACACCAGTTGACTTAGCTGGTGGAAAGAGGTAAAATACCAGGCTGGGGGAGAGAGGAGAATTACCAGGCTGGGGGGAAGGAGCAGCAAGTTTCTCCGCAAGTCAGGGATTTCATAGCAATGCGATGACTAACAAGGGGGCAGGAAGATGGGAGAAGGACCAGATGTTGCACCAGAAGCTTCTGCTGGCTGCCAGGGAAGCCACAAAATCCCACCCTGCCCCAGATGCTGAAATTCTCCAGAACTGTGAAGCTGGGGAGCCTCCAACATCACCTTTCTTATGAATAAAAGGACTGAAATTGTACTAAAGGGGACAGAGTTGTGCCAAAGGCTGGAGGACGAGGTCACTACGTACCACTGCGGGGTGAGACGACGGTGCTGGTGGTGGCGGCGACGGTGGCAGCGGTGGTGCTGCTGGGAGGGATGGCACTCGGGGCCCTGGCTTCAGCAGCTGCTTCTTGCCGAGGCTCCCCGGAGGTGGAAGGCCCAGGGCTGCTCTCCATGGCGACGTCCGAGACTGAAATGCACAGGGAGATGCTTTACGAGGGGAGAAGTGGGCTATGCTTTTTTACCAGAAGACTTGGCGGCTGTTGGAAAGCTATAGGCCAGGACATTATCATAGCCCAGCCTCGCAAGTCTTGAAAAGTGAGATGTTCTGCACACCTGTTATGCCTAATGTGCTTCTAAGGTAAGGCACCAAGAAGGTTGAGCAGAAGTAATAAACGTTACACAATGCATTGAAAATACAAATCCCAATACACAGGCTTTTAATTAGTCTCTAGAACAGGCTTTCTCAACCTGAATGGGTGGGAGTGAATTAATTTTTTACATATCCTTTAAGTTTGTTAAACACTGATCGGGTGATAGGATTATATATGTTCATGTCAACTTGCTTCCCCACTCCCAAAATGGTCAATGATGGGCCTGGAGGCGGGGGGAAGGGGAGGGGCTCCGAGTGGGAGTGTCCACAGCCATGTTTCCCAACCCTGGTCTGCGTGATCGCGCCACTTCTGGGGTTTCTCGAAGCCTGGAGGACATTTCAGGGGTTTTTCAATGGTAAAAAAGTTGAGAAAGACTGCTCTAGACTGAAAGCCACTGACCCAAGTCATCCTCAACATAACAAACAATCCGCACTATGATATTGCTGGCATTGTAATGGCCTATGGCTGGAAACAATAAAGTCTTATTGTTTCCAGCCATAGATTAATCTCAAACTTGACGATGGACAAATAAGACCATAATCGTGGCCAGAAAACAGCCTAAGCTCACCAATGCTGCTACTACCAGCTCCACCCACGGAGCAGGAATCAAACTGAGCTTAAAGGTGCTTTCCATTTTACCGTTCTACTTATTTTAGTTCACTGTCTTCCAAAATACAACACTGGTAGCATAGAAAGGCACCATTGACATCTCAAGTACACACCCCTGAAATATGCAGGAAATGGTTTCTCTCTTGTTATATTTTTACAAAAAAGGAAGCGTATTTTGTTTATGGAAGCGTTACCTTCTATGTCCGTCTCCATCTCTTCCCCCTCTTGGGTCACGGCAGCGACTGGTCTCTGGATCTTTGGCTTTATTACGAAGGGACATTCCCTTCGGCACAGGTCTGCCTCGTGCTACAAAAAGTAAAGGGGGGGGGGGAGGCAGCTGAAACTCAGAAATTCCATAAACATCATCACAACACACAGTCAAGTGATGTGATGGTAAAGCAAGTCTTAAGTACAAAGTGGACAACAATCTACACAGGATTGGAAGACACTGTAGGCCAGGGGTGGCCAAACTGTGGCTCTCCGGATATCCATGGACTACAATTCCCATGAATCCCTGGCCAAGGAAAGCCAGTTTGACCACCACTGCTATAGATAACATCCAGGAGGCAATTCATTGTTTCAGACTTTGGGTCAAGACCTACCGCCTTAACTGAGAGGGACTGTGGCTCAGTGGGAGATCATCTGCTTGGCACGCAGGAGATCTCAAGTATTATGTAGGCCCTACCCCACCCGGGCTCCATGACTCAACCAGGCTCCATGCCTGGGGTGTCTGGTCTCCTTGGACATTGGTTTTTCTGGCTCCCTTTCCCTCCCCCAGGTTGTTTACCGCTCAGGAAGACTGTAGCCTTCAAGTTGCTATATTATGGCTGGAGCCTGATGTCTTCAGCTGCTTGCTAGCAGCAAGGTGTCATAGCTTTCCTTCCTTTTTAGATTGAAGCATTCTGTAGGAATGGTCTTTGGCGGACAAAATGTTTTTTTGGCCAGAGGAGGGGGGAGATGCCTATATGAACCCCCTGACTTAGCGTAGTAGACTGTTCTTAGCAACACTAATCTCTCGTGAATCACCCTGACGTACACCTTCTTTGGACTATGATAAAAAAGCTTTGGACTCTTTTGAAGAAATGCCTTAGCTCTTTTCTCATTCGGCAGAAGAGTATTCAAGGTTCAGGACACCCGGTTCAATCCCTGGCATCTCCAGCTTAAGAAATGGGCCAGATGGTAGGTGAGGGAAAAGACCCCTGTCCTGAGACCCTGGAGAGTCACTGTCGGTCAAAGTAGGCAATAAGGAATGTGATGGAACAAAGTTCTGATTTCAGTATAAAGCCGCTTAATGTGTTTGTCTCCCCAAATAGCAGCTGCCCCCTTATGCTAATCGGGCGGACGGGCAAAGAAAGGGGGCTACCTCTAGTCTGTAGATGAAGATAGAGAGGCCGCTGTGAGACTGGAAAGCTGCCATGTCTAGGTTTGTGATTAAGTCCACGACGCGGACGGCTCGGGTCACAAAAGTGATCTGGTCCTGTTCATCGCCCAGGAACTTGATCACCTGAAAAGTGCAAAAGCAGCAAGGCGAGTGTGAATGCAGGAGCTGCAAAACTGACTCACCCGCATCTGAAGGCATCCGGAATTCCAAATGGCAAGCACAATCCGATTGGAGCTGGAGACTAGCTCGGATTCCATGACTATTACGCTGGCTTCTGATCCGTGCCCGAGCCCAATGCAAGGCCTCAGTTATGAACTTTAAGAGGCCTGTGCGGTTTGGGACTCGGGCACGGGAATGACTTCTCCTGTATATTCCTGCCCAAGGAGTAAGAACACAGGGATAGCCCTCTTAACTGTCCCATCGACCAAAGCGGCTCATCTGATGGGGGCATGTGAGAGAGCGCTATTTCAGTGGAATAAATTGTCCTCACAGTCTGAGGGTATGTGGGGCATATACCTGCTCTGGAGCAATTTTTTCAGGGGCCCCTCCCTCCCTCCCTAACACACATACAGAGACTTTCCTTCCCTCCCCGCCCTCGGTTTCCCAACATACCTCCCACCAATCAAGCAAACACACACTCCTTCCACCCCTCCTGCTTACCTGCTCCCCCACTGCTGCCTTGACCCCCAAGGGTTCTGTGAGTATGTGCACATGCCCAAGTGCACACACTCACTCACTCCCTTTCCTTCCCCCATCCGGCTTATCTGCTCCTCCGCTGCTGCCTCGACCCCCATGGGGCCACTGGCCGGGCCCTCCATCTTCCGGCGCACTTCGTGGGTGGGACAATGGATGTCACGTCCGCCTACATTTCCATTTGACGAGGCACGCCACAAGATGTGTCCCACACCAACAAGCTATTATTTTAGATGGGAGGCTTGGCTCCCTTCTTGCTCCTTTGGCTTGCCAGGCTTCCCACGTGGCACAACCTTACCTTCAGTAAGGCTTCCATCATGCCGCAAGAGACTAGAGCTTCACCGCCGGCGTCGTAGCTTGCCAAGTGGTACAAGAACGAGAAGAGCGCCGTGGCAAACTGGTGAGGATATGGCTCCATGGAAGGATCTGGGGAAGGGGGGAAAGAGAGAGAGAGAGAGAGAGAGAGAGAGAGAGAGAGAAGCAGGAACGTGAGATGCTGCAGGGAACGACTGGCAAATCCATTTTTTCACACCTGAGATTAGCTACTTGCCGATCATGGCCTGTATGCAGTTGCGGACCAGGACTGGCAAGAACCCATGGTAGGAGGCAGTTCCGGTGCAGTCGATAATACTGCTGAGCTTTGGGGTCCGCTCCAAGTGCACGATGGAAGTCAGCGTCCTCAGCGAGGCAGCCTTGATGTCCTGCCCAGGAGGAAGGGAGAACGTAAGAACGTGAGCACCTGAGTGGTCCAGCATCCTGTCTCCGAAGCCCTCCCCTGATGCTGCCTCCTGGCTCTGGGATTCAGAGGTTCGGTCCCTCTGAACAGGGAGGGCCCCCTCCCTCAGTCACCATGGCTTGCGGCCACCGACAAAGCCACCGTGAATTTAGCTGATCCCCTTTTATAAAAGCTGTTTGTTTCTCAGAGATTAGCCTGCAAGGAAGGTCTTGCGCCACAATAGATTTCCACTGGGAAATATATCAAAATCAGCAATGGTGGCTGTAACAAGACAGCGACAGCCTCTAGATCAGGGGTAGTCAAACTGCGGCCCTCCAGATGTCCGTGGACTACAATTCCCAGAAGCCCCTGCCAGCGAATGCTGGCAGGGGCTTCTGGGAATTGTAGTCCACGGACATCTGGAGGGCAGCAAGTTTGCCTACCCCTGCTCTAGATTATGGGCAGCAAAGCAGAAACACCCCTGGAAACTGGTCACTGGGCAGGTTGTGCGAAGGCTCGGGAATAAGCCAACAGCAGCGATATCGCTTGCTTCCCTCCCCGCCTCAACGGGAGGCCAGAAGGCGGAACAACAGGCGGCCTACCATTAGCTGTGTGTCTGTTATTTGCAGAACGTCCACTAGTTCTTCTATCAACCCGTTGTATAGTATACTGTTGGCGGATTCCTGCAAGGCATTCGAATACACTGTGGAAACAAGAGGGGCTGTGTTGAGAACATACAACAGTTGACAGACACGCGGGAAAGCGAATCTGATGCCCCAGAGGGTCAGGCCGGAACCAATGGGTTGAAATTAATTCAAAAGAATTTTCAGCCGAACATCCAGGAGAAGTTCCTGACTGTTAAAACAGCTCCTCGGTGGAACAGGCTTCTAGGAACAGATATAGAATCATAGAGTTGGGAGGGACCTCCTGGGTCATCTAGTCCAACCCCCTGCACTATGCAGGACACTCTCAACCCTCTCGCTCATCCATCATCACCTGCCATACCCTTGAGCCTTCACAGAATCAGCCTCTCCGTCAGATGGTTCTCCAGCCTCTGTGTAAAAATCTCCAAAAAAACCCACCACCTCCCGAGGAAGCCTGTTCCACTGAGGAACCGCTCTGACTGTCAGGAACTTCTTCCGGATGTTTAGACGGAATTTCTTTTGAATTAATTTTATCCCATTGGTTCTGGTCTCTCCCTCCGGGGCAAGAGAGAACAATTCTGCTCCATCCTCAATATGGCACCCTTTTAAATACTTGAAGATGGTTATCAGATCCCCTCTCAGTCGCCTCCACTCCAGACCAAGCTCCCCCAACCTTTCCTCCTACGTCTTGGTCTCCAAACCCCTCACCGTCTTTGTTGCCCTCCTCTGGACATGCTCCAGTTTGTCTACATCCCTCTTCAACTGGGGTGCCCAAAACTGAACACAGGACTCCAAGTGAGGACGAACCAGAGCAGAGTACAGCGGTACCATCACCTCCCGTGATCTGGACATGATACTCCGTTTGATACAGCCCCAAATCCCATTTGCCTTTTTATCCACTGAGTCACACTGCTGACTCATGTTCAATGCATGGTCTACTCCTAGATGCCTTTCGGACATACTACTGCCAAGACAAGTCCCCCCCATCCTCTATAGGTGTATATAGTTTTTCCTACTTAAATATAGAACTTTACATTTGTCCCTATTGAATTTTGTTTTATTCAGTTTGGCCCACTTCTCAAGCCTATCAAGATCATCCTGTATACTGATTCTGTCTTGTTGTGTTTGCTGCCTCTCCCAGTTCAGTAGTGCAAATTTAATAAGTACCTCCTCTTATCCCTCATCCAAATGATTTCTAAATATGTTGAACAACGCAGGCCCCAGGACAGGTCCCCGGAGCACTCCACTTGTCACTCTTCTCCTAGAAGTGTTGGGTTTCCTCTTTTCCTGCCAACTCCAACTGTGTAGTCCCCAGCCCTAAAGAAGTCTGACTGGCCACAACCAAGATGAGGGCTTTTGAGGCCCTAGCCCCTGACTGGTGGAACGAGCTCTCAGAAAACATCAGGGCCCTAACGGAACTACCACAGTTCGTAGGGCCTGTAAGACCAAGCTCTTCCACCAGGCCTATGGTTGAGGCTTGATTGGTCAAATGACTCCACCGATATCAAGGGCCTGCCCTGCCTCAATTTCGACAGCTCTTATTGTCTACTTCAGGAAGAAGAGCATTAATGAAGACACCACCAACTGTTTGGCTATTCTGACTGTTTTTAACTTATTTTACACTTTACAGCGGGGGTCCTCAACCCCCGGTCCGCGGCCCGGAAGGCCACAGTACCGGGCTGCCGGCGGCCGCACCTGCCTCACCCCCGCAGCGAGAAACTTGCCAGGCTGTGAGTGAAACGGCCGCTTCGCTCGCTGAGGGGGGGGGGGAAGAGGCAGGCGTGGCCGCCGGCACACCAGCGCCATAAACGCGCATGCGCGGAGCTGCCGCATACGCGCTTCCGCCCCTGCTGGCGAAAGCGCGCATGCAAGCAACTGCGCATGCATGTTTACGCGCAGCTGCCACGCGTACACGACACCTGGGCCGCCGGCTCTCCCCCACACCCCTGGAGGTGGTCCTCGACCTCAAGAAGGTTGGGGACCGCTGCTTTACAGTATCGTATGTATGATTCACGTCGTGAACCACCCCAGGATGGCAGGCCCGATAGGGCCATCCACAAATACGACAAAAATAAAATGAATAATAAAGCTTCTCTCATGCTTCCCAACCCATCTGTATTAACCCACAATCTTGTGGCCCCTCCCCGCAACTGGGGAGAATGCCACGGGTAACGACCCACCCATTGCCCCTTACCTAATATAGAAATGGCGTGCAGTCTGGCCTGGACAGCTTGCAACCGCTTTTTATGATTGGAAAAGCCATGGGCCAGACGAATGTGTGTAAACAGCAGCATCTATTGAACACAAAGGGATCGTTAAGCGATGTTACGTGGAAGCATCACACAAACGAGAAACTCAACACCTTATTCAAGTTTAACAATCTATAAAGCCAGACACAAAAATATACTTGAGAATTAAAGACAGCAAAGAAGAAATCTTCTTGAATTATGAATATGAATTATGAACCTGAATTTATGGGTCGCAGAAGCGGCCAAATATTTTAACAGCTATTTTGCAAGACATTTCTCCCTGGCAATGGTGAGTTGGGAACAGCAGAAGAAAACGTGTGTTAATAAATCAAGCGTGCACAAGGAACAATGACAAAAATGTTGCTCTGGAGGAATCCCACAAAGATACCTCTTTATCAGTGCTGTAGGTGGGCGCATTACAACATGCAAGCATGTTTTAAGGTATCATCAGCATATAGAAATAGGACAGGAATCGAAATTCGGCTTAGTATTGGAGAACATTTTCACCAGGCATCTCGGAATGATAGGTTCCCAATTTGTAAAGCTTTTTAGTAATTCACATGCTTTCCTTCCCTGTCAAAGAGGTTGAAGACCTAAAAGGAGCCAGCTGAGCAATTTTAAAACCTACCATTTTATGCCACTGGGCCTCCTCACAGCTAGGTCTCTAACCATGCTATAGAACAGGGGTGGCCAATCTCTGGCTCTCCACATGCCGATAACACTATATTTCCCATGAGCCCCTGGCCAACCATAGACATCTGGAGAGCCACAGTCTGGCCACCCTCCTAGTATAGAACAAAACAGACACCTAGAGCGGTTGAGATCTTGGGCCTTTAGGGATTCCATTTGGACAAACCATTCCACACTGGACTATTCTGGCAGACTCAATCCCTTTTCAACAAAGGGCAATGCGGTTTGGACTAGACCACCTCTCTGTCAATAAAAGATCAGAGCCATTACCACATCCTAGCTAGAAGGGGGACTATATTTTACATGGCTCTGATTGGTAAAAATAGCCTCTGACATCAGAGATGGGTCTTGTGTGGGACTGGAGAAATCAGTCTGTATTTCTTAAGAAGGAGGCTAGTTAAGGTGCCGGTCCACATAGTGTAAAAATGTTGCCAGAAGAATTTCATTCCTCATGCATACCAACCTCCCTCCTCTCCCCCGCCACCCCATCAACGTACCTGTTTGTCCTTTGGGATGCTGTACATTTTGGTGAGGGATTCCATAATTTCCGAGGGGCTTTCTGAGATCTGCGTTTAGGGGGACAGAAGCAGCTTAGAAACGTTTGGTCAGAACCCAAACCAAAGAAAAATCTGCCAACGCATTAAGGAATGCCTGTGGGTTACCTTGTCAAGCTGTTCTATGTGAATATAATGTAGTGTGTTGCTCGAAGTCTGGAAAGAAAAGAAGCCAAAGAAAGTCATGTACAACCTCCCCGTTCCCAAATGAAACAATAGCAATAATTATGGCAGACGAATCCTCAAGGCAAAGCGCCCCCCTCACCCCCCCACCCCCCGGGAGCCGCTGCTCAGTGCAAAAATTGGGGCAATTGGCTAACAGTCGCACTTCGCCTTGGTGGGGGGGGGGGTCAGCATAGCGGGCAACCCTTATCCAAGAAAGAACCGTCGCCCCAAAAAGCCACCCGAAGAGCAAACATACATTTCCAGTGAAGCAAGATGGGAATGAGACTCTTCGCGGGCACAAAAAGGAATTAGCTTGAAAACCTCGGGAGGAGTGGGAGGGGGGACTGCACACCCTGTGCTAAAATGCTGCT
>BDOT02000003.1:159763929-159775725 GCA_003118565.2 Paroedura picta | reverse complement strand
AGATGACCTCAGCGCCTGCTTTTTGTTGTGTTTTGTTTCTCCTTGCCAGGATTGAGGCAACCAGTAACCCCCCCCCCCCGAGAAGCGTGCCATCTGAGAAGGGGAGGGCAAAGTCGGGTGCGCTCATGCAGCCTCCCTCAGAAAGGTCTGTCCACACATGGGAAAGCGGACACTCTCCGGGACAGAAAGGTGAATGGCAGAGCCGGGGACCCTGCCGTTACTACCGTTCTCACGAGTTAAGCAACGCCATCGTAGCAGAGCACAGCAGCCAGGACAGAGGAAAGTGCGTTGGGTAGACCAGGCCCACCTCTGCCTCGGACTGATCTAGCTACTGAAAGCATCCGGGGTAAAGGTTAACAGGCTGCCCGCGGCCTCTCTCATCCCTAAAGCAACTTCCTCCATCTTTGTAGTCATTCACCGTAACAGCCAGGGGACTAAGGGACAGTGGTCCCCGCCTGTCTTAGAGACAGAGCATGGAGCGACGAGCTATTCCCCCTTTTTGACCCAGCCTGGGGTCTTCTGCCAATCTCACTTGCCACCCGCTTCCCGCAGAACCCTACAAGAACAAGTCTGTAGGAGACTCACCCTTTTGTCCACTTTGACCTCGGCCCCTGGCTCTGCATAGAATTCAAAGTGTAGTGTAGTTGCACTGGGAGGGTATTTCTGTGTACAGATCACAGTACGGAGTCAGAACAAATCAGATGGCACAAACATCTCCTTTCCAAAAAAATCAAAGTCACACTCGCCCTGGGCTGGGGAGGGGAGGGGAAGCGAAGGAGCAGACGGGGCTGCTCGCTTGGCCCGACTGCCGTCCCTGGCGCGGAGAGCAGCCGGGAGGGCCCTGCACTTGCGGGAGCCTGACAACTCCCCGCCCCCGCCCCACCTCTCTTTTGCCGGGGAAAAGGGGTGGGAGAAAGAGATAAGAGGTAAGAAGTCAGGATTAGGGATGAAGGCATGGTGACGCATTCTGGGAACCAAGAAGATATAAGAGGGGGGGGGGGGAACACACAATGATCTCGGACCCACGCCTTCGGAGCCCCACAGAACTGCACCGGCAGTGCCAAACATAACATCGTCTTGCAGCTTCCAGGTCTCGTGTTCTCGCCATGAAGAGGAGAAGGCGCATCTGTCCACCCAAGTCCGGGTCAGGCGGGATTTGAGAACACAGGGCCTCTGTGGCCCTCGACCCACATGAGCTCTAGCGCCTGCACTAAAAGGGTTACGGCTGCCAGCGGCGATGGCCGAACCAGGAAGCAACGCACAGAAGAGCTCCCTATGGCAGGGGCTTGAACAGTTACGAAACTAGCGCCGCACATCACAAGAACACAACAAGACAGAAGTCTACAAAGCGCTGAAGGCCAGTTTAGTCACCCCGATATGATAAAATCCAGCAGCATTTGATCGCCTTAGAAGAAGCAGGGGCCAAGAATGAAGAGCTGATTCCCTTGAAATACACAGCACTGTGGCATTCTGGCCCTGCCGCATTTTGTTTCTTTTTAACTGTTTTGGACACAGCTTTGTATGCTGCACTTATTCCATCGATACTGTGTGTCCTCTTTGTATTGTTTATGGCTAGTGTGAAATGGGATGCTGTACCAGGTGGACCACCGGTCTGACCCAGCAGGGCTCTTCTGATGTTCCTATAAAGTCCTCGGCCTCTCTGTCCTGTTGCTGGCCCTCCAGAGGAACTGGTTGGCCCCTGTGTGAGGCAGGATGCTGGACTAGATGGACCCCTGGTCTGACCCAGCAGGCCTCTTCTGAAGTTCTTACGTCTCAAGCAATAACTGGTCCCACTGTGCAGGTGACACTCTTGATCTGACATTTTATTCTGGGCAAGAGGAACGTGATCTCAGGATGGAGGAATTGAGGGTCTTTCCTTTGTCATAGACAGATGACTATTTGCTCAAGCTTAGACCTACCTCACAAGCATGAGTGAATTCTCTCATGGTTTCTACACCTGGGAGGGGCTGAAGCCTGCATGCCTACTCCCATCTTAGACCATCTCCTGTCTCCCCCTCCCCAGTCCTCCTCGAGGCTGCCGGTTAACATGAGTGCTGATGCCACTTCCGGTGACATGACATCTGGAGGCGTGGCCAGCTGACATCACTTCCAGGGCTCCTTGTAGCCTGAAAAATTATTTCAGGGGCTCCTCCATGGCCAAAAAGTTGAAAAAGGCTGCCATAGATCATCATAAGGAGTCCTATCCGTGACTGTTTATCTCTGGAATCTGTTCTCCATTTTCTTTATGCTAGATGGTCATGACCTCTCATGCTTTGCCTGAGCTCCTGCTAGAGCGACCTGTTCTGATTTGCAGAGGAGAAGCAGACTGTGCATGACCTGATCTGCAGGAAGCTTGGGAAAGCAACATGGGGCCAATGGAAGACAAAGTTTCGATGGTTGTTCATTTAGTCTGAGCTCACGCCTTGAATAAATCTTTGCTGGACTCAAAGGTGCTATCATCATCATCATCATGATCATCATCATCATAATTGTTATTATTTATTTATTTGATGATTTCTTACCCGCCACTCCAATAAGGCTTGTGGCGTGTTACAAAAAGTTACTGGGCTCAATTTTTGTTGTGCAACTTCAGTCCAACACGGCCACCCACTTGAATCTATAGATGATGGTAGTCTTCTAAAATTGCCTATCGGGACTAGGATTGGGAGCCACTGTTCTAAAGCAGTTCCCATCCTACCTAAAGTAGGTTTCAGCAGGTGGATTTGGGGAACTGCTGTTTGGCCTCTGGAGTCCCAGCTATGATCCGTGTTATCCCCACGCTCTACATGAAACTGTTGGATTCGGAGATCTGGACTGGACTGTCCCTTGGCTCTGCCTCATGCTTTGAGGGAAGTCGCAGAAACCCTGCCCTGGTGCCTGAAGGCGGTTCTGAACGATGTGGGCTAATAAACGGAAGCATAACCCTGACAAAGTGGAAGTACAACTATTTGCAGGGGGTTTCAGCCACCTGGGCTGCAGATGATTGGCATCCCAATTATCCATGAAACTTCAGCCATTCCGAAATGCCCTTACGACTCCCAACTGCTAACAGGGATGAAGCTTTGCAGTAGAGACTGCAGCTAGTTCCTTTCACGACAATCTCTCCCCATCAGCAAAAAGCAGACTAGAAGGCTGCCTTTTAAAACAGAACTCTTGATACAAGGTTGGAAGTCGTAGACCAGCAGCCATCCTAGTCAAAGACATCACCACGGAAGTGAGAAAGAGTATCCCAGAATGACCAAAGAAAATGCACCCTAAAACATCTCAAACAAGAACCTTCAAGATAAACCAGCAAAGATTTTCAGGACTGGAATCTTGGTGTTGGTCCCATGTTTATGAAAGCAGGTCCCCAATATTTTTGAGCCGGCAGGCACCCTTAGAATTCTGACAAAAGGCTGGTGGGGCACAACTACAAAATGGCTGCCACAAGAGGCAAAGAACCACAAAATGCCAAGGGGTAAGGTCATGCATAACTATTCCAACACTTCAGGCAGTAGCCCTGCTTAACAGGATGCCTTTTAAAAGGAACACATTTTAAAATATTTTCCTGCAGACACAAAAGTTATCCTCAATCATATAGCAAAGATCCTTGTGCTGTGCTGCTCTTGGAAAATAGCTGCACAGCCAATCAAATCTCCATTGGCCTATCAGAAGACCGGATGCGCAAAAGCCCCTCCCGCTTTCTAAAACTGGAGTTGGGTGCCAGGAAGGGAGTTGGCGGGCATCCTGGGACCCACACTGGAGACCCCCGATCTGAGACGCTGAAGGCATCACTCTCACAGAGCCTATTCCGACTGCAGGTCTGACTTCCAATTGATACTGCAGAATGCTAGCGTGTTTCAACAGGCTCCCGCCTGTTAGGAAAGCCAGACTGCTCCCCAGAAGGTCAGATCGACAACTGCTTGCGAATGCTCCCTAACCACACACCAACAGCAAATGAGGTGCTGTGAAAGACACACTTGGGAAAGGAAGAGTTCGCCTGTACACTGGAAAGCAGCTAGGAATTAATCTCATGTGCTCAGGAGTAAGACTACCAGCTACAGAAGGCTAAGGAAAGGAGAACAATCAAGTGGAATACTTACCAGCATGTGCAAATCTCTACAACATTCTGCTAGGCCAAAGCCGTTCTCTTTGCCACCCCAACTCTGCAGGAGGGGAAAAAAGAGGAGTTTTCAGGACAAATTCCTCCCCCCCCCCAAAAAAAAACCCCTGCACAATACTTTAAACACAATCCCCAAGGGGTGTCTTGGAAGCGCACACTGGATAGTCCTCATCAAAGGGGGAAACGGTTCAGAGAAATGCTTGCGGGTTTGTTAGTTGTGTTCGTTTTGGATTAAAAATATGAAAGACCCTCAAGAGAGGTCCAGTAAGGGGACTGTTTCCTCTTCTCTCCAGCTTTGAGCCCCTGCTCTTCTATCCTGCCCTCATTTCCAAAAGCAACTCAGAGTTCTGAACGATGGTGAGAAGGAAGATGAGGACTTAGAATTTACAGCAAGATATCATCCAACACGATCAGGCTCATCGGTACACCACTAAATGCAGCCAGCTTGGTGTAGTGGTTAGGAGTGTGGACTTCTAATCTAGTGAGCCGGGTTTGATTCCGCGCTCCCCCACATGCAGCCAGCTGGGTGACCTTGGGCTCACAGCACTGATAAAGCTATTTATTTATTTGGATTTTTATACCGGCCATTCTATACTACCCATTCTTTACAGCTCAATATCAGGGCTCTCTCAGCCTCACCTCCCTCACAGGGCGTCTGTTGTGGGGAGAGGAAAGGGAAGGCAATTGTAAGCTGCTTTGAGACTCCTTCGGATAGAGAAAAGTGGCATATAAGAACCAGCTCTTCTTCTTCAATAATATCAGGGCTCTCTCAGCCTCACCCACTTCACAGGGTGACTGTTGTGGGGAAAGGAAAGGAAAGGCGACTGTAAGCCGCTTTGAGACTCCCTCTGGTAGAGAAAAGTGGCATATAAGAACCAACTTTTCTTCTTCAAAGCTATCTGCCAGGGTCCAGGAAGCTCCGAGAAGCCTGTCTGAGCACCTGGCTTGGGGCTGGCCACTCCTCTTCTACTCACAATGCCTGAAGTAGAAAACCAAGGGCTATGCCATAGCACAATATGATAGGGAGCCTCAGTGCTCCCTGTATGTCTGACTTGCTTGTGGCAGAAATCTGGACTGGAAAGAAATGCATTTGCAAGCCATTTCCTACTGTCTGGGTCACACCAGCAGCAATCCTACAGCTCTCGTATCCTGTCTGTAACGCTGATTTTGAGGCCACCACATTTCTGGCAGGCCAGACCTGAAGGTGTGCTGACAGCTGTAGCCTGGACTTCCTTCATGTGGCACCGTTCCATGCTTACCTCCTCGTGTTGCACATGAAAGGGAGGGGGAAAGCAAAGCATAGTAGGAGGAGCATGGAGAGGACACCTCCCAAAACGAGGCCACAACTGACCCACACACAAAACAGCTCTGGAAGCCACCTGCAGTTGAACAGAAGCCTGTAAGAAAGCAGGCTTGCTGTTCACTATGGCAGCTGGGCAAGCTACTGAACGCTCTAACCAGCCTTCAGCTTCTAATCATGCCTGTTTAACATCACACAGCTTTTCTGTGGAATTGCTCCCAAGGCAAAGAAGAGGCTGGCAGGAGATGCCAAGGGAGCTCCAAAGCACACCGAGTCCAGGCATTCGCGATTTTAAAGGCATCCCAGTTATATTGGCTTTGGGAAAGGGAATAATGCATATTCCGATTAGCTGCCTGACGCACACGCAGAGTGCTCCCCAAGCAAGATACGAACAGAATCTATCCAGTGGCTTAATAAAGCTTGAAAAGATAGAGAGTCTCTTCTGTTATTTATTCAGGCTTCGACTCTGCCAGAACGTTCTCTAGATTTGTTTTCCGTTTTCAATCTTTCGTCAGTGGCAGTGAGTCCGTCCTTGTTAATATTTGAGTATAATGAGGCAAACGCTCCTGTATCATGGAGAGTCAAGGCTGTGAGCCTGGAATCGTCCATTTTTTTCATGCCCCAAGCAAGATACGGCAATGCAGGGAGCCAAAAAGGGAAAGACGGGGGGCCGGAAGCCTTGGAAGGAAGGAGCAAAGTATGATGGATTTCTGCCGCTTTGGCTGAATCCGTCTAGAATGGAAGCAGGGGAATTTAATGGTCTGAAGACCGCCAATATTTGGGGCAGCACAGCAAGTGAAGAAAGGGATTCAAAGAATTCTCTCTGCGACAACAGCTTGGAGAGCAGCTCTGGAGAGGAAGCCACAGGCCAACGTTCTTCCCACAAGGAGGTGTCTCTCACAGTGGGCCCTGCCAGCCAGAAGCTTACCTCTGCCAAATGCTGCAGGCGGGACAGAAGGGGCATCCTCTTGTCGGAGCCCAGGCGGGTGATGTAGTTGGAGCGCTTGCTAAACACGTACAGGAGATTCAGCACAGCGAGGACCACTTGCATATCCGAGGACGCCAACAAGGTCGTCAAGTGCTGGAGGGGGGAGGAGAAAGGATTGGAAGCACGCAGCGGAGGAAGCCCAATGCCATCTATGTTGCCCCGCAGAGATAGGCGAGCTGGCACTCCACCAGAACTCGTGCAAGTCCCTCTTGTCCACCCAGACACCCATCACAGAGCCCTTGCTGGATAGCTCAGTACCTCGATAGAGCTGTACAGGTGGCGAGAAAAGCTGTATTCTATGAGAAGGGCAGTGAAGTTCAGCACTGACAAAAGCAGGGATTTCAGCTGCTCTCTCTCTGGCCGGTCGCACAGCAGCATCCATGACATGTTCTCCACCGTCTGCCCAGCATCTGCCAAGATGCCATCGAATCTGTCTAGCAGGTCCACCCAGTGGTACAGTTCACACTGAAAAGAAGGGAAAGTCTATTATTTCAAGGGGGCAGAGGAAGACCTACTGTCCTTTGTGAGCCTGCGGACACCTCTAGAATTCTGACCCAGCATGGTGGGTGCAGCCACGGGAGATGGAAGCAGACACACAAAGGTTGCTACTTTCAGTCACACACTAAATATTTTGTGTGCTGCTGTGGCAGCTGCTGCCAAAGCGACTTTCAAAAACATCTGAACAGTCAATCAAATTTCCAACGGCCAATCGGAAGCCTTGCTGGGCAAAAACCCAATCGGTTTCCATCCACTTTCAAAGAACACTCTGAAGCAGGGCTACAATTCCTTTGGAGAGTCACAGTTTGGCCACCCTTGCTTTAAAGAGAACTGTTACTTTAAAGTCTAAACCTGCTGGGACAAGGTATATCTGCAGCCTGCACCCCCGTTTACATTTTATCACAGGGCAAACAAGCTGGAGTGGGACCCTAGTTCAGTGGCAGATCATCTGCTTGGCGTGCAGATGGCCCCAAGTCCAATCCTTGGCATAGCCACTTAAAAGGACCAGGAAGGAGAGGTGAAAGGCCTCTAACTGAGACCCTGGAGAGCCACCGACAGTCTGAGTACACAATCCTGACCCCAATGGGTCTTTTTAAACCTTAAAATTGTTTTATTGTTACTACTGTAGTGCGCTGTTTAGGTGAATCGTTGTAAACCGCTCCGAGGTAGCTGTGCCAACAGGGGCAGATACAGAAATCGGATAATAAATAAAATGTCCTGTATAAGGGCAGCTCCTGCTGCGCTGGCTCAAAACCTCCCAAAAGTTAACAGGTTTCGTTCTCTCCCCACAAATCCAAGAGCAAGGCTATGATGGCCATCTCCTTAAAAGCCCTCAATGCCTCCTGCTGCCCCCCTCCCGTTCTACCTACTGGTCTCACGTACCTTCCCGATGTTCCATGTTTTGATCTGTTGAAGTTCCAGCAGCAACTGCTCATCATTACAAACCTTGAGTTTGTCAATCAAGGCTCTGCAATCTGCAGGCTTAGGGGGGAGGAAAAATCGAGGGATGGCGTTAAGGGACACACTTATTGCTGCAAGGTAAAGAACATTCCGGCATGCAAGACAAATGGCTTCTCACACAGAACCCAGCAGCAGCTTGCTAGGGCTTTATACTGCACAAGGCATGAAACCGTTCTCAATCCCCTGGTTTTTCACTACTACCAGGAAGGGGCCATGGTTTAGTGGCAGGGCCGCTGCTCGGCAGGCAGAAGAGTTCAATCCCCAGCATCTCCAGTTAAAGGATCAAGTAGGGGGTGATGTGAAAGAGCTCCAGGAGAGCTGCTGCCAATCAGAGTAGAAAATACTGACCAATGCCCATAGAACAGTGCTCTGATTCAGTATAAGGCAGCTTTGTGTGTGTTCAACCACCCCACAGCACAGCTTTTAAAGCCCCAGACATGAACTTGTTCAGAAAAGGTTTCCTGGGATAATTCACAGGATGCAACAGAGCTACCTACAAGGCCATCCAGCACAATTAAGAGGCTCTTTGGAATCAAACATGATCCGGGACCCTGACCAAAGCTTTGATCAATTCCCTTTGAAGTCCCTTGCCAGAGAAGCAATTATCTATACTGGAAATCAATTTCTGTAATTATAGGTTCAACGTTCCCAGCCGTCTTAGTAGAAGGTCACTTCGTTCCTTGCTCACGGAGACCCCCCCTCATTCCATGGCTTTCTGCTATGGAACGTACAACTGGCATTGGAGACTAAAGCAGGAGTAGCCAAACCTGTGGTCCTCAGATGTCCATGGACTACAATTCCCGTGAGCCCCTGCCAGCAAATGCTGGCAGGGGCTCATGGGAACTGTAGTCCATGGACATCTGGAGGACCACAGGTTGACTAACCCTGGACTAAAGGTCAGAGAGCCCCAAAGCAACACAGAACACAAAATTCAAGCAAAGTGAACTGCACCCTGAACTGCAACCGAGGAAAAAGATTTATAGCATGGGTAATTTTGCACGTTTCTTTCAAATCGCACACTGCGACGCTCAAGGTAACAAAGAGACGATACTCACTGCCTCGGTAGGCGTTTTCTTCAGCTTAGTTCGGTCCACTTTCATTTTTATTAATTTCCCACTTTCTGACACTGCAGGTTGAATCAAAAGAGAGAAGAATGTCAATAACAATATTTCAGTGATATTTTAGCAGAAGACGGGTTTCAATGAGGGCAATGTGAACAGCTGATAACTTACATGTACTGGGAACAGCCTTGGATAATCGTGGCACGGACTAGAACCAAGAACATGGCTGCGCATGCTCAAAACCTATACGTCTTTATGCTAAGCTCCCCTGTCCCACCAGAGCTTTTAAACAGGAAATGTAGGCACCAACACATCTTAAAACCTTCTGCACTGCCTCTTCTGGCCTTGTAAGCCCCTGTCTTTTCTGCCCATCTTTGACATTAATATTACTGTATCCCCTGATGCGGGGCAGAAAATTTTCCAGAAAAATTCCCAATACTATATTTTCCCTGGGGAAAAATTCCTGACCCACAGATATCAATGCAGCTTGTTTATGCATCGTGGCCATGGCTGCTGTGCTGCAAATCAGGCTACTATTTTTTTTCTTATTGTATGGCATGTATGTAGTAGATTGCTAAACCAAAAAAGGAGCTTTTTCTGACGCACATGAGAATACACTCTGAGTACAGAACTTAATGATAGCGAAGAGTGGTGACTTTAGGGACATAACATAGGAATTGGTCTCCAAAAAGGATATAATTTATACAAATTGGTTGGAGCCATTAGTTACAGTCCCCACTCAACCATTCAGCTACACATTATAGAGAGTGCTATATGGTGTATTATTATAATTTTGACCACTGAGGAAGACCCGGAAGGATCGAAATGCGTTTGGTCCTATGTGTTGTTAGTTCGGTATAGTTTTTAAGATGTTTTTATTCTGTTTTTAACTGTGCACTATAATAACTAATTAACAAGTTTTACATTATTTTTATTGTTCAGCTCAACTTTTGAGTCCTCCCCCACCCCATGTATGTAGTAGAGCCAAAAGATCCTCGGATTGTTTGACAGACAGGAAAGAGACATTCATGCCTGGCTCTGCTTCATGGCCCAAGTGCTCCTCGAAGGTTTCCTATTAAATACTGGACAGGGGTGATCCTGCTTAGCTTCCAAGATCTGATGAGATCAGGCTTGCTGGGGCTATAAATGCGGAATACGACGCGCAGACAAAACCCAGCGCTTGCCCGCGGGCATGGTGTATTTTGCTACAATACTGACATTTCCACTAACAAAAATTTAAGGCCAATTGGAAACCAAGCGCTTTAGATTAGAGCAGCTAGTAAAGTAATAGGGTGCAAATCTGAGATATCTTCTTGCCCTCGACTCCTCCACTCGGGCTTCGTCATCATGATCATCATCATCACCACGAAACATAAAACCCAGAAAAGCAGCAGTGATATTCTCAGAGTTCAAAGCCAGCTTGTCCTCCCCTCTCCCCCAATTTGGTACTTCCTAAATCCACGCCTCCTGCTCATTAGAACGTAAGAGAAGCCGTTTTGGATCATACCAGTGGCCCATCCAGTCCAACTCTCGGGTGTTAACACAGTGGCCAAAACCCAAGGGAAGAGATGCCCCACCGGACATTTTGGGTTGCCCACTTACCCAGCTCAGCTTCTGAACCACTTGTCTGCCAACACCCCCCAGAGCCCTCTCCTGTCACTGCTAATATGTGGGCTTTGGAGTAATGTGTGCTTTGGAGTAAGTAACCGTATGCTGATATCCCTCCTGGACCCACAACACTTTACACATGACTGAGTTTGTCCAGGTCAAGTCTTTGGCTTCTGAACCAAACAAGTTATTTATTATTTAGATTTTTATCCCGCCACTCTCTGAAGACTCGAGGCGGGTTACATAAAGACAAATTAAAACCACATTAAAATAAATCACAACCCCCCCCCAATACAATTAAACCCCCATAAACGTTCTTGGCACGTGTGTGAGTGCTGAACTTGTCATTCTGCCTAACACGCTTGCATAGTGCTTTACAAAGAAATTTTGCAAAACTTCAGGAACGCCAGTATCACATTCCAAGAGGTGTGTGGTACCCAAAGCCTATGTCCTTATCAGCCCTGACCACTTTATGAGCCAAAGGACTGTACAGTGTTTTTTTTTAATGGGTTGAAACAGGGGTAGTCAAACTGCGGCCCTCCAGATGTCCATGGACTACAATTCCCAAAAGCCCCTGCCAGCGAATGCTGGCAGGGGCTTCTGGGAATTGTAGTCCATGGACATCTGGAGGGCTGCAGTTTGACTACCCCTGGGTTGAAACTTGCAACACAACTTGATCTGGTCAGTGGTTGTCAACCACGTGGCCTGCCACTACACAGAACCCAAGTCAGACCCTCCTGGCCACCAGCAGTGGATTGGGCAGATCGAGATTGGAAAACTCCAGGTAGTTTGAGATTGGAGCCTGGGGAGGGCAAGGAGCTCAGTGGGGTCCAAGGCCACAGAGTCCTCCTCCACACCACCAAAGAAACTGATCCCTGCACTCTGGAGATGAGCTTTAATTCCAGGGGATCCTCGGGTCCTCCCTGGAAGCTGGCATCCCTAACTGCACATGATGCCACATTTTGGTATTTTAGCATTTACTGCAGATAGCCGGAAGAGACACTCGCTCGAAAGACGTCCTTCGTATTTTAAAAGCAGATCACATGCCACCATTTCAACAGTATTCAAAATGATGCACAAAACACAGAAGACTCCATTCCACCGGCGAAACAGCCTGATTCCCCCGACCACAGGGTTTATTCAGCCGGGTAGGCCCCAGCTCTGGTGGAGTGCCAGCTCGGCTATCTCTGCTGAAGCAGAAGAGCCAGGCAACACCAAATGCAGGATTCACAGTAAGGGCTCTGCTTATGCCTGTAATATCTACAAGAGATGGTTAGAA
>BDOT02000003.1:159740810-159754340 GCA_003118565.2 Paroedura picta | reverse complement strand
AGGAGTGTTGGCTTCTTAGGTTACAACATACAAAGACAGTGAGAAATCAGTGCACACTTCTGGATCACAGACTTTGCTGGCAGAACCACCTGGGGATCTTTGAGCAAAGCATTAAGGCACTATTTTCTCACAAAGGAACTTCAAAGGGAGGCTTCAATGTGAAACTACTGGAACCCAATTAGTTAACAAATTCAAGACAATACAAGCCACAGGGCTTCGCAGGGATCTTTGGGGGCCAATGCCTGGGGGCCAATACCTGGCTTATCTTGACTCCTTGCAGATGTAAATTACTTCAGCTGCATACCTAACCCTCCTATGGCATCTTTCTCTTTTCTGATCCTGCACTAGGCAACATTTTGCCCATCTAAAAGCACGTATCTCTCACCCGCCCGGAGTGAACTGGATCTTCAGACTGGACCTTGTTCCAGATTAACCACCCCTTGTAACACCCTGTCTTTCTGCTGTACATGTAAACAGGCCGATGGACTTGCGCTCCCCCTGTGCATCTGAAGCAGCACGTTCTATTGTGCAAGGACTGCAAGTCTTCTCTGCTTTCCCCTCCCCGCCAGCAGCTATTTCTGACTCCGGGAAAAGCGATTCCTGGAGTCACAGGACCCGCATGGAGTAAACAGCCACAGGAGTAGGTGGGCTACAGCAAGTCAGAGGAGAAATCACTCCCTTCGGCCTCTCCCCTCGAAGGAAAGAGCTGTGGCTATCAGCGCCTTCAGCTGATGGATCTCTGGCTATAACTCCTTCTCTGGACAGCCACATGAATGTATAAGCAGGGCCCTGCCCAGCCTGGGACTGTGCATGCAGCTGCTGACCAGCATGAACATAAAAGCCTGACTCAGAATACACCTAAAGCCCTCCCACTGCTTCATCCAGCAGGGGAATACAGGCATCTGTATTGACCATCTCTGAGAAAACTTTGATGAGCTCCCACAGAAAATTAAAATTCCCCAGTAAAACATTTGGAAGACAAAGTATAACCAGAAGAGTTGGTTTTTATTCCCCACTCTTCACTACCTGAAGGAGTTCCAAAGCAACTTGCAATCATCTTTCCTTCCTTTCCCCACAACAGACACCCTGTGAGATAGGTGGGGAGACAGGAGGGAGTTATTGGGAGAACTGCTCTCCGAGAACAGCTCTAAGAGAACTGTAACTAGTCCAAGGTCACCCAGCTGGCTGCATGTGGGGAGAAGAAGTGGGGAATCAAACCCGGTTCTCCAGATTACAGGCCGCCACTCTTAACCACTACATTACGACAGCTCCAGAGTATCTAATGAGTATATTTCTACCAGTATAGGAATGGGGGTCCCTACAGTAGCAGGAATAGCTCCACAAACCCAGCCTTTGATGTATCTGAGGAAACACAATACTTATTCTACAAAATCGTTAATTGACACTCAGTCCACTTCAAACCACACATTAATTATACTACAGGAAGATGTTATGTGGTTTGCTTTCTCTAAAGTTAATGCAGGAAGGGATTCCTTCAGAATTCAAAACTCTGCTCCTGAATCCTAGTGAACCCTGTCCACAAAAGAGGCCCCATATTTAAGCTCTCGGGAGACTTCTTGCAGTTCCCCAGTTCTTATATGAGAACTCTACATTTAACGAATGCCAAAATCCTCACCTCATTTTCCAGGCCCTGCTGACAAGCAGCTCTCTCCCAACAAAAATCTGTTTGATCGTGTTCTCAGCAATTCAGGTAATCACAAACAAGAGCTTCTTAGTCTGGAATCTATTGTTAGGTTTGCATGCTCCCTCTCCTTGGAGGGTAAAGTTGAAATTGAAGACTTCCTTGTTTACCACATCTTTGACCTAACCTTAATTTGGTGTGATGTTTCTTGTCAGGCATTTCAAGTAATTGGACTTTATGATCCATAAATTGGTATGCAAAATGATTTCACCGTAGCTTGAGAGTTCAAAAAAATAAATTCCAATTCAAAGCACCAGGATTTTAGGAGCTGCAACACACAGAGATGAAGACTAAAGGTTTTCTAAACATCGCAGTCTTTAATCTCCACTCTATACACAAAGGGAATTTCATGGGGAGAAGAGAGGGAACATGATTAGAAACCAAGCTTCAGCTTGTCCTAGAAACTGGTTTGTTTGCAATGTCCAAATTCAGGTCTTCCCTGTTTACAATTTCTCCATTGCACAGTTCATCCGTAGCTTTTTCTCTCTGTAAGGTGCTGACCTCTACTGTAAGTTGCTACAGGAAGCCATGTCTAAAAGCCAAGCCACTCAGCCATGGGGAAAAGTCTGAACTGGACTTACTGCCTAAAGCCTTCGGTTTTCTATTCCAGTATAACCAACATACAGTGGGTCAATTACGATGCTCCTTGCAGTTTCCACCGTTCTTTAATGTTATTGTTATCACCTTGTTATTATTACTATAAATGGAGTTACCTGTATTGTTTGTTTCATGCAAACTGCCCAGAGCCTTCAGGGAGGGCAGAATATAAATATAATAAATAAATATAGCAAAGAGTCTACAGATAAGCAGAAATCTTCTACTTTTTCTACTACTACTTTTGAAGCACAGAAACTCTGAGTAGATGGACACAGTTCATACATATTCAAGAATATGTAGACTTGTGACAGGCATAAACTATTTCTCTGTTATTTCTGTATCCTGCATTTACTTGTTAGTAAGTTTCTTAGCATATGTTAACCACTAAAAAGACCTCCTACAAAAACAAAAAAAGCTAGCAAATCCACAGAAAAATATTGTTAGTTGCGAAGTCGTGTCCGACCCATCGCGACCCCATCTTCCAGGCCTTCCTGTCCTCTACCATTCCCCGGAGTCCATTTAAGTTTGTACCTACTGCTTCAGTGACTCCATCCAGCCACCTCTGTCGTCCCCTTCTTTTGCCCTCAAACACTCCCAGCATTAGGCTCTTCTCCAGGGAGTCCTTCCTTCTCATGAGGTGGCCAAAGTATTTGAGTTTCATCTTCAGGATCTGGCCTTCTAAGGAGCAGTCAGGGCTGATCTCCTCTAGAACTGACCGGTTTGTTCGCCTTGCAGTCCAAGGGACTCGCAAGAGTCTTCTCCAGCACCAGAGTTCAAAAGCCTCAATTGTTTGACACTCGGCATTCCTTATGGTCCAACTTTCACAGCCATACATTGCCACTGGGAAGACCATAGCCCTGACTAGAAAAATATTAGGGGCCCGAAAAACGTTGACTGAACAAGATTCAAAAACGTACAAGAAACCAAAGTAATGCTACTCTTTAATAATGACAACAACAACAATGAAACCAAACAAAGTTTGAGTCCAGGGGCACCTTTAAGACCAACAAGGTTCAATTCTGGGGAATAAGATTTATGTGTGAAAGATGCTTATACCTGGTGGGTCTTAAAGGTGCCAATGGACTCAAACTTTGAGCTGCTGCTTCAGACCAACATGGCTACCTGCTTGAACCATGAAATACATTCCACAAATAAGCAACACAGAACATTAAAAAGCAGCACAGTACATTAATAGTTTCTCAAATGCTAAGTTGTCAATAAGCCAATAGACATTATGACAAATATTTAGATCAAAACACTTTGCCATATCGTTCGATCTACATGTTTTAATACATATTGGCTCACTGAATATTTAGAGCTGGAGAAATTAACTAAGCTTGTTCACTCAGCCTTGTTTACTTATCTGTTTCTTTGGGCGAGGTTTTGCTGTCTTTCTGTCCCCTGCCCCCCCCTCTCCCCGCCAAGAAAAGTAAAGGAGGACTGCAAAGCCTTAAACAAAAAATTAGGGGAAGCAGAAATACACAACCTGAAAAAAAATTAGCTGGCTAGACGTCTCCATCCGCAGCATTCCTGCAAGCCTCTCAAAGTATTTCAAGAACACACTGGCAATTCATCCCGAAAGTACGGCATTTCCCAGTGCTTAACAGGTATCCAATTAGCAAATTTCAGAAGTCACAGAGAAGGATTAAAACAGTATGACTAACAGTCAGAATTTCAGCCAACATGAACTCAGGGGCTAACCACACAATACGTATTTGCTTCATCCAAAGATTAATTAACACATGGAATTCACTGCCGCAGGAAGTGGTGGCAGTTTCAAGCACAGACAGCATCAAGAGGGGATTGGAGTGACATGTGGAGCAGACGACCATCAGTATCTATTAGCCGCAATGTCTAGATCAGTGGTTCTCAGCCTGGCGGTCGGGACCCCTTGGGGGGGTCGAATAACCCTTTCACGGGGTGAGCAGCTAGGCCGGGGGCGCCACCACTGTTGCTGCTCCTCCTGCAGGTGTCTGTCCGGAACAGCGGAAAAGAGATCAGTATGGTGGGACAAGAGGCAGAACTGAGAAAAGCCCGGGAAAAAAAAACCAATTTATATACAATCATGAACAATGGATCTTCATGCCATGGGTCAGTTTCGGTTTAATTTCTGTGAAAGAACACTGGCGTAATTTTAGGGCTGGGGGTCACCACAACACGAGGAACTGTATTAAAGGGTTGAGCCATTAGGAAGGTTGAGGACCACTGGTCTAGATGGAGCACGGTAGCTTGGGCAATGGTGCTCCGCATTTCAAGTGTTTGTGGGGGGGGGGATGTCAGCAGTGGGAGGGCTTCTGGAGCTCTAGCTCTGCTGCTGAACCTCCCGACAGCCCCCTGGGTTTTGGTCACTCTGTGACACAGACTGTTGGACTGGATGGGCCATTGGCCTGAGCCAACGCGGCTTCTCGTGTTCTCACTGCTAAGTTTCAGTTGCCGGACTGCATTGCCAAAGGATAGGTGCCCTCCACATCTACTTATGAAGATACTTACTGGAATCACAGTTAGACAAAATCCGATGCCCTATCATCATTTAGGGCACGGGCTCATGGGAATTGTAGTCCACGGACATCTGGAGGGCCGCAGTTTGACTACCCCTGATTTAGGATTATAAGACCTTTCACTGAAGAGCTCAGAGGGACATGGATGGGGTTAACTCATTTTACCTTACCTAAATGTGCCGACAGAGAAAAGTTCTATAGTGGGATCTCTGACCTAAGCCCAAATATTCCTTTTACGACCCTGGCTCTGATGAGTCAGAAGCGAGTCTGACAGTACACTATAGCAGTCAGACTAAGATCTGGGATTCACTCTACCAGGGAGATTTCCTGGGTGACCTTGGGTGAGTCACTCGCTCTCTGCCTAACCTACCTGTCAGGGTTGTTGTGAGGATAAGATGGAGATGAGGAAGAGTGCTGTAAACTGCAGCGAGTCCCCACTGGGTGGGGTACGAATGAAGCAAACAAAATCAAATTTGACCTGGTTCCTTCTCTAGCCAATCAGTGGAAGGGGATTCTAGTTCAAACCAGAAAGTTATTGCTTACTGAGAGGAAAAGACCTGCAGTAATGGGTTTAAACTACATGGAAAACAGCATAGGCTAGATATCGGGGGGGGAGGGGAAAATTAGAGAGTATTTCAGCAGTGGAACTGACTGCCTAAGGAGGTGGGGAGCTCCCCCACCCTGGAAATCTTCAAACAGTGGCTGGACAGATCCTTATCTTGGATGCTTGAGGCTGATCCTGCATCCTGCATGGCCCTCTCCAACTCTATGATTCTATAAACAGAACAAAGCGATACTGTAGTAAAGTAGAGGGTTCCCGTTTTCTACCAAACACACTACTCTAGTCTCCACAAGTCACAAAGTGGCGAGGAGTAAACATTTAAGGAACATTACTTGACTTAGCTAAATAATGTTTAACAAAGCAGCACTATTCACAGGCAGGAGATGCTCAGCTTTCTGGCTTGCTTTGATTCTTAGCCTGCCTCTCTCGAACGACTTGAGGCGGGTTACATCATACATCAAAACACAATAAAACTTTACCCCATAAAACCACACAGCCCAACAAGAAAACAGCCAAACCCTCAAGGGAAGTTCCTAGATGGAACAGCAAAGCCCGAGGGGGTCCCTCAATCTTAATCCTGGCCTCAACTAAAAACCTGGCGGAAGAGCTCCATTTTACAGGCCCTGTGGAACTCTTTAACTGTTCCGTCAGGGCCCTCAGCTCTCCTGGGAGCTTATTCCATGAGGTAAGGGCCAGGAACGAAAAAGTCCTGGCCCGGGTTGAGGCCAGGTGTATTTCTCTAGGACCAGGGCTTATTAGCTCCCGCAGAGTGGAGTGCCCTGTGAGGGGCATAAGGAGACAAGCAGTCACTCAGATAAACAAAGTTGGAAGGGACCTCCAGGGTCATCTAGTCCAACCCCTGCACAGTGTGGGTAGGTGGCTGCTGGATTAATTAGCCGATGTATGCTAGGATTGGGAGTGGAGGATCACAAAACAGACAACTTAGGTTTCTGAAAACCAGGTACCTGGGGAAGTTGCTTCCTCAGCCTTGGTTGTCAATGACTGCAACCTTCAAATTGCAAGAGTTGGGAAGTGGCCTTGAAAGGCAGCCTCTCAAGGCACAACTGTGGACAGCAGACCAGGACAAGCAAAGACCAGCTTTGCTCTCCCTCTTGTACTTGGCAGCACAAGAGAATTACTCATATGTAGGCACACCTGCTGAATAACCCCTTAAAAGTGCCTGCACTAACCAGCTTCGCAAAGATTTTTTTTTACACCTGCAATCCATTCACTAGAAACACAATCATAGAATCATAGAGTTTGAAGGAGCCATACAGGCCATCTAGTCCAACCCCCTGCTCAACGCAGGATCAGCCCTAAGCATCCTAAAGCAATAAAAATGTGCTTTTGTGTTCTAATCTCCATTTAAAAAGTAACAATGTACAGTACTTCCAATAGCCTGGGCTCCCTTCTTTATCACTCTGCCCAGTGGTCATCCTGAAATTATGATGCCACTCTTATGGCTGATGGGATTTACTAGGAGCAAAACCTAGTAAAAACTTGAGCATTTGGATGTGGGCTGGCAAGTCACTCCAACACATCCAGATGTGTTAACCTGGTCAACAAGTAAATCAGGTTTCAGCCACACCGCCATTATGACACATCAAATTAAGAGCCCTGGAGACGGAAGGCAGAACTGGCTCAAGCTTTGGTTTGTCTACTGAGCAAAGCAGTCATGTATACAGCTTTTAAAGGAACTGGGATACGTGTGCTCTCATGCAAAGAGCGAAATTAGCTTCCTCGGTGGGGGTGACAGAAGGCGAGCATTTATAAAGGTGCTTAACGGCACATACAAAACTCCGGTTCCCTGCTTTGCCCTTTCTCTGCCAGCCAACACTGAGAATCCAGCATGAGCGATTCCCTTCAAAACTAAAGAAAAGGCATCTAGGCTTTAGCTACAATGTGCACATACAGACAACTTGGTGTGCCATGTTTGAAACAAGACGCCTACGCTTTCTGCATCATATACTCTTAAAAACTGGACAGCATGCTCCTAGTTTAGGACATAAGGTAAAGGTATCCCCTGTGCAAGCATCGAGTCCTGTCTGACCCTTGGGGTGACCTCCTCTGGCATTTTCTTGGCAGACTCAATACGGGGTGGTTTGCCATTCCCTTCCCCAGTCAGTACCGTTTTACCCCCCAGCAGCAAGCTGGGTACTCATTTTACCAACCTCGGAAGGATGGAAGGCTGAGTCAACCTTGAGCCGGCTGCTGGGATCTAACTCCCAGCCTTATGTTCAGAGCTTCAGACAGCATGTCGGCTGCCTTACCACCCTGCGCCATAAGAGGCTCAGTTTAGGGTACAGTATAGCTGAAATGGCAGTGTTTGAGCAGGATCAGATTCCATGTATGTAAACAGTAAATATCTGAATCTCCCCAGGTGAGCAGGAATGGAAACTTTACAAAAATAACCTGGCATCTTACCATCTAGGTTAGAAATGACTAACATCTGCTTACACCACAAAGAGAGGTACTAGAGAGTTGTCACTATGAATTTTAAGAAGTTACATTTTGAGGCCTTGTATGATAATGCCAGCCACAGATATAGAGAAATATACATCCCCGTGACTAACTCAAAACCCATCTGGAATATATCCAGCTTTATTTCCAGCTACCACAGTATAATTACATCAGAGGGGGCAGAGGCTCATGGGAATTGCAGTCCATGGACTTTTGGAGAGCCACAGTTTGGCCACCACTGAATTATATACTTCTATCATAAAAAGAACTATAAAGTCATTATTTTGAAAACGATATATTTCTACCACAATGTTTTTGAGCCTGCAGGCACCTGGGAATTCTCACAGAGAGTGGTGGGCACAACCACAAAATGTCTATCGCAGCAGGCTCCGAAAAACTCTTAAGTGCAGGGGAGAAAAGAAAGAGGAGTTGAAGAATCAAACCAAGCCTGTGGTGGCACCCATCACTGAAACAACATTCTTCTAATCTGCTTAGCCAGTTGGTTCTCTGGTGGCCAGTCAGAACCCCACTTTCTAAAAGCATTTAGTGGGCACCAGGAAAGTTATTGGCGGGCACCGCGGCGCCCATGGGCACCACGTTGGGGACCCCTGGCTTAAGACATTCTCTGAACAAAGCCATGAGGCAATACATCCAGTCTGTTCCCATGCAGTGGGGGTGGCGGGGGGAAGCAAGATTACTGCTGGACTCCTGCAAAGCAGCTGGCCTTCCTTCACACTGAAGAATGAGCAATGTATAAGCTCTGAGCACTCAGAAGCAATACAACCAAACAAAATAATCCACCTTTAATTGGGCCAGGTTAAATTTCACATTGGCTAGCCTTCTATACCGTCAGTCAGGAATGCGGGCGTCTAGCACAGCGTCCTTCTAAGCCAGAGAAAATGGCATACAGTAAACCAGGGGTAGTCAAACTGCGGCCCTCCACATGTCCATGGACTACAATTCCCATGAGCCCCTGCCAGCAAACGCTTGGGAATTGTAGTTCATGGACATCTGGAGGGCCGCAGTTTGACAACCCCTGCAGTAAACCTTTATTGTCAATTTTTATCACTATAGTACAAGCGCTGAGTTGTGGCTTATGAGTCTAAGCATCAGGCAGTTTCACTTAGCTTAATTTCTTGCTATCAAATGACAAATGCTGGCAAAAAGTAGCAATGCATATGCAATGCAACACGCCATAATTGTATATCTATCATTCACTCTTCAATAGCCAGGTTTCTTCTTTGCACGAGATTCATCGTCCAGTGGGCCCACCAGCACTTAATTAAGCTAAAGTGGTTGTGTCCATCAGATGCTTACAAGAGCCATTGGAATCCTGCAGTTTTATGAAGCATGTTTTTATTTTAAATTTTACCTTTCCCATGCTAAATACAGATATCCTACTTAGGGAAAGATCGAGTTGGGTGACTGTGTTAGTCTTTCTGTAGTAGAAAAGTGCAGAAGTCCAATAGCACCTTAAAGACTAACTAAATTTGTGGCAGATCATGAGGTTTTGTGAGGCAATGCTCACTTCTGGTATCCAAAGCAGTAAAGTCACCAAAATCACACCCCACTTCTAATTTTGTTAAGTCTTTAAGGTGCTATTGGACTCCTAGATTCAGGTGGATAGCCATGTTGGTCTGGAGTAGCAAAACAAAATTTGAGTCCAATGTATGCACAAAAAAGTTCACACCTGGAATAAGACTCTGGACTTAAAGGTGCCATTGGACTCAAATTTTGTATTGGCTGCTAGTTGGGGAGGGATAAATACAAGCACAAATATTCTTTCATTGCAATGCGCCTTTTGGTGAACAGTAAAAATACACTGCAATCAAGGAGAAGATGCAACTCCCCCAATAAGTAGATGCAGTCTTTCATTTCATAGAAATCAAATAAATAAATAAATAATAAATAATGGAAGACTGCTGTGTTTATTATTTGTTATTAACCATGGGAACTAAATGGAATCTTGACCTATAGGTACACTAGGCCTCAAAATATCAGGCACTGGGACAAACCACAGGATAAGGACACCACCAGACAGCACCTGTGAGCTTCCGTTGACACCCTGACTGGTCTATGATTTTTTATGAACTCGTCAGACTTTGACCCAGGAAGTCAACTGTTCTTCACCTAGCAATGCATTCGCCCTCCGCTGGCTTCCGAAAATAATGAGGTTCTTTATTTATTTGTAAGAGCCTCTTGTGGCGCAGAGTGGTAAGGCAGCCATCTGAAAGCTTTGCCCATAAGGCTGGGAGTTCAATCCCAGCAGCCGGCTCAAGGTTGACTCAGCCTTCCATCCTTCCGAGGTCGGTAAAATGAGTACCCAGCTTGCTGGGGGGTAAACGGTCATGACTGGGGAAGGCACTGGCAAACCACCCCGTATTGAGTCTGCCATGAAAACGCTAGAGGGCGTCACCCCAAGGGTCAGACATGACTCGGTGCTTGCACAGGGGATACCTTTACCTTTACCTTATTTATTTGTAATTTATATCCCTTGACTAAGTCAGCTTGAGGCGGCTTACAACAGTAAAAACATAGCCCATAAAATTCCATAAAAGCATTAAAAATACAGTTCTATACATATTCTCATATTATGAAATCGCTTAAGATTCACAGGCATGCTTACTAATTTTGTTAAAGGGCAACCAACAGCAGGAGAGAATTAATCTAAACCAGACACCCATCGAGCCTTTCAGACTCTGAAACTCCTTTGCAAGGCCTTTAGTCAAGATCCAAGTATGCTGAGAGGAAGCAGATTCTCGTGTCCAGGATGCTGGGATGTAGATGCAAAACTTGGGCTGTGTCATGCATGTCACCTCCTTAGGCTTATGCTTTCAAAGAGACAGGGGAGAGGTAGAACTCCACCTTACCTACGGCACAGTGTGATAAGAGATTCCTAGTAAAAGCTTTCCAATGTAGGTTGGGGTTTTTTTTATTAAAAAGGCTATGGTCCTTATACAAAAATTTAAGCAAAAACAAAAAGAAGACATGATCACTCTCTCATGCCGGAGTTCATTGCCCACTAATGGAAAAGAGACGCCCTTCCCCACCCACCCCCGATTATCACAGTTCAGGCTCTGAGGAGTTTCTTACACAGCAGCCACAGTTATTGGAGGGTGCCTTTTGGGGTGGGGAAATCACAACAGAGAAACAGCACTAACCTGGAATCACAGCCAATCCATACTTGGCCTGGTCTGCTATCCAAGTCACTGTTCTGGCACCTTTGCCTCACCCAAGCCAGCCAAGGGTAACACCTCCTGGTTCTTCAGTGACACTAATCCACTTACATCAGACTATTTTAGGGCCTGCAACAAAAACACACAGGTTAGTACAGGAATTCAAGCATGCGGCAGCTCAGAGAATCTATCGGGTATTTTTTGAAGAGGCCTTCAGGCTGATGCGGCAATCTAGCTCCTTTTAAGCAGAATCTCTCCAATGGAACCTTGGAGGACTTAGAAAAGCAATCAAGGATGTGCTCAGTTCACTAATTAGTGGCCCGTCCTGTCATCCCAGTCGCATTACGGGAGGACAATTCTGTTTACGCATTCTGATTCAGAAGTAAAATGGCCCAGATTCTTCTGGCCTGACATAAGCAGGGCAGAACTAAGAAATGCTGCAAATTCAGCACATTACTCTGCCATTTCTAACATGGTTTTGCTACACAGCAGGGACTGAATATGGCATAAGAGAGACTTACAGACCCTAGGTTTGTTTTCCACACTAATGAAAAGCAAGATTTAGGAATTAATAGCACAGACCAGTTATTGCCTTGTATTGTGTACTATTCCTCAATTACCTGAGGAGTTTTTAAAAAAACTTTGGATTGCAGATCACCAGGAAGCATATTTTCAGAGGCAGACATAGCCATGTCTCCTCTGTCAAGGGAAAACACTAGCTGACCAATCTGGCCTCAAATCATGGGGGTCTATCTGGCTTAACTTACTAGGTCCATGCTAGCAAATACGTCCAACTTATTTCTCCTCAGATATTTATTCCTACTTAAGACTAAGGAGATGCCAGCCATGATAAAAACTTGTGTGGCATACTTTGGTACCCACATTAATAAACAAACAAAAAACAGAACCATGTTCCTTTCATAAACATCCATCAAATTCAGTCTGAGAGTAGCTGCTGTTTTCCCCCAGCTGGTGAGAATACATCAATGTGGACACCCTTTCAAGACTGAAAAAAGGAAAGTACAGAATAATAAAGCCTGCAGTGGATTTAGTAGCACAAGGCTGTTCATGAGAGTTTTGAGTTTTTATAACAGGGGCCCAAGAAAGGCCCTATAAATAGCAGACTTTGCTCTTGTTATTCAGTGAGGAGTCCTTGCTATCTTTCTGAGGAACCTTTCCATTTCAGGGGAATGGAAAGGTTCCTCAGAAAGGGCTGCAAGCAGACTTGAATGCACCAAATAACAGATATGAAGAGAAATCCCCTTCCCAGATATCTTGTAAGAAGCTGTTTCAAAGCTAATACTCAACTCTGGCATTTAAGCAAAGGAAACTTTCCGTATCATTGGCCATCTCCAGATAAAACATTTTCTTGAGTCACCTAGACTTGCCAACTCCAGTTTGGTAAACTCATAAAGGAGATTTGGGGCCAGGGTGTTGTTTGGAGACAGCAAGCAACTTACTGGGGATGAGGTGCCATCATAGGAACCCCATTTCTTTTAGACTCTGTGGTATGCCACTGGGGCCACTGTCTAAAAGGGGGATAGCCACACTGTAGTTCTCCAAGTTGTCCATGGACTACAATCACCATGAGCACCTAATTGCAGTCCATGGACAACTAGAGAGCCACAGTTTGGCCACCCCTGCTCTAAAGGCAACATTCCCGCCAGAGGAATTGGTATCTGTCATCTGTAAACCAGTGGTAATTCTGGGGGAACTCTGGGTTCCACCCTGAGTCTGGTAATCCTGGTCAAGAAAGGTCAAATACCCAACTACTAGTCCTGGCCAAAATATTATGAACTGGTAACACTGTCATAGGGTACATCCGCACTTTCTTAGTCTACCTTTCTTAGTCTACGTTAACTTTTGCACGTATGATACAAAGGAGGCCGCATCAAATTATGAATGGGTGGACAGGAAGTGTTTGGCATCCATACTTGGCTGTTGTGACCCTTTCTCGCACGCCCAAGGAAATGCTGATCGCCACTTTGGGCTCAGGAGGCAAATTTCCTCCTGGCTAGGAATTCTGCTGTTGTTGTTTTTTTTGGGGGGGGCACAATCTGGACATTAAACTGGGGTCACTGTGAGTGGACAGGCAGTTGTGAACTCCCTGCATTGCCCAGGGGCCTGGACTAGATGACCCTGCAGCCCTTTCTAACCCCATGATTCTAAGGGCCGGTCCCTTAAGAACACGAGGGCCCATGTTAAGGGAGGAAGACGTGATTCAGGAAAAGTTAAGCATCCATCACCGCAAAGAAAGCCCCTGCGTCCCCCTAATGGGGACCAGATTGGAATAAATAGCATGCTGCATCCCCCAGGCTGTTTCCCTGCGCAGCCACTGGCTGGAAGATAAATGCAGGCAGGATCCCGCCGTTCCCCCCGCCGTGAAGAGAGCCGCAGTTTCCAGGGTCGAGCGGGACGGCCGCGTCCTGAGAGACAAAGGAAGTCCTCCTGCAGGAGAGGGGCTCGGGGCAGGGCCGAGCGTGGCCGGGACTCCCGCCGGGGCTGCCCTTGCGGAGAAGAGGAGGCGAGGGGGGG
>BDOT02000003.1:159703994-159725276 GCA_003118565.2 Paroedura picta | reverse complement strand
CTTGGGCTCGCCACGGCACTGATAAAACTGTTCTGACCGAGCAGTGATATCAGGGCTCTCTCAGCCTCACCCACCCCATAGGGTGTCTGTTGTGGGGAGTGGAAAGGGAAGGCGACTGTAAGCCGCTTTGAGCCTCCTTTGGGTATGGAAAAGCGGCATATAAGAACCAACTCTTCTTCTTCTTCTTCTTCTAAACAGAGGTTGGGTAGCCATCTGAAAGAGAGGCTGATTCTGTGAAGGTTCAAGGGGGTGGCAGGTGACAGTGGATGAGTGATAGGGATGGGAGTGTCCTGCACAGTTCAGGGGGTTGGACTAGATGACCCAGGAGGGCCCTTCCAACTCTGTTATTCTATGATTCTAAATGAAATCTGAGCTCCATACTCCTCTTAAAACTCCAGACAAGCCATCCCAAAAAGGTCCTGGCCTGCAGCCTCCTGTAGATTATGCTGCGAGACTCCTCAACGGTTTTGCTACCTGTGTGCCATTTCGTTTTCCAGAGAGGCTGCTGGTCGAGAGAGATCTGCTGTTTCATGGCTCTGGACTCAGTGCCAGCAATGAGATGTCCTTTGACTCAGGAGTGTCAGAGCAGCCATCTAGTTCGGAGTACAGGGCTGAGGTGACCGAAGCCCAGGTTGAAAAGCACCAAGGTGAGTGTGTGGGCATTGGCTTGGACAGGTGGGATAAGGTACTGGAGAGAACTGGGTTCAAATCTCAACTCAGTAGCCAAGGGCAAGCCACCAAGTCGCCTTGGCTATCACAGGGCTGAACCCATGGTGCCCCCAGAGGTGAGGAGGAGTAATTGCATGGAATCTCAGCCCTCTGCCAGAAATGGGGGACCTGGGGCTCCTCCCTCCAGGCGCCAATCAGCTGGTTGGCAAGGGACTTACCGGCAGCAAAAGGAGGCCTGGGCCCGTCACCAGCAACGTGGTGGCATCACTTCCACCACGAACTGGAACTGACATCACTGATTGATCATTGGGGATCTCATTGGCTGTAGATTTTTTTTGGCAGCAGCTGCCACCACTGCACTAGTGGCTTCACTGTGTAACGGAAGGCAAGACGCAGCAGCCATTTTGTGACCTGCTGGCCTGCCCCTCCTGAGGCAGCCATCTTGGGGCTCTAGCCACCACAGTGTGCTACAATTTCACATTAAAAGGCTGGGGATGCCTGCTTAAGGCAACTGGTAAAGACTTACTTGTGCGGAAGGCTGTTGCCAGTTGAATGGCTGGCTGTCCTTCCCATTGGCGGGTTTTAGCATTCTTGGCCTAGTGAATTCTGTCCAACTTTTCCAAGTACCAAGGAAAGGAGCGGAGTTCAGGTTGATGCCATCTCTGTCCAAGAGTATGATTCTTTATGCTCTGCGGGTATTAATTTGTTGGTTATTCATGGCCCCAGGGAAATCCGACCGGCCTCAACCAGGGCCAGGACCTGGTGGAATGAGCTCCCGGAAGAGCTGCAGGATCTGCGGGGAACTTTCAGCGTTCCGCAGGGCATGCAAAATGAAGCTCTTCCACCAGGTCTATGGTTGAGGCCGGTGTGGCCAGGGGGATTGGCGGGGGGCCCCCTTCCAGGAGAGCGGTATGAGTGGCAATTCCACCTGCACCCCTCTTCCCTCCCACCCCTCTATGAGATGTTACTGGGGGGACTGAGAATAGCAAGGGTATTGTTTTTCTGCCGTATCTTCTTCCTTTGGTTTTTGATTAATGACCTGTGATTTTATGTCTGGGGTTTTAAAGGTAAAGGTATCCCCTGTGCAAGCACCGATTCATGTCTGACCCTTGGGGTGACGCCCTCCAGCGTTTTCATGGCAGACTCAATACGGGGTGGTTTGCCAGTGCCTTCCCCAGTCATGACCGTTTACCCCCCAGCAGCAAGCTGGGTCCTCATTTTACCCACCTCGGAAGGATGGAAGGCTGAGTCGACCTTGAGCAGGCTGCTGGGATCGAACTCCCAGCCTCATGGGCAGAGCTTCAGACAGCATGTCAGCTGCCTTACCACCCTGCGCCACAAGAGGCTCTAACGGGGTTTTATGGGGGTTTTATTCAGACATGTGTAAATCAAATGAATGAATGAATCAATAAAAAAACATCCCTTCTAGTCACTAATGCTCAGAGTATCTCCTCTAGTGGCAACAGTCTGGGCCAGCACCCCCAAGCGGAGAGGACGCTCCCCTTCCCGCACAGCTCGATCCCCGTCCCGCCAGCGCAGTCGGACCTGGGGCGTGCGGCCCACTGAACCACTGATGATCCCAATCCCTCTGGAAGGGGTAAGTCAACTGCGTGGAGACCCACAGCCAGAAGGGAACAGGTGCGTGTTGTCAGTGTAAGAACAGGTGTAATGGCTTCCAAACCATAACAGTGGAAATGTAGCTTAGAAGCCCCTGCTCACAAAACTGATGCAGGAGGGAAGGCTGGAGTTGCTCCAGAGGCGAACCAGGCTCCACAGTACATTTACCTCTGAACTGCTGGTCCCTCAGCTGCACATGCAAATGATTGAGGTGATTGGGGTACCCCACCTCTTTAGTGAAGTTATGTCCTTATAATGGGGAGGGTGCCACTTGGGGTGAAATGAAGAGATTTTCTTGCTTACGTTGTCCCTCTTTCCTCCTCCCCTTTGCGCCACTTCCTGCAAATGCCTTGGGAGTATTTTGCGAGCGGGGGTATAAATATTTTAAGTGGACGAACACGGATATTGGGGGGGGGGTGGCCCTCCAAAGACAGGCTCCCTCTGTGCCGCATTAGCGTTCTCAGGCCAGGAGGACTGTCAGTTTGCTGCAATGCAGCAAGCCAGGTCCCCTATCAGAAGAGGCATCTTGTGCGCAGCCCGGATTCTTGCAAATAAAAGCCGTTGTGGACAAAAGCCGGTTTCTGGTCAGAGCCCAGCATGGCTTCCAGTTCCTCTCTCATGACTTCCTAGTCTTGTACGATACGCCATCCCCTCCCTGCTCCGAGAATCATTTATAAAGCTGAGTGCTTTGTAAAAGTTAAAATTTTGAAAATGTAAATCTAGCTTCCTGACCGGGGGTCCCCAACATGGTGCCCTCCAGCTGTTTCGAGGGGCTTGCCAAGAAAGTGGGGAGACAACATGGGGCTTTTGACCAGAAAAGCTTGGGAGATTCAGACACCTTCACTGTGTAACTGGAGGGAAACTGTGGCAGCCATTTTGTGGCAGACCCAGCCAACTGCATCATACTGCGTCAGAATTCCAGAGGTTCTCATTGGCTGAAAAGGGTTGGGGACTCCGGATGCAAAAAGATAAACTAGAGGTGCAGGGCTTAACTTGGAGTGTCAGTCACAATCAGGATTGGGACCTTTGCTTCAAACAATACGCATCTACATCAAGTGAAGGAGGGAGGGCATCCTCTGTGCATGGCAGTGGGGTCCCTGGGTGGGCAGGTAGTTGTGGATTTCCTGCATTCTGCAGGGGGGTTGGACTAGATGACCCTGGAGGTCCCTTCTATCTCTTACGATTCAAGGAGGACGAAGTGAAGAGCAGGTTATTTGTGCCCACTTTTGACTACCCAAAGTAGTCTCAAAGCAGCGTACAATTGTCTTCCTGGCCTCTCCCCATAACAGACACCCCGGGAGGGCGGTGGGCTGGAGAGAGCTCTAAGAGAACTGTGATTGGCCCAAGGACATCCAGCAGGCCTTGTGTATCTCAAAGCTGTTTTTAATCGCCTTCCCTTCACCCCCCCCCCTCCCAACAGACACCCTGTGAGGTCGGTGGGATGGAGAGAGCTCTAAGAGAACTGTGACTGGCCCAAGGTCACCCAGCAGACTTCTTAGGGAAGAGTGGGGAATCAAACCTAGCGCTCCAGATTAGAGGCTGCCACTCTTAAGCACAACACCCAGCTGTCTCTCACTGCAGCAAGCTGGCTGTATAAAACGGTAACAACAAAGCAGTCTGTATATATAGAATCCTAGAGTTGGAAGGGGCCATACAGGCCATCTAGTCCAACCCCCTGCTCAACGCAGGATCAGCCCAGAGCATCCTAAAGCATCCAAGAAAAGTGTGTATCCAACCTTTGTTTGAAGACTGCCAGTGAGGGGGAGCTCACCACCTCCTTAGGCAGCCTATTCCACTGCTGAACTACTCTGACTGTGAAAATTTTTCTCCTGATATCTAGCCTATATCGTTGTACTTGTAGTTTAAACCCATTACTGCGTGTCCTCTCCTCTGCAGCCAACAGAAACAGCATCCTGCCCTCCTCCAAGTGACAACCTTTCAAATACCTAAAGAGGGCTATCATGTCCCCTCTCAACCTCCTTTTCTCCTGGCTGAAGAAATGTATTTCATATACATGAAATGTTGCACACTATTCTCGTGCACATCATCCCACCAACAGTTTTAATTACCGACTGCTGTTTCTTCTGGCCTTGCCAGAAGAGGAGATAAGAGAGCAAGGGAGGGGTTTAATGCTAGCCCTCTGTCAGTCTTCGTCCCCCGCCCCTCTGGCGCTGGGCGACTTCCACAGGTGCTGCTTGTGCCCTAGAAAGGCTAGAAGTGTGAAATGGACATGGACAGGGCATGCTTTTTCCGGTGCTGCCGCAGAACTGCATCCTGCACCCGACCCTGGCCGTCTCCTGTCGCAAAATGCTGAATCCTACATTAATGCTCATCCGTCCCTGAGCCTCCAAAGGGAGTGGTCAGAATGATGAGGTGGTAAATCCAAGGAGGGCAGTTGCTATAGGATGGCCACGGTGCGGTAAGACACTGCAGAAGCTGGTTCCTAGCCCACAAGCCAGCACATTCCTGGGATTTCTAAGAGGCAAGGTAAGAGGGACTCTACAGCAGTGGTCCCCAACCTGCGGTCCGCGGCCCGGTGGCGGGCCGTGAAGGCCAGGGTGCCGGTCCGCAGTTCCCTCTCCCCGCCCCCCGCAGTAAAAAACTTCCCAGGCCACAAGCTTGCGGCCAGGGAAGCTTCTTACTGCGGGAGGGGGAGGAGAGGGAATCAGGGCCACGCCGCGCATCACACGTGCGCGCCCCGGCCGCGCATGCGCACGCGCCCGAAATCGCACATGTGCGGCACTTTCACTGCGATTTTGGCCGCGCAGCACGCATGTGCGCATGCGCGGCCCAGCGGCGCGGGCAGGGCAGTTGCCCTGTCGGTCCCCAGCCGAAAAAAGGTTGGGGACCACTGCTCTACAGCATTCTGCCCCATGGAATCCCCTCTCCTTCCCAAGACCCACCCTCCTAAGGAGCTGGCAACTCTACCCTAGACTAAGATTCAACTCCCTCAAGAACAATCCACGTTTTAAGACCAGGGGGCAAACTGTGACCCTCCAGATGTCCATGGACTACAATTCCCATGAGACCCTGCTGGCAGGGTCAGTTTGCCCCCCGCCCTAAGCTGTTTCTGTCTCGCCCGCTGCAGGCTGTCCCTTACAATCTTCGGCGCCGGCGATCTCCAGCTACTCCTTGTCATCCAAAGCACTTTTAAGGCACCAAACGTGAAGACTTCAGGACGTCACCTGGGCCTGCGCCTGCACTACTGAAGGGGAGACATTGCTCAGAATACCGCGTTTCCAGCTCTGTGACTCCGGTACCTGGCTGACCGTCGGAGCAGGCCTCCTTCTTAGCCAGATCCAGAGATTTCTTGGGTCCCCTTTTCGGAAAAAAACGTTCTTTCCACGGCTTGGAGACTGAACTGCTGAGGTAGGGAATGGGTATCCCTCACCCTCGCATTGGAGCTGCTGCAGTCACGGATACAAAACTACTCAAAGCAGGCAGGCCAAGATGTGCTTCTCGTGTTCGGTTTTCTCACCCCTTTGTCTTTTCTCTTCTGGGCTAACGGGGAGATTGTTAAATGCGAAGGACTCACGGCACAAACCCTTCCCTTCCACTTTTCATGCGGAAGCGTTAACTGCTCCCGCAACCCAGGCCCTTCCAAAACTTATTCTCTGCCGAAAAAGAGCATTCCTCTAAATAACCACTTGGTAGTTAACGCTGCTGCAGCGTTCAGGGCCGATTTAATGGGCTTGCCTCTGAATTTTACAGTGTTTATTAAAAAGGTCTTTTATAGAAACAGCTCTGGCTTTTTGAATCGCCGTCAGGCAATTCTGTGCACGTTCTGCAGGATTCCGCGAGTCCCCTCCCGTACGAGAACGGGGCCACGGGAGGAGCGGCCGGTCAGAGGTAGGTAAACACTCTGTGCGTGTCGCGTCTTCTTCGGGGCAGGTCGCTCCTCAGTCGTTGGCGAAGCTAAAATTCATGGCGGCCGTCAACGAGGCGGAGAGCTTGGTGGCGATTTTCTCTGTGCAGGAAGGCAAGGAGGAAACGGGTCAGGGGTCAAAACTGCTCCGGCCATCTGGCTCACCTCCCCAGTTTACTCGGGGCTAGCCCTGTTTGCTACGAAAATAACCCCCAAACACCTTCCAATAAACTGGGCTCTATTAAGAACAGAACAGAGTAAGAGGCCTGGGCCTTTCAAACAGGACACAAATGACAACACAAGAGTCCAGGGGGCAAATGAAATGGTTTCATCCAGTACCTAAAGCTCGGCACGTGATGAAATCACTGCAGGGAGGTTGTTTCAGAGCCAAGGTGCCACCACAAAAGGGCCCTGTTATGGGCTGCCAGCTACATGACCACAGAGCTGCATTTTTCAAGCTTTTGACCATAGAGGAGCCCCTCAAATAATTTTCAGTCTTTGAGGAGCCTCGGAAGTGATGTCAGCTGCTCATGCCTTCCTGCCATGCCACCAGAAGTGACATCATCACACATATTAATAGGCAGGCTCGAGGAGGACTGGGGGCGGGGTTTAAGGAGGAAGTAAGTGCAGGCTCCACCCCTCCGAGGCACAGAAGCCACAAGAGAACTCACGCTTGGGAGGGGGATCTGTGGAAGTGGCCAGTTCCCTAGCTGGTGGCCAAGTCCACTAAGACAGAAAGGGAAAGGCCACGGACTTCCTCCAGAGCCCCCATGGACCTCCTGTGTCCGTGGACCCCTGGTTGGGAATCCGTGCTGAAGAAAATGGGGATACATTGAGCATGGCCTCAGATGCCAGCCTTGCTTCATGGAGAAGGGGAAAGGCGGGTCTTTCTGTCCTGATGTGTGAAGCTGGAACCACTGGTTGGCATACAGCCACGGATCCTGACATCTACGGACTCTGAAGAGGCCTCAAAGTCCCACCAAGGCTACAGAGAGGAGGGACGACCTTGGTGGCTGCAGCAGCAGAAGAGGGACTCACCATGGGAACAAAAGAAGAGCCCGGTTACAAGGAACCCACCCCAAAGGGCCTCAAGCTAGGAATGGTAGGGCTGGAGCACCTGTGGCAGGTGGCGAAGTCCCCGGCCATCCACCAGGCCTGGTAGATGTCGCTGAAGCCTCTCCTCGCCTGGAGCCCAGAATGACGTCCGTTCCTCCAGGCCAGGCTCCCAAGGCAGCCTTTGAAAAAGGAGGGTCAGGCCCAGCCCACACCAAGGGGAAGGCAAGAGGACAGGGCCAGGTGGAGGTGGAAGAGACCCACTGGCCTGTATTGGACTGGCAGAAGCAGAGCTAGGGGGAGGTGAAATAGGTAGATGGGAGCATGACGCTCCTTGGAACAGGCCAGGAGGGGAAAAGGGATGGAGACTTGCGTCTGATAACAAGGTCTGCCAACCGGGAGAAAATCCAAGATGGTGCCAACAATCCTGCCTTCCCATTCTGAAGCCTGTGATGCCTCCCAACTGTGGCTTACGGCAGGGGTAGTCAACCTGTGGTCCTCCAGATGTCCATGGACTACAATTCCCATGAGCCCCTGCCAGCGTTTGCTGGCAGGGGCTCATGGGAATTGTAGTCCATGGACATCTGGAGGACCACAGGTTGACTACCCCTGGTTTACGGGACAGCAGAAGGTGGCGTTCTTCCCATCAATATAGCCAAAGCTGTACATGAGACCAAACCTTTGCTGAAGATCCGGGGAGGCCAGGCGAGGAGGGGAGGGGGGGAGCCTTACCTGCCCTCTTCCGCTGCTTCTTGCGTCTCTTGCTCGCCGCCCGCAAGCCCTGGCCTTGCTGTAGCGGGTCCAGGGCGGCGATCTCCTTGAGGTCTGGCGCTCGGGGCACGACTTTCTCCGCTTCCTTCAAGGCCTTGCTCTTGGCTTTCAGCTCCACAGTGATGAGGCCAAACTGGAGGCAGAAGAGAAGGAAGGCGGGGCTCGTTCAGGCAGCCAATGGGAAGAGAGACGAGCAAGCGGCGGTCCTCGGTCACGGCTCTCGGATTGCGGAAGCCAAGGTGGCTTTCCAGCCTCCGACAGACTGCTCAGACTCAAGGAGCACTGGGCTTTAAATACCTCAGTTCAAGGGCTCCCAAACTATATCTGAAGGACCCGCTCCTTCCATTTGTCCCTGGGTGCCACCTACGACCCGTCGAGAATACAAGCAAAGGGAGCGCACAGTCAATAAGCTGGCAGAGAGACACCCCAGTGTCCCTGTGTGCAAATGGCAAGTAGGGAACTTTTTAGTTAAACATTGATAGAAATACTACAATTTATAGGTCCACTGAGTTGGATGGGACCTCCAGGATCATGTAGTCCAACCACTGTGGGATGGTAGGTGAATTCCCTCCAGGCCAGGCTGGATTCTGGGGATTTTGGGTGGTGGGAATCACTCGGGAATGAAACTGGGGTCACTGTGGTTGCGCAGGTAGTTGTGAGTTCCTGTACTGAACAACGGGGTTGGATAAGATGACCCTGAAGATCCCTTCCAACTCTATGGCTCTAAGAACTCCCTGCATAATTCAGGATCTTAACATATATTAAAATCCATATATCAGTGCAGTTTTTAAACAGAAAAGAATGGAAGATATTCAAAAAGCAACAGAGATATGCATTTTAAATCACAATACACAGGACTCTAGAAGAAGAGTTGGTTCTTAAATACCGCTTTTCTCTACCAGAGTAGTTCACCTTCCCTTTCCTCTCCCCACAACAGACACCCTGGGAGGCAGGTGGGGCAGAGAGAGCCCTGACATTACTGCTCAGTCAGAGCAAGATTCGAATCCAGGAGCACCTTAGAGACCGAAAAAGATGTTCCAGGTGTAAGCTTCCAAGAATCAAAGCTCCCTTAGTCAGACAGGAAGAAATCTTTAACCTCCTAAAGCTGATACCCTGACATTTTTGCTGCCCCTTAAAGTGCTTCTGTGTTCAAATCTTGCTTTTGTATGTCTTATGCTGCTCTTACTGCACTGTATTCTAATTCCATCATTCAGCACTCTGTGCAGTTTGCAAATCTGTGTCCCATTTGTACATTCACACCTCTGGGTCCCCATCTTCCTCCATCTTGGACTCCGCTTGCTCCAAACTGCTGAATCTGTCCATCTCCTCCTCCTCCATCTCTGCTTCTCCTCCGCAGGTGAGGCCACATCCCTCCAGGGCGATGCCAGAAGGCACCTCTGGGCCAGAGGGAATCTCTGCAACAGATATAGCATAGTTCAGAGCTCCTAAAAAGCTTTCATAGCCAGAGTCAACGGGCTGTGACTCTGTTAGCCCCTAAGGTTTTTGTTCCAATCCCCGCTCCCCCAGGACTTAACAGAGATATTGGTGGTATGGCGTGGGGACTGTTCTTCTAGGTTTTTTTAAAGACACTGAGACAGCATTGGACCGGGAAGGGGGTGAGAAGAGAAAGAGTAAGGCTGAATATTTTGGCACTTTCAGAAATCGTGGTTTCACTCTGCCAAGGGTCAACAGACAAACCGTGAGGTACGTGGGGCTGACAGAGCTCTGAGATAAATGCTCTGTGAGAACAACTCTAAGAGAATGCTTACTGGCTCAAGGTCACCCAGCTGGTTTCATGTGGCAGAGTGGGGAATCAAAGCCAGCTCTCCAGATTTAGAAGGCCTCCCCACCTCCCCGAAAGTGGAGGCACATAGAAAAAAGTCAACAGGACACTAATCTATATTCGATGCTGGAAGGGGAGGGATGGGATTTGCGGGTGCTTCTGCCTGAAGTCCCACCTGCCTAGAAGCGGAAGAGCGGGCGGGCTGGCCTTTCCTACCAGTCATCAGAGGAAGGGAAAGGGCAAGCAGAAGAAAGGGGGAAAATCACTCCGCCTAGCCACTTACGTGCCAATGCGGCCTCGTTGTCTCTCTCCAGCGCTTCAAAATCGAAGGCCTGGCCCATCTCGGCCACAATCTCAGCGCTGATGTGCGTTGGAAGGGTGTGGGTCTCGGGCGGGTGAGTGAAATAGCTGATCTTCCCACTAGTGACGGCAAAAGGAGCAGCGGACTGAAACATCACCTTAAGTAGCTTTAACCAAAACCCTGCCTCTTTCCTTCAAGAGATGGGTTTTATATCCCGCTGTTCACTATGCAGAGGAGTCTTAAAGCGGCTTACAATCACTTTCCCTTCCTCTCCCCACAACAACCACCCTGGGAGGTAGATGGGTCTGAGAGAGGTCTTAAGAGAACTGCTGTGCAAGGACAGCTCTAACAGAACTGTGACTGCTGGCTGCATGTGGAGGGATAGGGAATCAAATGCAGTTCTCTAGATTAGAGGCCGCCACTGGTAACTGCTACAACAAGCTGGCTCTGAAGGCAGCTGAGAGCGGTATGCAAGCCTCCTTCCTGGGTCCTCGCAACAACCTTTTGAGGTTGGTTAGGCTGAGAGTGAGCAGCTCAGACCCCCCTGTGAGTTTTGGGGCAACTGGGACTTCGAATTGGCGTTAGTCACTCTCCCCAGGCCTGGTCTTAACCTCTAAGCAGGACTCTGGCCCCAGGATAATCTTAGCTGTTACCAAGGGAAAGGCCTTTTCAGTGATGGCCCCTACCCCTCCAAAAAAGACCCTCTGATGACACCACTGCCCCCTGCAGGCACTTGCTAAGTTTCTGCAGGTCCTGTAAGGCTTGATATTTAATTCAGCCTTTGTAGGTTTATCCCATGCCCTGGGTGGGTCTGACACTGAATTCTAGATTTTGAAAATAACATGTACTGGTTGATCTTGCTGATTTTAATTTGTATATCTGATGTTTTCAAGTGCTCTGGGGACCAACAACTAAAAAGAATCTAATAAAAAAGAAGGTTGGTTCTTATATGCCGCTTTTCTCTACCCGAAGGGGTCTCAAAGCAGCTTACATTCGCCTTCCGTTTCCTCTCTCTACAACAGACACCCAGTTGGCTGCATGTGGTGAGGGGGGAATCAAACCTGGATCACCAGATTAGAAGTCCGCACTCTTAACCACTATACCAAACTGCCTGCTTTAAAGAGCATTCCGCTTTTCATATTCCAACCAGTTGGTAGTTCTTGGCTTCAAAGAGGCGAGTTTGGCCTCAACCAGGGCCAAGACATTCTCAGTCCTGGCTCCTACTTGGTGGAAGGAGCCCCAGAGGAGATCCAGAGCTGGCCCAGTTCCGCAGGGCCTGCAAGACGGAGCTCTTCCGCCAAGCCTTTGATTGCGGACAATGATCCGTGACATCTGTGCACCCCCTCCTCCAACAAGCCACCCCCACAGAGATACTTAATCTGGGAAAGACCTACCGGCAGTGACAAATTTCTGGGTCGGAAGACGGCTACCGATGCTGTTAATTTTTAATAGGTCTTAGATTGTATAATGTTATTGTTAATGTTTTATGGTTTTGCTGTATTTACAAATTGTGTAAGTACACCATCCTGAGTCGGTCCCGGAAGGGCAGTCTAGAAACCTAATTAATAATAATGTGAAGCCTCTCTCCTTCCATTTCTGTCCCAATAAAATCAGAGTCCAGGTGCACCTTTAAGACCAACAAAGATTTCTTCAAGGCGTGAGCTTTCGAGTGCAAGCACTCTTCCTCAGACTAAGAACTGACCATCATGACAGTAGGAAGACTGGCAGTCTTCAAGCAAAGGTTGGATACACACTTTTCTTGGATGCTTTAGGATGCTTAGGGCTGATCCTGCGTTGAGCAGGGGGTTGGACTGGATGGCCTGTATGCCCCTTCCAACTCTATGATTCTATGATTCTATGAATATATAAGCAAAAGTTAATCCTGTTACATTAGTAAACTGTGTCACAGCATCCACACACAGCCACATGATAACTCCCGGCCAATCAAACCCCTCAAACCCATTTGTAGTTCACAAAGACATATATCAGAAATAAAACTGTCAATTCCAGGGATCCACGGCTTCCACCCTCCTATTTACTGCTGGCCCCATCGGTCTCCATACCAGCGTGAAACATTCCAACAAGTAGGAGCTAAGCTGGTAGTTATCTTGTCCTGGGACCAGAGAGTAGAATTCAAAAGGACATTATATATTACTAACAGTCACATAATCCCAGTTCACCCCTGGCCTAGAGGGCCTCCCCCCAAAAAAAACCAGGCCTACATTAACACTGTCCATGGCACAAGTTCCAGATCACGCCCAGTTCTTGCCATTCCTCACCTCATCCAGTCGCTCAGCACCGCCTTGGCTGCTTTTTCGTGGTCCGGCGTCCCGCCCTTCTTCAGTTTCCCTTGTCGCCTGGCCAGGTGAGCCAAGAACTCCAGCGTGTCCCTGAAATCTGACACACCGTAGTGCTGCATGATCTTATTGGGGGTAAAGAAGAAAGTTAAAGAAGCAAGGAGTATTGATTCTGAACCAGATTGTGGCAAAGTCAATCGGTTGTGGTGGGAATGACGCTACAGCGGCCAGCTCTGGGTCAGGAATTACCCAGAGATTGGGGGTGGAACCTAGAAAGAGTGGGCTTTGGGGAGGGACCTCAGCTGGGTCAAAAGCCACAAAGTCCAGCCTCTGAAGCTGCCATCTTCTCCAGGGGAATGGATTTGGGTTGCTTGGAGATCAATTGTGTAATGGGAGATAGAATCATCATAGAATAATAGAGTTGGAGGGGACATCATGGGTCATCTAGTCCAACCCCCTGCACTATGCAGGACACTCACAACCCTCTCGCTCACCCACTGTCACCTGCCACCCCCTTGAACCTTCACAGAATCAGCCTTTCCGTCAGATGGCCATCCAGCCTCTGTTTAAAAATCTCCAAAGATGGAGAACCCACCACCTCCCGAGGAAGATCTCCAGGTTCCACCTAGAGGTTGGCAACCGTAAGTAAGGCAGGTCCAACCACATACACCTTAAGCCAGGGATGGCCAAACTGTGCTAGCAGGGGTTCATGGGAATTGTAGTCCATGGACATCTGGAGAGCCACACTGGCTACCAATTTAAGCCCTTCCTTAAGTTCTCAGCTGTTGTTGGAACAAGCTAATGTCCAGAATTCAACTTTGTTGGTCTTAAAGGAGCCAGTGGACTAGAAAGCTTATGCCCAGAATGAAACTTTGCTGATCTTAAAGGGACCACAGGACTTAAAATTTGTTCTCCTGCTTCTGACCAACATGGCTGCCCACCTGAATCCACATTGGTCAATCCCCCAGCCCCACCTGTCCCCGCTGCATTTGCATCCTACCTGCTGCTTGTTGCATCGTTTCAAGATGGCCTCTACTGGGGTCACGGGGTCGACCAGCTGCTCCACCTTGATACAGTTCCGTAGGATCATGGCAGCATCAGAGGTGGGAGAAGCCATGACGATCCCCGGACAGTCCAGAAGCTTGATATGCTTGTCGAGCTGGATTTCTTGCAGGCACCTGCAAGACAGGCAGACAGTCAAGGTAGCCAAGAGGAGAAAGGCAGGCAGGTAACCTAGAAAAGGGGGAAAGGCTGCTCTTCCTGACAGTAGGTAACACAGCTTATCATAGAAATGAAACGGATACATTCTGTCGTTTTGTATCAGGCTATCACTGATAGAGCCTCTGCTTGGCAGGCAGAAGGTCCCAGGTTCAATCCCCGGCATCTCCAGTTAGAAGGAACAGGCAGGAGGGGATGGGAAAGACCTTGGCCTGAGACCCTGGCTCAGTGGCAGAGCCCCTGCTTGGCAGGCAGGAGGTCCCAGGTTCAATCCCCGGCATTTCCATCAGATAGGATACCCAAGAAGCTGCCTGGTATTGAATCCATCTAAGTCAGTGGCATCTACTCAGATTGGCAGGGGATCTCCAGAGTCTTCTGTGTCTCCTCCTGATCCTTTCAACTGGAGATGCCGGGGATTGAGCCTGGAGCCTCCTGACCTAGCAGGTAAGGGTACAGAGCCCAAGCGCTGGGGGAAGACGCTCCTCCCCCCAGGACTGCCGCAACACGCTACCTACTTGGTAACGCCGGGAGTGGCGCCCACGTTGCACGCCCGGCTCCTCTTCAGGCTGTTGATCAAGCTGCTCTTGCCGACATTCGGGAACCCTGCGTGACAAGAAGGGTTAGCCAAAGAGCTTGCTAGCCTGATGATGCTCCATCGTATCTGAACACCTGAGCATCGAAGGCTCCCCCCCCCCTCCAACCAAGACCCTCCCATCAGTAATAAAGCAGTTGGATTAAAAATGGGTTAAACGAGAGGCAGCAGAGAGTAGGAATAAATGGACAATTCTCGCCATGGGAGGAAGGGGAAGGGAGGAAGGAGCAGGATCCGCACACGGATCAGCATTCGGTCTGGCGCTCTTTAATTTTGTTCAGCAGTGATCTGGAGTGGGGTGAACATTTCTGTCCTGTCATTGGCCCTCCAGGGGATCTGGTTGGCCACTGTGTGAGGCAGAATGCTGGACTAGATGGACCTCCATTGGTCTGATCCAGGAGGGCTCTTCTGATGTTCTTAGGAAGGCCTCAGCCTCTCTGCCCTGTTGCTGGCCCTCCAAGGGAACTGGTTGGCCACTGTGTGAGGCAGGATGCTGGACTAGATGGACCTCCATTGGTCTGATCCAGGAGGGCTCTTCTGATGTTCTTAATCCTACTGAGCCATGTTGTACTACCTCTCTAACATCCCCACAGGAGCCTGAGCTCACCCAGCCAACCAGCGTCAATTCTTCCCTCCACATCCATTTCTGAGTGGTCTCTCTTCCCCCAACTCGACTTCCATTCAGATCTCAAGCAGCCTGGATCTACACCCCAGGAAGCAACGGATGGAGGCAAAGAGGCCCACCTCTGGTTCTCATTAGAGACCTTCTGAGCTGAAGACTCCCAGCCATCTTTCATACTCTCCCCCCTAAACGGGTTCCCCGCTCACCCACAACGCCCACGCTGATGGCAGTCTTGACATCCTGGTTCCGGCAGTAGTTGGCCAGCACTTTCATGAGGCAGTCGGCCCCCACGCAGGCCCCGCTGCTCAGAAGGTCCCCCGAGGCATACGCTACCGGGACACGGCTCCGTTGCTAGAGGCAAGAGGGAGAGAGGGAAGAGGACTGTTAGGTGCCCATGGCAGAGCATTTGTTGGCCTGCAGAAGGTCCCCAGTTCGATCCCCGGCATCGCCAGTTAAAAGGACCAGGTATGTGGTCAGGTGAAAGGCCTCAGCCTGAGACGCTAGAGAGCTGCTGCCGGTCTGAGTAGGCAGACCAATGGTGTGTTCCAGTATAAGGCCATTTCATGTGCCAAGAAGACCCGTGCTAATCCTCTCTAGGCCTCAATCCCTTGCTGCAACAGACAACTCAACCTATCAAATCCTTTCTTCAACAGAGCTTTCCTTCCATTTCTCATCCCCCTGATGACAAAATTCCTCCCAAAAGGAAAGGTCCAAGATCTCCTAAACACCACTACCCCGTCAAATCTTTGTGAGTGTCCTGCATAGTGCAGGGGGTTGGACTAGATGACCCAGGAGGTGCCTTCCAACTCTATGATTCTATGAAATCTGGCTTCTAGAGTAGCACCCTCTTCCTCTAATGAGGTAAAAGAATGGTGGACATGAAATCTGAGGTAACAGGCCTTGCTGACAGGATATTTTAAGAACGGGGCGCTGAGGCCACCAAGGTGGCCAAACAGTGGCTTTCTAGATGTGCCTGGACTACAATTCCCATGAGCCCCGGAACTGTAGTCCATGCACCGTTTGACCACCCACCCTCTTCCACTAATTATGAGGCAAAAAAAGTACAGTGCACATGAAATCTGAGGTGACAGGACTTGTTGACAGGAAATTTTAAGAACAGGGCGCTGAGGCGCTAGACCAAGGTGGCCAAACAGTGCCTTTCCAGCTGTGCCTGGACTACAATTCCCATGAGCCCCAGAACTGTAGTCCATGCACCGTTTGACCACCCACCCTCTTCCACTAATTATGAGGTAAAAAAAGTACGGTGCACATGAAATCTGAGGTAACAGGACTTGTTGACAGGAAATTTTTAAAAGGGAGTGCTGAGGCGCTAGACCGGGGTAGCCAAATAGTGGCTCTCCAGCTGTGCCTGGACTACAATTCCCACGAGCCCCCAAATTGTAGTCCATACACATCGGAAGGGCCACCTTTTGGCCACCCCCGCGCCATCCTTCAGTTCTTCGGACAGTCCCAACTGCTTTATGGCTCCCGCCTCCCGCGGAGTCTCTCGCCTACCAGGTTTCTGCTCTGCTGCTGAGTGGAAGCTTTGAAGGCGACGGTGGGGAATTCGTTCCTCAGGTACTTCAGCCATTTTGCCACAATCTCCTTAGACACCAGATCTGAGGCACAGGAACAGGATGGCAGGATTAGCCTAAGGGGTTTTCAGCAACGTGCAAATCGAGAACGTCGGCCTAGCCTTTACCGGGGCTGCATGAAGTTAAGGTAAAGGTAAAGGTATCCCCTGTGCAAGCCCCGAGTCATGTCTGACCCTTGGGGTGACACCCTCTAGCGTCTTCATGGCAGACTCAATACGGGGTGGTTTGCCAGTGCCTTCCCCAGTCATCACCGTTTACCCCCCAGCAAGCTGGGTACTCATTTTACCGACCTCGGAAGGATGGAAGGCTGAGTCAACCTTGAACCGGCTGCTGAGATCGAACTCCCAGCCTCATGGGCAAAGCTTTCAGACGGCTGCCTTAACACTCTGCGCCACAAGAGGCTCTTTGCATGAAGTTACACCAGGCAAATTGGGGCCTATCTTCAGTTCTGCAGCTGAATGCTACCTCGTAGGAAAGGTGCTCCAGTTCCCTTAAACATTTCTGATTTCTCTCTTAAACATTTCCGATTCCCTCTTCTGTATTTTCTCCAGGTCCGCAATGTCCCGTCCAACTTGCATTGACTAACTGGTGAGGTTGCAGTTGATATGGTAACAGCTCTTAGGGATGCTATTGTTATTGCTGTTACCACTGGTGTTATTAATCGATTCAGTTATCGAGCCTACATTGTGTGTATCTTATGACTCCCGTTCTCTGTAAACCATCCTGAGATGCATGGGAAGGGCAGTAGATAAATGTAATAAATAAGAGGTGATATAGAATCATAGAATCCTAGAGTTGGAAGGGGCCATACAGGCCATCTAGTCCAACCCTCTGCTCAACGCAGGATCAGCTCTAAGCACCCTAAAGCATCCAAGAAATGATGGCCCTCTTCAAGTTTGAAGAGAATAGGATAGCCATAAAGTACTTGAAAGGCCATCAAATACAGGATGGAGCAGAGCGGTTTCTAGAGGGTCGGACCAGAACCGAGGGGATGAAATTAATTCAAAAGAAATTCCGTCTAAACCTCCGGAAGAAGTTCCTGATACTTAAAGTGGTTCCTCAGTGGAACAGGCTTCCAAGGGAGGTGGTCAGTTCTCTTTCTTTGGAAGTTTTTAAGCAGAGGCCGGAGAGCCATCTGACAGAAATTCTGATTTTGTGAACTTAGGCAGATTGTGAGAGGGTGGGCAGGAAGGGATGTGCCACTGTTTGTCTCTTGAGGCCCTTCCTTGCATTCCCGGGGAATTGCTGATCGTCACTGTGGGATGGGAGGTGAATTTCCTCCTGGCTGGATTCTGGAGATTTTTGGGGCGGGGTATCACTTGGGCAGCTAGTTGTGAGTTCCTGCATTGTGCAGGGGGTTGGACTAGATGACCCTGAAGGATCCTTCCATCTCTATGATTCTAATGAGTCACACCGGACAACCACCCCAGACCTTCCCAAGACCGACGGGCTCTCATACTTACCAATTTTGTTCAACACCAGGACCAGTCTTTTGTGAGCACCAGCCTCCACCACAGCCCGCTCCACCTGGGGGCAACGGCAGCCCTGGGGGTCTCGAGCATCCAGGACTTCCAAGACCACGTCCGCCGCTTCGATCACCTAAAGAGAGATCAAAAAAGCTCCCAACTGACATCGTTCCCAATGTTTCATCCCGGGCCCACCAGGATGACACTGTGCGTCGCACCTGGGACGCCTCATTCAACAGGCTCAGCGAGAGGGCACTGACCTTCCTGAACTCCCTGTAATAAGCCTTGCAGGAACTGTCCTTCTCCAGCAGTTCGTGTTTCGCCAGTTGCTTCAGATCTGTCTCCTGGGGGAGAAAGATGGACAAATTGATACCTGAGGCCAGGTCACTCTACAGTAGAACAGCGGCCACAAACAAAGGGGAAGCAAACTCAGGTTGCCAATCCATGACCATGATGGTGATTCATTGCCCTCTGAGATGCAAAAGAAGAAATTTGAACCCCGTTTTTCATTACCCAGAGGTGTCTCATAGCTGCTTACAATCGCCTTCCTCCTCTCCCCAGAACAGACACCCTGTGAGGTAGGAGAGACTGAGAGAGCTCTGAGAGAACTTGGACTGGCCCAAGGTCATGGGGCAGGCCTCTTGTGTCTCAAAGCTGCTTACAATTGCCTTCCCTCCCTCTCCCTACAACAGACACCCTGTGAGGTAGGTGAGACTGAGGGAGCTCTGAGAAAATTGTCTTCTTTTATTCAAGTTGCATGTGTTTTTTCTTTATTATATGTGACAAGGTTCCGGTATTAAATACCTTGTTTCACCTCAGCTTCATCACAGCATTATTATTTCAGCCCAGATAGAATATATTGTTCCCAAGCGACAGATTGGGGCCAGGTGATGCAGGTTATTACACTGCTTGGGGACTTATATGTTTGTCTGTGCTGAAATAGCAGACAACTGTGAGGTATAAAGCCTACTCTTCCCCCCCCTGCATGCAGCTGGGCCACTCCCAGTTCTCTCAGAGCTCTCACACCCCACCTCCCTCACAGGGTGTCTGCTGTGGGGAGAGGAAGGGAAAAGGGGCTTGCATGCTGCTTTGGGACTCCATCGAGTAGTGAAAAGCAGGGTACAAGAAAATGAGCTCTCCTTCCATTTCCACACTCTCCCCAAAACAGGAAAGAGCAGAGTCTTAGCAGCGTCCCAGTCTTAGAGGAATCAATTGTATTTATTTTATATGTCCTTTATGCTTATCCTGCCTTTCACCTCAATGGGGATCCGAAGCCTCTTCCATCCTTCTCCCTTTTATCCTCAAAACAATCCAGCGAGGTAGGCCAGGCTGAGAGTGTGTGACCAGCCCTAGGTCACCCAGGGAGCTTCCATGGCAGAAATGGGCCTGACACTAACCCCAACACTGGGCTGGCTCTCAAACCTGGGAGACGCTGCTGGAGAAGAGCACATTGGAGAAGAGTCTCCTCACCTTCTGTTCAAAGTCCCGCTGCCTGCGCAGGGCGTCCTTCTGCAAACCTTCCAGATTCCGGAACCGGCTCATTTCCTTCTGCCGGGCCGTCCGCTGCCGTTCCTGCAACTCCGTAACCTGACGGAGAGGAGTAGAGCTTTAATAATGTACAGTGGGGGACGGCTGGCCCCACAGGAAAGGACTTCTCACTGGCTGGTGCCCCTCCGCCCTGTCCCCAGAGCTGGGAGATTAATCCAGAAGTTTGTGGGGTTTTCCCACCTCTTAGACTCACCCGTTTCTGCTTCTGCAATGCTTCCTTCTTGGCATGTTCTTTGAAATGGGACAGCTGAGGCACACCCGGGTCCTTTTTCCCATGTGGCTTTGCACCCCTTTTCTGTGGAAGCCAAAACAGGCATGTCGGTGGAGGCTACGGTTGCCAGCTGTTTGGTGAGGCCTGGAGTCCTAGAATTACAACTGGACGCCAGGCTACCAAGGCTGGGTTCCCCTGAAGGAAATACAAACTCTATGGCAGGGGTGGCCAAACAGCGGCTCTCCAGGTGTCCAGGGACTACAATTCCCATGAGCCCCTGCCAGATATCCCACCCCAGACTCCTCTCTCTGCTGGTTTTACCCCCAAGCCCTGGAAAATCCTGTTAGTCTTAAAGGTGCTCCTTGACTGAAACGTAGCAGATCTACTGCAGAGCCAAGACTGCAAACCCTCCAAAACTGCTATTCCAATATTTCCATCTCCTCTTCCTCCTCGGCTAGGAATATAATCTCTTCTTCTGCCGTGTTTGGAAGAAGGACCCAAGAGCTGCTTGCTCCCCATGTTTTGCGCCTTTTCAAATGTCTCCTCGGCTACAGAACAATCCGATTCCTGCTCGCTCCACTGCACTGGAACGGCCCGTGCCAAAACAACTGCTGATCTCCTCCGTCCCAAAACCGAGACATCTCCAGCCTAGCTCCTCTGTGCAGCTTTTGCCGTTGCTAACAGCCCTCTCCTCTTTGGCTCCCTCCGACAGCCCCTAACCGATCCTCCGCAGCCTTTCTCCAAGAGAAAAACCCCGTTTCACGGCCAGGCCAGGCTCACCTTGCTGTGCTTGGGTTTCTTCCCGGATCTTTTCTGCTCTGCAAAAAAGAGAGAGAGAGAGAAGGGGGGGCATCTTGTTGTACGCCTGGAATTAAATTCGGAATTCTTGCCAAACTGAGAGCAGCCCTTGAGCGGCAAACAGGGACTTACTGTGCCGAGTCATGGTGTCGGAGCAGAAAGAGGCAAAGTCCGGCTTCTCCGACAGTCACTGGAGACTCCTCGAAGTTACTCCCAGCCTGTTTACTTGTGCCTGGGACAGAAAGAAAAGGCTACATCCCCATTTCGAAATCAGAGGTCCAGACGTGATGGTAGAAAACGCCATCGAGTTGCAGCCGACTTGTAGAAACCACAGAGGGTTTCCAAGGCGAGACGGACAGAGGTGGCTTGCCGTCAGCTGCCTCTGCGTAGCAACCCTGGAATTATTGGCCGTCTCCCACCCAAGGACGAACCACAGCTGAGCTTGCCTAGCTTCAAAGATCTGTGGAGATTGGCCTAGCCTGGCCCATCCAGGACAAGGCAAGAGACGGACAGAGGGGGGTTGGCATCTGCATAGCCACCTTGGGCTTCCTCAGTGGTCTCCCCTCCAAGTGCTAGGCAGGGCTGACCCTACTTAGTTCCTGAAATGTGACAAGATCAAGCTAGCCTGATGTACTTGGTTTTGTTCCACGTAAACCGCGCTGAGCCTTAGGGGTGGGCGGTATATAAATGCAATAACGGGGTTCTAATGGGGCTTTAGAGCCTCTTGTGGTGCAGAGTGGTAAGGCAGCAACATGCTGTCTGAAAACTCTGCCCATGAGGCTGGGAGTTCGATCCCAGCAGCTGGTTCAAGGTTGACTCAGCCTTCCATCCTTCCGAGGTTGGTAAAATGAGCACCCAGTTTGCTGGAGGTAAAAC
>BDOT02000003.1:159637546-159649867 GCA_003118565.2 Paroedura picta | reverse complement strand
AGACCCTGGCTCAGAGGCAGAGCCTCTGCTTGGCAGGCAGAAGGTCCCAAGTTCAATCCCCGGCATCTCCAGTTAGAAGGACCAGGCAGGAGGGGATGGAAAGACCTTGGCTTGAGACCCTGGCTCAGTGGCAGAGCCTCTGCTTGGCAGGCAAAAGGTCCCAGGTTCAATCCCCGGCATCTCCAGTTAGAAGGACCAGGCAGGAGAGGATGGGAAAGACCTTGGCCTGAGACCCCGGCTCAGAGGCAGAGCCTCTGCTTGGCAGGCAGAAGGTCCCAAGTTCAATCCTCGGCATCTCCAGTTAGAAGGACCAGGCAGGAGGGGATGGGAAAGACCTTGGCCTGAGACCCTGGCTCAGTGGCAGAAGGTCCCAGGTTCAATCTTTGGGAGAGACCTGAGACCTGGAGACCTGCTGCAAGTCTGAGTAGACAAGACTGACCTTGCTGGACCAAAGATCGGATCCAGTATAAGGTAGCTTCATGTGTGTTCATGTGAATATTCCTTGGCAGGGAGTTCCATATCTGAAAAGTCCTTCTCTTGGGTTTGCAGAGTCATGTGAGACACTGTAGCATGTGTCACTGAATTCTGTTGTGCAACCTGAAGTCTTCCACTAGCTTACGTGGTTTTCCCTCCAATGAGTGCTCAGAACTGTGGTAGAGGACTCCTGATTGGTAGAAGGGAGATCCTACATGCATAATTTTGTGTCTGTGCAACATACCCTCATTTCTTGTCCTCCTTTACAGTCCCTCCCAAGCCAGCCCATCTGCAGGGTATCCAACCGCCACGGCTCCCCGAATCCATCCCTCCGCCCCCGTCACGGCCGCTCCCAGCCGACCCCCGCCTGAGCCGCAGCCCCCAGCCCAAGGATGGAGCCGGGCCGTTGTCTGCTGTGTCTTCCCTCATCGAGAAGTTTGAGAGGTGAGCATTGGGTTTTCTGCCCCGTTTTTCTCTACCTTGAGTCTCAAAGTGGCTCACAATCTCCTTCACTTCCTCTCCCCACAACAGGCTCCTTGTGAGGTAGGTTGGGCTGAGAGGGATTCCAAGAGAACTGTGACTGGCCCACAGGCACCCTGCCAACCTCCAGGCGGAACCTGGGATTCCCCTGGAATTCCAGCTCATCGCCATGACTACAGAGAGCAGTGCTTCCTGTTCTGTGGGCATAGCTGCCCTTATTGTAATGGGCATTGTCAGGCTATGGAGCTCTAGAGCTACAAGTTCCCAATTTTTTCGGTATGGTGACCCGTATGTCGAGATTTACTCGGTATGCTGGCCCCTCCAAGGTCTTTCGGTGCACAGTGGACCTTGGCATTCACCTGGTTACCTGGTTCAGTAGTTCATTTCGTACAGTGGCTAACCACTGAGTTTCTGAGAAACCAAGCAGTCTACATTGCACAAAGGGTGCCGCTGCCCCCACCATTCATTCATTCATTCATTCATTCATTCATTCATTCATTCATTCATTCATTCATTCATTCATTCAGTTTCTATACTGCCCCTCACTATGACCTCATGGAGTAACATACACAGAGCCAGTAAAGTTGGAAAAACATACATCAAACTATTTTTTAACCGTGCAAACAGATCAAAACAGTCATAACAGTCTTAATATCGGCATCAAAATGTAACTTGGAAATATGGAACGGTAACATCATCACTTTGGAGAAGAGGAGACCATGAGCTTGGAGAGAGTTGCCTGGCAGAGATGGATCTGGTTGCTGGGAGATCTCCCATTGTTGGGGTTCAGCTGAAGGCCAGGCGAAAGAGCTCCATTATGCTGGTCCTATGGAACTGTTTAAGTCCAGTTCGGGGCTTGATCTTTTTGGGGAGCATATTCCACCAGGATGGGGCCACCGTGCAAAAGGCCCAGGCTCTTGTTGAGGCTATGAACCCCCTGCAAGAGTCATTCCGATGCAGATGGCCTTAGCCTATGGAAATTACATTCCTTTGACTGCCTGTTCCTTCTCCATTACTCTCTCGGATACCCCCTAATATTGCAAGAAATACACTCTAGTAACTCTCAGGACACCCTTTCCCTGATTGACTTATGCAATGAAGAAAAAATGCCAACTAATAGATGACATGGAAAATCCTGTTTCCATGATGAGCTCTTGGTTCCCTTAATAGAAAAAAATAATAAGGGAAAGGGCAAGGATGTTTATTGGGGTGCCTGGCCCTCGATCCACTTTGGGGCCATAATTCACAGATTGGTAAACCCAGACTGTTCACTTTCCTTCTGACATCATCCCCTCTTTACGTTAGCTAACATGTTGCAGGATTTGAAAACTTGAACTGCGCTGTTGTGTTGATCTGGAAGTGGCCAACCAGATGTTTTACCAAACAAATGGTTGATGTTGGTTTTTGAAGAAGAGTTGGTTTCTATAACCTGCATTTCACTGGCCGAAAAAGTCTCAAAGCGGCTTACAATCGCCTTCCCTTTCCTCTCCCCACCTCCTGTGAAAGAGGTGAGGCTGAGAGAGCTGGCTGCATGTGAAGAAGCAGGGAATCAAACTTTGGCTCTCCAAATTAGCAGCCACCGCTCTTAACCATGACAGGAAAGTAGGGACACATTTCAGACTCGTGCGCCGTTCCCTTCCATGCATCCAGCAGGGTTTGGTGCATGAGCGTACTTTTGCAAATGTGCCTGGTGAAGTCTCTTCCCACCACTTCTTAAAAAACCCAGGTAGATCTGTGGACTGAAGGGTCTACACATGAAGCTCACTCCTGAGACCGGCCACATGCAAAACCCGCCCCCTCTGCCAAAGTGTGCATGAGTCAGATTGCTGTATCTCTGCGTTTTAGGCAGTGAGGAAATGCTGCCGCCGCCTGAGCCAATAGCATCCTTGGGCTTCTGGCTAGCCTCTGAGTCAGACGCTCGAATGCCAGCTTCGTTGGTTTGTCTGATCTGGCGTGTCAGTTGTTAATACTCTATTTTTAGACTTGGCTGCTAGTTCTGTTGGGGCTGGTTTCCCCAGGACGGTGCATTTCCAAGCGGTGGAGTAGAAGCGGCCGCTTTGATTCCTGATCCCATATCATAGGATCGTAGAATAGCAGAGTTAGAATTGAGCCTCTGGGTCATCTAATCCAGGGGTAGTCAACCTGTGGTCCTCCAGATGTCCATGGACTACATTTCCCATGAGCCCCTGCCAGCGTTTGCTGGCAGGGGCTCATGGGAATTGTAGTCCATGGACATCTGGAGGACCACAGGTTGACTGCCCCTGATCTAGTCCAACCCCGGCAAAAATACCCTGTCTGTCAGAATTCTAGACTTGTAGACAAGTAAACTTCTATTTTGGAAAGTTTCTTTATTCTCAAGCAAAAGCATCCAACAACGAAAATAGTCAGAACTGGGGTTACACGCAGGGAATCACATATATAAAACGTAGGAACATCCCCATCACCTGGGAAGGTGATGACTCAGGTTTCAAGATGAGACAAAACATTCAGCTATTCAGGGTGCCAGGCACAGGGCGCCAGGCTAAGGGAGTACACCCTCCCAGCAGCATGTTGTGGGAAGCAGAGGCCATAACGATGCACATGGCCTTGAGGAGTGAAAGGAGCCAGCATAGCAGAGACCAGACAAAGTGGACAGCTTCAAACATCAATCACTGAACCTAATTAAACTCATGGCAGAATATCTAGGATTCGGACACGATCGCTCATCCATTGTAACCTGCCACCCCCTTGAACCTTTACAGCATCAGCCTCTCCCTCAGATGGCTATCCAGCCTCTGTTTAAACATTTCCAAAGATATCTACTTCCCACTTCCCAGAAAGATTGAGGAGGGCCTTAAAGGTAAAGGTATCCCCTGTGCAAGCACCGGGTCATGTCTGACCCTTGGGGTGACGCCCTCCAGCGTTTTCTTGGCAGACTCAATACGGGGTGGTTTGCCAGTGCCTTCCCCAGTCATTAGCGTTTTACCCTCCAGCAAGCTGGGTACTCATTTTACCCACCTCGGAAGGATGGAAGGCTGAGTCAACCTTGAGCCGGCTGCTGGGATTGAACTCCCAGCCTCATGGGCAGAGCTTTCAGACTGCATGCCTGCTGCCTTAACACTCTGCGCCACAAGAGGCTCTCAATTGTAAGGGTGGCATTTTGGAAAATAAATATTTTGCACAGGGAGAGTTTCTAGAGAGAGAGAGACCTGGAGACATTTTATGCTAGTAGAAGCCTCTTCTTTGAATGATTTTATCATCTTATAGTCCCTGTTACAACATTGTATTAGTGCCTTTAAATGTCCTGCTAGAGGCCATGGCAACAGCGCTCTGAGCTACTGCAGGTCAAGAAAGGCTGTGGTGGTGGTGGAGATAATGGGCGGGCCCAAAGAGAAGGTGGGGGGCCCAAAGGTGGGAAGGATATAAAGGCCTGGGGGTGCATCATGGCGGGCAGATACGGGCCCTGTCTTCTCTAAACCTCGAACCAGCCCTCAGCCTGAGTGAATCCTAACATGTGTATGTTTTTCTCCTCTCATATCTTCCAGGGAACCCATAATCCTCACTGTAGAGCAGCCCCCTTCGCCGTGTCCCAGCCTCGATCTCCCGACCCCCGAGGCAGGTTCCATGGAGCCCTCCCTGGATCGCCCGGCGTCGCTGGAATCGGCCGAATTGGCTCACAAGCTCTTGGACCTCCTGGCGCTGGAGGGGGGGCAGGAGGCCGTGGGGAGCGCGGCCTGCCTGCCCTCTCACGATGGGGGGAAGCTGGCCAACAGGGACAGCGGCATCGACAGCATCAGCTCGCCGTCCAATAGCGAGGAGATCTGCTTTGGGGGCGACGAGGGCGTGGTCGAGGGAGCGGGGGCCCCTCCTCCCGTGGCCGCCATCAAGCGCCGCTCCACACGGGACTCCGAAGGGGACAGCGACATGGACGACGGGAGCGGGGACGAGGCGGAGCTTCTGCCGGAACTCCCGCCCCCCCAGGCTGAAAGGCAGGACTCCGAGGAGGTGAGAGGGCCAAGGCTGCGGCCCCCAAGCAGCGGGCTGACCCTCTTCCTCAAGTGGGGGCCCCGTTGCCAGGTTCCTTCATTTGTCATTAGGTGACCCTGGGCTGGGCCCTCTTTCTCGGGTGAACATACCTCACTGAATTGTTTTGAGGGGAAGAAGAACATGAAAAGCTAAGAATAGCCCTGCTGGACCAGACCAATGGTCCATCTCTGGCTCACTGGAGGATCCTCTGCTTGGCATGTAGAAGGTCCCTGGTTCAATCCTCGGCATCTCCAGCTGAAAGGACCAGGCAGGAGGGGATGGGAAAGACCTTGGCCTGAGACCCTGGCTCAGTGGCAAAGCCTCAGCTTGGCAGGCAGAAGGTTCCAGGTTCGATCCCCGGAATCTCCAGTAGAAAGGACCAGGCAGGAAGGGATGGGAAAGACCTCAGTCTGAGACCAGTGGAAGACCCTATGCTTAGTATGCGAAAGGTCCCAGGTTCGATCCCTGGCAACTCCAGTTAAAAAAGGCCTGAGAGCCCAGAGAGCTGCTGCCAGCCTGAGTAGACAAGAATGATATTTGATGGTCTGATTTAGTACAAGTCAGCTTTCTTTGTGTGTGTGTTCATTCATGTATGTGCGTAGTCCAATATTCTGTCTCACAGTGGCCAAACTGTTTAACAACAGGGTATAGAGGCTGAGTGTGGTGGTTAAGAGCAGCAGCCTGTAATCTGGTGAGCTGGGTTTGCTTCCACTCTCCTCCACATGCAGCTGGCTGGGTGACCTTGGACCAGTCGGAGTTCATCTCACTTAGCAGTTCTGTCAGAGCTCTCTCACCCCCACCTACTTTACAGGGTGCCTGTTGTCGGGAGAGGAAGGGAAGGTGATTATAAACTGCTTTGATACTCCCATTTGGTAGTGCAAAGCAGGGTATAAAGACCAACTCTTCTTCATATTTAGTGGCAGAGTGCGCTGGAAGGGGTAGGGTATTAATTAAAGGAAAATAACATTTTAAAAGTTGTTAAAACACTTTACGTGCACCGTGGTGGAAGGAACATGTATTTTTCATCCACCGCCTGTGATAACTTCAAGCTAGGGAGGCTGTAGAAATGTTGACTGTGAAAACATTTCTCAGCCTGTCTCGTCACAAGCGGCTGACCCATCTGGACAAGCAGGGGATGTGGGATACAGTCCCAGCAGAGAACAGAAATGATCCCATATGGCAGTGGTCCCCAACCCCCAGTCCGGGGACCGGTCCCGGTCCGTTGATCAGTCGGTACTGGGCTGCAGCTCCTCATCATCCTCCTCCCCGGCTGCTGCCTCTGGGGCTGCCCTCCCACTCTGCCACCGGCTCACCTTTGGTGCTCTCCAGTGGCCGCTATGGCTGGGGCTCCCCCTCGGTGTGGCACTGCGCAGCTGCTGCTGGCAGCGCCCCCTAGTGGGCAGCGGGAAGTCAGGGGCACTGGCAGGAAAGCAAGTGGAGCAGGGGATCAGGCTGCAGCGGTGACATCCGTCGGCAAAAGACTACCCCCCCCCAGGCGTCAGTAAAATTGTCAAGCCTTGACCGGTCCCCGGTGATAAAAAGGTTGGGGACCACTGCCATGTAGGACATCCCAAGCGTATGGTTGAGGCCATGGGGAGCCCTGGAGTTTCCATCAGTGGATCCCTCCGCGTTGGTACATCTGGATCCTTGCTGCCAATGAGGAAGTGCTCTTGGCCCTCTATAGTTGGACAGGTGGGGGGCTAGAACTTTGTATCGCCATCTTTTTAATGCTTAGTGTTAATGTCAATTTTAATGGGTTTTAATGGGGTCATACTGGTTTTTAGCATTCTACTGTGAACCGCCTGCGAGTCTGAATGGAATGCAAGCGGTATATAAATACAAAAATAAATCAATAAATCCTGAAATGAAGTGTAAGGTTTGATAGGTTTCTACTGTAAATTATTTTTTTAATCTGCTCTATTCCTCCCATCGATAGATGACCGTTCCACAGAAGGTTTTTCGAATCGCCAACGAACTCCTCCAAACGGAAAAGGCCTACGTGTCCCGTCTGTACCTGCTGGACCAGGTAAATAGGATGCTCAGGAGAGCCCAGCCATGGCCGCTTCAGGGAAGGTGTGAAACCTAGTCACGGAACAGCCGCAATTAAGTGTGATGCTCCATTTAGGTTAGGTTAGGGGAAATACTACCTGCATTTAAATGTTGCATTTCATGCCTTCATGGGGAAAAATGGTTTATAACAAAACATGCTTTTAAATGGATGCATGTATGATTCCACCAATTTGCTACGTGCAACGATAAGTAATCTTATTAGTTCTTCAGAAGAAGCAAACGCATCCTCCCACACTGTGAGACGGCGCAGTGAGGGGCGGTATATAGATCAAATGACTAAATAATATATTAATTAGAAGAAGAGAAGAGATGGTTCTTATATGCCGCTTTTCTCTACCCGAAAGAGGCTCAAAGCGGCTTACATTTGCCTTCCCTTTCCTCTCCCCACAACAGACACCCTGCGAGGGAGGGGAGGCTGAGAGAGCCCTGAGATTACTGAAGAAGAAGAGTTGGTTCTTATATGCCGCTTTTCTCTACCCAAAGGAGTCTCAAAGTGGCTTCCATTTGCCTTCCCTTTCCTCTCCCCACAACAGACACCCTTTGAGGGAGGTTCTAAACACATCCTAAGGGAATGGAAGAAAGCTAACACAGACCAATTTCTGTATATTCTAATGCAGAATCCAAGGCAAGGCAGGGCGAAATTCTTGTGTAGAATCCAAAAGGCAAGGCCGGACCAGGCAGTTCCTGTTTCACTAAACTTTTTGCTTTTTCTCATGCCAGCATGCTCTGACTGGTGCAGCCAAGCTCACAGCACCTCAGATTGCAAACCGAAAGTTTCAAACAACGTGTTTCACGAAACAAGACATATTTAGAATTTTCCTAGGAAGTCCAAAGGGAGACAGATTTGAAAGGACTTTGCTGCACAATTGTGACAAGCTTTTTTTCCTGCCTGACTAAACCAGCATCTCTTTTGCAAACCGCATCCTACCCACCAAAGCTCGCTAGCAGGGCTGTTGTGCTGTCCTGGAACCCATGCACCCTTGACCTCATGGGTCTTATTGTGCTGGAGCCTGCAACCTTTTAAATCTGTGGGCACCTTTTGGAATTCTGCCACGGGGAGAGGGACGAAATCACAAACTGGCCACCGCAAGAGACAAAGCCAGCCACAAAACACCAGGGAGTGAGGTTGTATATATAACAAGTGGAAACTCTTCAGCATTGTAGGCGGAAGGTTCATTTAACAAGATACACAGGCAATCAGAAGACTTACTAGGCTAAAGCCCCACCCACTTTTTAAAAGTGGGCACCAGGAAAGTTGTAGGCAGGTGCCATTGCCCCCACATTGGGAACCTGTGTCCTAGCTTCGTGTAGTGGTTAGGAGTGCGGACTTCTGATCTGTAGAGCCGGACATGATTCCCTGCTCCTCCTCCACATGCAGCCAGCTGGGTGACCTTGGGCTAGTCACAGCACTGATGAAGCTGTTCTGACCAAGCAGGAATATCAGGGCTCTCTCAGCCTCACCCACCTCACAGGGGGTCTGTTGTGGGGAGAGGAAAGGGAAGGTGACTGTAAGCCGCTTTGAGACTCCTTTGGGTAGAGAAAAGTGGCATATAAGAACCAGCTCTTCCTCTATGATATCAGGGCTCCCTCAGCCTCACCTACCTCACAGGGTGTCTGTTGTGGGGAGAAGAAAAAGGAAGGTGATTATAAGCTGCTTTGAGACTCCTTTGGGTAGAGAAAAGCGGCATATAAGAACCAACTCTTCTTCTTCTTCAGTAATAGCAGGGCTCTCTCAGCCTCCCCTCCCTCACAGGGTGTCTGTTGTGGGGAGAGGAAAGGGAAAGCGACTGTAAGCTGCTTTGAGATTCCTTCTGGTAGAGAAAAGCGCCATACAAGTACCAACTCTTCTTCTTCTAGAGAAGACTAGGGTAGGGGAGGTGGGTGCTGAACCGCTAGTCCCTCCCTTTGACAGAGGTCCTCCTCAACTCCAAGGCCAAGCTGCCTCCCCCCTGTTACTGACCCCCCTTCCTTCCTCCTAGGTCTTCTGTGCCCGTCTGCTGGAAGAAGCCCGCAGCCGAAACTCCTTCCCGGCTGAAGTGGTCCTGGGCATTTTCGCCAACATCTGCTCCATCTACTGCTTCCACCAGCAGTTCCTGCTCCCGGAACTGGAGAAGCGCATGGAAGAATGGTGAGGACATGGATCAGGGCGATTCTCACACCTGTGCAAATGCAAAGGCAGCAGAAGCTACTGTTCTCTCTGAACTGCCGACGCAGGATGCCTTGCTCAGCAGCAGTTCGGAGCTGCGCCCGGTCTAGCACTGCCCATTGCTCATTTTAAGGTGACAGCGGTCGTATTTCCTCAAGATGCAAACTGTCCTGCTCAGCAGGGTAAAAGAATGAGAGGCAACACCGAGTGGAACCTTCCTTTTCCCCTCCCTTGTCCTGCTCTCACCAAGCAAAATTATAATAATAGTACGGCTCAGCTGGGAGATGGGAAGCAGACCTTTAGATTCTTGACTGACTTTGCATGCAAAATCTTTGTTACGTCATTTTAGAAGCCAGGGGCTCAAAAGTATGGATCTCTTTAATTCTTGGGATTCCCCGAGCAATTGTTCTGACCAGAATCCCTTTGGAGCAGTCAGTTGGTCTTTGCCACTGGATCCCGGATGGTCTCCTGCTCTTTTCTGTTACTACTCGGTGAATGAGAGAGCTCACCTGCTTTCTTGAGTTGCAGTCCAGACATTGCAATGAACCCTGATTTGTTGTAGAGAGGCAGCTTGGTGTGGTGGTTAGGAGCGCCGACTTCTAATCTAGTGAGCCAAGTTTGATTCCCCACTCCTCCTCCACTTGCAGCCAGCTGGGTGACCTTGGGCTCGCCACAGCACTGAGAAAGCTGTTCTGACCGAACAGGAATATCAGGGCTCTCTCAGGCTCACCTCCCTCACAGGGTGTCTGTTGTGGGGAGAGGAAAGGGAAGGAGACTGGAAAAGCGGCTTATAAGAACCTTCTTCTTCTTCAGTAGTATTGGGGCTCTCTCAGCCTCACCTCCCTCACAGGGTGTCTGTTGCAAATCACTTGCAAACGTTGAAATCCTGGTTCGCTGTAAACCAACAAGCGCTGGTTCGTCAAGATATTCTCCTGGGCTCTGCAGCCAACTGGAGTTTGATCAAACTGCGGTTTGTAGGTCATAGTTTGTTACGAACACAGTTGACTGCCTTGGGGCTTTCTACTGTAAAGGCTGTCTTCCTAACCCGCTTTGGCTTCTGCCTCACAGGGACCAACACCCTCGCATTGGCGATATCCTGCAGAAACTGGCTCCCTTCCTCAAGATGTACGGCGAATATGTCAAGAACTTTGATCGCGCCATGGAGCTGGTGAACACCTGGATGGAACGCTCCGTGCAGTTCAAGGGCATTATCCATGAAGTGCAGGTAGGTTGACTCAGAGCCTCTCAAACACTTCCCCTGGCTTCAAAGACAATAACAAATTACATAGCAACCTTGGACTTTCTTGGACCCAAGCACTAACCAAGGCTGACCTTCCTTAGCTTCTTAAGTCTGACCATCTCAGGTTGGCCTGGGCCATCCAGGTCAGGGAGTTTTATACAGGTGGGGACAAATATTGGTTTGAGGGGGTCAGAATGGTCCTTTCGTGGCCAAATTAAGATCCCAACAGAGCCTGAGGTTGCTGCTTGAGGGAGCCTTGCCCTCTGCTCTTCCTAGTTCACTGGGTCAGGGGCAGAGGCTTCCACACCCGAAGGGAAATCAGGACAGGCAGCTCTCTTCAGGGCTCTGTGTATTGCAGCGGGAAGAGATCTGTGGGAACCTGACTCTGCAACATCACATGCTGGAGCCAGTCCAGCGGATCCCTCGCTACGAGCTACTGCTGAAGGATTATCTCCTCAAACTGCCCCAGGACTCGCCCGACTGCAAAGATGCTCAGAGTAAGTGCAACCCTGGTGGGGGAAGGGGGAAGCAGAGCAGAGAAGGCAGTGATATTTGGTATTCTTGGTGCTTGGGGAGGCCACAGTGGGAGGGCTTCTGGAGTTTAGGCCCTGCTGGGGGACCACCTGACAGCCCCTGAGTTTTGACCACTGTGACACAGAGTGTTGGACTGGAGGGGCCACTGACCTGGTCCAACATGGCTTCTCTTGTGTTCTTATGTTTGGGGAAGGGATACTCTGTCTTCTTGGTGCTTGGGGAGGCCACAGTGGGAGGGCTTCTGGAGTTTAGGCCCTGCTGGGGGACCACCTGACGGCCCCTGAGTTTTGACCACTGTGACACAGAGTGTTTGACTGGATGGGCCGTTGACCTGGTCCAACATGGCTTCTCTCATATTCTTGTGTCTGGGGCATAGATGCTATGTGGTCTTGGTGTTTGGGGGGCAACAGTGGAAGGGCGTCTTGATTTTTGACCGTACTGGTGGGCCTCCTGATATCCCCTGAGTTTTGGCTGCTGTGTGACATAGTGTTGGACCGGATGGGCCATTGACCTGGTCTAACATGGATTTGCTCATGTTCTTATGTTTGGGGCAGTGATGCTCTATGTTCTTGGTGCTTGGGGGCCAACAATGGGAGGGCTTCTAGATTTCTGACCCTACTGGTGGGCCTCCTGATGGCCCCTGAGTTCTGTCTTCTGTGTGACACCGAGCATTGCCCTGGATGGGCCACTGGCCTGATCCAGCATGGCTTCTCTTCTGTCCTTATGTCTGGGGAAGGGATAATCTGTCTTCTTGGTGGTTGGGGGGCCAACAGTGGGAGGTCTTCTGGAATTCTGGCCCCAGTGGAGGGCCTTCTGATGGCCCCTGAATTTTGGCCGCCGTATGACACAGAGTGTTGGACTGGAGGGGGCCATTGGCCTGATCCAACAGGGCTTTGGACTTGCACGATCTGATTCCTGCCGATGTTTGTGTCTGGCGTTTCGGTGTCTAGCTCAGTAAGAGAGCACGGCAGAGTTGGGCCTGTCGGGTTCACCTCCCTTTCTCTCCTCCCCACGCTCAGAATCCCTCGAACTCATTGCAACTGCTGCTGAGCACTCGAACGCCGCCATCCGCAAAATGGTAAGAGCTGACTGATTCCTCAATGCTGACGGTATATTGCATTGAGATCTCGCTCCTTTCCCAGGGTGGGCTTCCCTGGGGGTTTCCTTCACCCTCCTTGATCCTCGTCGCAACCTTTTGGGGCTGGTTAGATCGAGAGGCGAGGACAAGTTGTCCAGAGGTGGCTAAGGGCCACAGCCTCCCTGCTCTCCGTCCACATGCTACCCAGGGTGCAGTTCTCTGTTCAACGGCTGACTGTGACCCTCTCTAGGAGAGAATGCACTCACTGCTGAAGGTTTATGAACTGCTTGGAGG